>CAJNSZ010000072.1:0-75302 GCA_905329745.1 Rotaria sp. Silwood2 | reverse complement strand
TCAACAAGAAGCTATTAATTGTTAACGGACTTTGTTGCGATTTATCTATTTTGTTTGACAGTTTCGTAACAGAATTTGAATCTCCTTTTGTATTAGAAGATAAAATTTGTGATGGAACTGTATGATGACGAGTAATTGGTGGTTCTTTTGGAATATGACGAAAAGTTAATCTGATATGAAGAAATTTTAGAACTTCCGAAGACAAAAAAAAACATGTATAAAAAATCTCACTGAGATAATGGTCGATTTTCTACATTATTCAAATGTTCTCGTATAGCTTCATCTCGATAAGTATAATAAATTTTCAATTGTTCATTTAAATTATTTTTAATTGGTGGTCGAATATTCATATCTGTATTATTGGCATGACTTGTTTGTAAAATTCTATTATTCATCTCTCTCACATTATAAAAGTCATTTTGAATGATCTCAAAGGAAAAATAAAAGATTTTTCTTCAATGAACTTTTCAAAGGGACTTTGTTTTTTTTTGTAATAAGAAAAATGTGTTAGTATATGTTGTTTGAAGATAAGACAAATGAAGAAGGTATACGTACATTAATGTTATAGAGTACAGAAAGAAAAGAAAACAAACGAGGAAAGCATTCATAAAACTTGAAGGTATTCAACTGTGAGAAAGTAGAAGAAGAAAAAAATGACACAAAAAAAAAACGAAGAAAGAGTCAAATTGTGTTTAATTGTAAGTTTATTTTTCTTCGCACCATTCATTTTCTTTTTTGATTTGTTCTTCCTATTAAAAGAAAAAAAAATTCTTGGTTTAGTTTTATGTAATTAATTAATGAAAACAAAATCAAACCTCTTGAGGTGTGAAATCATTTTTGATATTAAATGTACGCCGAATTTCTTCAGGAGTTTTGCCTTTAATCATATTTGCTACTGTTTTGCATGTTACATCAAGTAAACCTTTGATATCTAAATAGTTAGCAGCCTAAATATACAAAATTAAGTTTTCTAAAGATATAAAAACCAAAAAAATTTATATAAAAAAATACAAACTAGAATAAGTTCAAAAAGTGTTCCTTGATCAACTTTTAGAAAATCTTGATCCCATGATGATATATCATTGGTATTTTTTTCACGATTTTCATCATCTTCTGGTGGAGGTGGATCATCTTTATGATGAGTTGCCCATTGAATAACCTATATTTCAATAATAAGAATAATTCAATCTTTTAAACATTGCTATATATTTTATTTATTGCTTTAATCAAAGAAAAAACAACAGACTTTATTAACTTATATTGGCTTTAAAACCTCTTTTGTGTCTAGAAGTATAAGTTCAACAAAAATATTTACTTTTTTTAAAATGGCCGAATTGACATTTGGTAATGGAATAACATCTTCTTCTTCATCCATTCCAAGATCTTTAAGAAAATTGTTTTATTTTTTAATATAATAAAAATAAACTAAAACAAAATAACTCTACCTTCTAACATTGTTTTTATTGTTGCTGATTGTTTAGCAATCTCAACTTCAACATCAAATGTATCACCATCACTTGATTGTAATTTTATTTTATGTCCAGCCATTTATTTGTTCTTTATTCGTTTGATAAATCGAAATAAAGGACTTCAAAAAAAATCTACAAGTAAATTTTAAACCTTTGAATTAGAAAATTAACAAATCGATTATTCATTAATATTTGCAGTTGTTTCTATTATTTATATCTAAAAAAAATTTATTCTATGTCAAGAAGATCTTTTTGTTGTTATAACTTCCCGAAAGAACAGAATGAAAAAAAACCTGAGTTGTATCAACAAATTCAGCTACAACAGAATTCGGTATTCTTTTGGAGTGCAAAAAAAAAATCTCACATCTCAAAAAACTAAAAAAAATAACAAAATTTCATAGTCATATTCATATTCAAATAAAAGTAAAGAAAATCCTTAGGACTCGTATCTTATATTGTCAAGACTAATAATTATTTCTTAATAAAAAAAAACAAAGAAGACATTGTGATTTTATCTATATGTATATAAAATCGTTCTATCTGACAAATATGTTCAAGAAAGAGACAAATCGCTATACATATCTGAACAAAGAATAATAATAAGAATAAATTAATTGTTAGCAAATGAAAGAAAAACACAGATAATTATGTCCATTTATACAATCGAACTTGATTATCGGCTAACGCACATAAATGTTGACGCGTTAAACATACATCAACTATATCACATTGTGTTGGAACTTTATACGAAGGTGTCTCTGTTGATTGACGAATATTCCATAATTCAATCTAAAAGTAGAAAAAGAAAAAACATACATTTTAAAACAATATTTTCTTATTTATAGTTCTCGAGAATTCTAACTCTAGTAGAGAATAGACCATATTTTCAATAGAATTATGTAAAAGAAAAATTGAACGACGATAATCACTATAAAAAAAATAGACTTGATGATTTTCAATCTCCGCAATACATGTCTATTTTTCTTTTTTTCGAATAAGTTCATTCTCAATGAGATATATATTCTAATGAAAATGCTGTATCTTTAAACTCATATTCAATAGAAACCGACATAAATTAAGAGTGCGAACAATAGACAATATTTTGTCCAACATGAAGAGCAAGCAAAGTTGCCGATTAGGGGAATGAAAGATACACCTATCCAAAAAACTTCGACGTTCTAAGAAAATTCTTAACACTTTCTTCCAACTTTTGACAGTTTCGTGATGATTTTGGACAGAAACAACATTACGAAATACCATTTGCCTTTCTATGGTAAAAAATGAAATAAAAATAAGCAAACATTGTCGTTGTTAGATTAGAATAGAATTAGAGAGGTTCGTACAGATCTTCATTTGTGGGAGAGTCCGAATCAATGTGGGATTTGTTTATTGCTCCGCCACTCTTCGGCCACCGCTTCTACTACTCTGAAAATGAAAGCACTTTCTGCCAAATTTTCAATCCCTTCCACCTCTGGGGAAAACATTAACAACCCTGGGAGCAAAAGGTCAGCGCTCCTTTGAAGATCAAATAGGCTCTTCCAGGGTTTTTAGTTGTTGTAGCATACATTATGTGTCTGTACTCTCTAAAATAGATGTTCACCCTTCCAGAAGAAATTATCTGAATGAACTTTCTGTAATGGAACTAATTTTGTGCAAATATAATATCTGATATTAAAGATAAAATAAAACTTACACCATGTGATCCATTATCTGATGCAACAATATAAGTTTCAAAATTCTTATGAAGAATTTTAGATCTTGATAAAACAATATTAATACTAGAACCAATAAATGTTTGAATTAATTGTAAAGAAACAATAAATGATTGTTCAGAATCTTCAATAGGTCGTGTTATTAATTCATATAATTCATGTCGTGCTGGACTTGATTGTGGACGAAATGACGCTAATAAACGATTTGTTATTGAATCATAGTGAAGACTCGATAAATTTTCTATAAATTAAATTAAAAAAAAAAAAAACAATTTATCAAAAAAATTCAACAAAATTTACTATCAATAGGTAATGCATGATATCGATATTCACTATTTGGTACATGTTCATAAAATCCACTTTTATCATTACTTCCAACAAGTAATCCACTTGATTGAAAATTTGAATTTCGTTGAATATATTGAAGACTAACAATGGGTGATGTTGCTGATAAACTTAATGTTTCAATACTTGATGATAATGTTGTTTCACCTGTTTGAACTTGTCGTCGATCAAATACTTGTACACGACCACTATTTAATCCAGCATAGATTATATTTGGATCATCAAGATTCCATGTACAACTCCATACTTGGGACGCACATTCACATCTTTTCAATTTACAAACAATATTTTAACACGACTAAAGAGGAGAAACAAAAAACTAACTTACAAAAGATTAAATGTATTTCGTGTATAATCGAATATACGCATTGTTTTATCCCATGCACAAGATAATAAAAGATCACCATGTAGTTGAATATCACGAATTGGTTTTGTATGACGAAGTGTTGTATATTCTGGAGCTCGACCACCATCAATAAGACTAATCTATTGAATAAATTTATTATTTCGAATGAATACAAATGTCTAACTTAAATAGTTTTCTTATTTTTATTTTTATCTTATTTTTATTTTTATCTTATTTTTATTTTTATCTTATATTATTCATTGACCGAGAGAAAATAAATTTAGACGAAATTTTATAGACTATTGTTTGGTGATAATCTCTTAGTGAATCACATAATCTTAATCATGTTTGAGATTAGTTTTCATTAAAAAGTTTGCCAATAGCATAAAATAAAGATAGATAACCACCTGTTACTATATTTTATTTTTTTAGTATTTCTATTTTAGTTTATTTATAGTATTACATAATGTATATTATATTGGAATTCAAAATTCTCACATTGATTGTAAAAATTTTTCTGTCAGTCACATAAAAACTAGTGTTCATATGTCAACTGTGATATATCTAGAATATTAATATTAATAAAATCATTACATTGAAAAAAAAAACTAATAGTTTGTTGTCTTAAAAGTATTCAAAAACTTTATTTAATTTATGAAATAATTCAAAGTGACCTAAGACAATCAACACTGTGGGTGAAACGTTAACGATTTTTGGTTCCATTTGGAAAAAGTAGAAATTTTTTTTTTATGATAAAAGGTGAATGAGAGGCATACTCTTCTTTCGGTTGGATTAACTTTGGAAAATATAATGAAGATTAAACTCATTGAACTTTTGTCTTGATCTCAATACTTAGTAACAAAAGGGAAAATATCATAAGATAGACAAAATAAAAATAGTTTTAACCTTTTTAATACCATATCCAGGATATAAACTATTATTTGTTGGTTGACTAACAAAAAGCCATTGATGTGATGGAGCATAAGCGAGAACACGACACATTCCCTAAAAATTTTCACGTTTTTTTAAAGATATTTTAATATAAATATTGTTTGTTTTTTTACTTCTGGTATTTTAATAACAGTTTCTAATCGTATATTAATTGAAGGCGGCGGTGCAAGATTTATTGTTGGTTCTAGACAAGATCGAGAAGAATCATCTATTGTGTCTCCAATATTGGTTAAACCATGTGATAATCTATTTGAAAAAAAACAAAAATAAAATTATTTTGATAATAAAATTCAAAAGTATACTTTAATAATTTATCATGTTCATTTTGTAAACGTTTTAATTGATCTTTAAGAATATCATAAGCTAATTGTAATTCAGCTTTTTCATAGGCAATTTTTTTTCTTGCTTTTTTTTCTAAATCTCGTTCTCTAATAGCATTATCTCGTTCACTTGTATCTAATACATGAAGTGCACGACAGTAAATTCTTCGTAATTCTTTTTTTTTCACTGTTGATTGACATTGTGGACATTTAGGAGATGTTCGAAGCCATTTTTCAATACATCTAAATTTTAAATTTTGAAATATAAAAATAAAAATAAAAAAAAACTAAAATCTTAACTAACATTTTGCCAAATAGATGACCACATTCAGTTGCAACAAGTCTATGTTGACCAGAATTAGTCCATTCTTCAAGACAAATAGGACAAACGTCAGCATCATTTTGAATTGTGGTTCGTGATAAATCTTCTTTATCATTATTATCTTCATCACTATTATTTGATTTGGTTTTTTTTCGTTTATTTGATGTTGTTATTGGTCTTGGTAATTGTTCAATATCTTGAGACGATGTTGATGACGAACGTCGTTGACGACTATCTGATGCATCATCATTAGATGTATCAAGAGTAATTACTTCATGAATATTTCTATCTAAGTCATTATCTATACTTACTAAAATATCAAAATTTCAAAAGAAAATTTATTTTCTATTAACTTACTCATATTAATGATGTATGTCAAATAATGACGAGAATATATTATTTTTTTTTGTCCTTTAATAAAAATAAATCTAAATTGTTTTCAAAATGTCTAGAATTTGTTTTTTGAATTGTGATGAAATATCAAGGAGGATACATAACCATGAATGAAAATAAAACAAATAACATCTTATACTGTTCAGTAGAATTAAACGACGTTTCTTTCGTACAGCTATTAGCGAATGCACTTCACATCAGCGATATCTATATCAAACATGCGACTAATGAATAAATTCAGAATATTCTTACATAGTATTCTCGAAAATAAGAAAAAAACATAATTATTCTGTACTCATTAGAAACATCAACATATTATTACCGTTCGACCAAGAACAACATCAAGGGAAAGCTCTAGAGAGCAGCACATACAAAAACGTTTCCAGCCTGAAGCACGTGTTTACAGAAATTTGCTCCTAACAGATAATACATTATTCGAATGTAAACTAAATTTAGAATTTTTTTATATCAAAATTATCGCAAAGAATCCATTAGTTCGAAAGCATGACTCAAGTGCATAACTGAAGCAGAAGCAACTAACAATGCATAAGTCTTACATCATACCAACGAAAAGGTTTGTTGTGACGGACAATTGTATGAATAAATTTGATTTATCCAATTAAAATTCAGATAATCAAACAAATGATACAAGATCTCGAAAGAATATTCCTAAAATCCAATTTTATTCAAATAATAAAGTTATTGAGAAAAATAAAACAAAATATTATTTTTGGTATTCATCAACAGTGACATCTACAAGTCATTTCTTTATTTATTCTTTTAAATTATTTTCGATACTAATGTCACATCACATTTACTAAATCATATTCATCAGTAGTGACATCTACAAGTCATTCCCTTTTATGAAATAAAGGGTCTTACAAAGAAAATTATGTGTTGAAACATTTTAAATAAAATTTGTGTATGTGTCTGGCAGGCGGAAAAATGGGAATAATAAAAAATAGTGAAATGTAAAATATATTGATATTAATTTATTGCTCTTCAACATTGTCACAACTCTATGATGAATAGTGAAGAGAAGTTTGACGTCTCAAATATTCGGATTAAATAGCAAGAGTCTTCTAGACGAACGGGATGAAATGAAACAATCGAATAAAAGCACAAATGATTGCATCTTGATCGAAAAAGAAAAACATAAGAGAAAATATGAAATGATTGAGCGAAGAGAACGTCGTTGGATAACTAATCGTCAATGCATCACTAAGAGAGTCGCTAAAAAAGCTGACGATGAATATCGCATTCGACTTCGGCGAAATCGTAAATGCATTACCGATAGTCGTTCAAAAACAAGTTATAACAATTGATGTACAATAAAAAGTCAAGCAGAAGAAAATCAAAGAGATCGAGAGTTACTTCTTAGAAAGGTTGATATTAGATTTAAAAAGGCTCGAAATTGAAGATATACTTCAGAGGAATTCTTGAAAAGAGAAAAAGAATACTGGCACAAATTATTGTTTACCTAACAATTACCGAAGCAAAACCAACGACTCAGTTCGCAACTATTCAGACTGATCTGGGTTTCAGTTCGGTTCCTAGTAAAACTTATGTAATTAAGATTAGTCAAAAGACATTTACAGTAAGAGCAATTAAAAGATGTCGCAAACAACAATAAAAGTATTTATACGGTTCTCTTTTTGGGTCCTTTCCCATTCTAAGAAAAAATATTAAAAATAGACTAGTTATATTTTTATTTCATCAAAAACATTAATATATTTCCATAATAATCCAGCATATCGAGTGGCACATCTGAGATTTTTTTACACCAGGCGATTTAACGGAGATGGACATGAAGAGCTCATTTTCAAGCTTTTTCTTCTAGAAAACAGCGATTTTTTTTCGGTATTGGGACCACCGCAAGCGCTCTCCTAAATCTGTCATTGCATATCTCAAATTCATGAGTTGCCTAATTCCAGTTTGCATATAAATGAACTTCTGGTTGCAATAGTCATTTCGAAAATAAATAGAAATACAACTCGAGCCAGTAGCGAGCTGTATGCGAAGTCACAGCTAAAGGCAATATTAATTTGAATTATATATTTTATGATTCAGATATACGAATGTCTTGTTAAAATAGCCAATAAGCCAAAGATAGATTTTATCACAATTATAAATTATAACTCCGGCAGGGTATATGCTGTGAGTGAAGTCAAAAAGGCCAGATATAAGACTTGATTTGAATTTCAATTATGATAGAAGTAGTCCATCAGTTAGTACGGAACGTAGATGTCTTTTGTTCAATCTCCAGTGCAATCTGTGCTCTTTTGAGTATATTCATGCGTAAAAATGGAGCATTGGGCCGGCTAGGAAAAAATCTTCAGCGGGATAATTCACCGTTTATTTTAACATCACGCTCTGGGGAGCGAAGCGCCCCTCGAACATCCGCAAACCATGCCCATCTCTGTGTAAGCAGAACTTTCTTATGAAAATATATGATGCGTCACATGAGTTACCAGGATACTACACGAGTTTCCTCAGAAGAAATCCATTTCAGAAAATCATAGTGAGCTTCCTTAACTAGAAATAAATTTCCAAAAATGAAATCGATTGTCAGATATGCAATGACGGAATAAAAAATTATTTTTCATTAATCAATATAGTTTTCATTTAGAAAACATAGTTTTAACCAAAGAAAGGTGCAAACGATCGTTTTGCACATTCATGTCAAGAAAGGCGCCAGGCCGCTTCTTCACGAAGTTCACATGACCGATTTCACTTCACATCTGTTTCGATTCTCATGATTCTTAGAATTCTAACTATGATGATGATATTCATTATTGTATGTTGCAGAGTCGCCTAAGAAAATAGTTTTGTAAGAATAAATCGAAGGCATTGAATTGTGAAAATTGTTCTCTAAAATATTTTACATTAATTTCATCAGTTCCTTGTTTGATCCGTACATTATGAAATAATGAAAATCTTCCTTGTTTTCTTCCTTGAATAAAGGATCTACTAATTGTGAAAAAATAGTCTAACTTGAGTTTTATTTTATAATCAGAGAAAATGTTTTTTGCCTTTGCGTATCTTCGTCCGTAATTTTTTTTTAACTTTGACTAATCTTTGAACTGGAATAAGACAGTTAATTATCGAATTCAATACAATATGAATATATTTTCCTTTTTAAACATGCACAATGTTATTCAACTTGCTTCTCGATGGCAATAGGTTCAAAAAAAGACAAAGAAATCGAATTAAAGACGACATAATTTTTATTGTATATAGTGGAACAAAAGGTTTTTGAGGTTCGGTTCGGTTCAAAATTGAAAAGCTCAAATTGTACCCATCTCTAGTTAAAACACGTACGGATAATTTCTCATGAAAATAGGAAAACGGTATCGATGCGTTTCATTTAAATGTACAATAGCTGAAAAAGATGTCAAAACTTCAGATAGTTTCAGAAAAGGAACTCGGTCTATCATTAGATAGACGCTACTTGTTTCTTTATTTTCTTTTAAATTATTTTCGATACAATGTTTGAATTTACTAAATCATGCAATTTTTTTATATTTAATTAAGAATAAGTGGTTAATCACTTCATATAGATGTCTTAGCATTACTAATATAGCGTATTTCTTTCATTTAATCAAAGATTTCAAATATGATACAGTTAGAGTCGATAGTGGCAGGCCGACAGCATAGTAAGATGTGGCAGGAATATTTGAAATAAGCAACAGTTGGACAAAAATCGCCCAGCAAAATGATATTTCAAGCAATGGCCATACTACATATTTCGGTTCTGACACATCACTAAGAGTCGAGAATTTCATTATTTGGACGGGTTATTAAATCTACTTAAAAGTTTTCAAAACTAATTAGTATTTATATATAGATTGAATGAGTTCATTATAACGCTTTTATAACCCATGATGCATTGAGAATGCTAATGACGATTGCGCATTCACTCCAATTTTTTTTTCACTTTCTTCATCCTAGAATAAGCCAATATGGTCTATAATGACCGTCACAATATGTACTTCTTACCTTCATTACATCTCTCTAACAAGCATGATGGTTCTCTCATTGATTATAATGAGTAAAAAGTTTTCACTAAAAATAAGTGTCGTTTCCATTTTGCATTGAATTAATGTAAAACAGTGTTGTTTGTTGTCGATTTATTAGAATACACGAAAACATAATCAATAAAATAGAGTACTATGAAAAAAGCTGTTAGAGCAATTCCTATGGGATTAAAATGTGAAACATGATGCAGATGCTATCGTTAATCGTAGAGTGATTGTTTTATTCGTTCTATTTTGGGGACACATGTGTTCACCATCCTTTTACTCAATATCCCAGAAATGCAATAAGCAAGTTTTTGATATATTAGAAAGAAACATTATTGATATATGGTCTTTAATTGTATATCAACAACATCTGTCACGATCTGTGGACGGAGAGAACTACAAATTTTCTATCCTAAATACTTCAACAATTCTTTTAGATTGTGTTTCACAATCGAAGCAACAGATTAGTGAAAGAAAAATTTTTAAATTTGGTAATAACTTTACTCATTATGAGATCTGTTTTATGTTTCTTCTAATATAATTATTTTATTTAAAATACTTATATTCTTTTTTTTTCAAGTATAAAAATCTTTTTATAATTCCAATATTTTTTCGTAGAAAATAATTGATCGAATTATATCGAAAATTCTCATTCGATACAAAATACATGCAGTTTCTTCACAAATCAACATTTTTTGTTTCTGTTTTTTGCAGATTCTTTTTCAGGAGTAAAATTCGTCAAGATTCTTTTATTTGTTCAATGTGAGATTGTTGTCGGACTGACATGATTATGTTAACCAGACAAGAATCCAATTGACAGTATGTTAATGTCCATTTCAGAGTTAAATGGCCGTGGGCATTTTTTGAATAACTTTTGATAGAAACTAGATAGAGATCTGCGATTTTCACTGTTGGAAAGAGCAGATGAAGACGCATCGAATTATATATAGAAAGATTTTCCAGCTACTTTTCTATAGGTTTTGCATTAAACTTCAAGAAAAACAGCATGCTTCTCATGGTCATGATATTAATTTATTGATTTTCAGAAGTGCGCTAGAATCGCCAAAGGAAGGGCTACAAAACTATATCAAGACTCTGTTTCTAACTACTACCAGTATGATATCCAAACCATAGGAACACAATTTACTGCTTCATTTTTTTCAACAAAATAATCGANCGATCGCAAAAAAAACAATTGAAAAATAACACTTGAATCTTGTCGAAACCAAATGACATTCGATCATTTGAATAAATAACTTCTAAGTTCTACGCCTTATGCTGTATTCTGAGAATTCAAAAGAGGAGTTAAGCAAAATATTCAAGAAAGTATACTAAAAACTAAATACTCATAATAAAATATTGAGCATAAACAAATTCTTCATCTTTAAATTTAAACATTGACTTTTGTCGGATTTTCATTAGGAATAATCTTATTTTTCATTTTTCAAGGTTAATTCATTCTTTTCTTGAAGTCACACTTTGTCTTTATGAAATAATGTTTTCGATTTCATTCTACGTAGTTAAGGACAGATCTTTCTTAGCTAATTCCAGTAAATCAGTTATAATAGAGTTTATGAATAGCATTAGATTTGTTTTATTCGATTGAATTTATTTTTTGTTATTGCTCTATTATAATAAATTCAACAAAGCAAAACAAATACATTTCTATATATTACTTATGGGTATAATCGCAGTTAATTTCATCTATTTCTTCAACGTTGAAGTTAAAGTGACGATCTGTTATAGAGCTATTTTCAACAGTGGTACCAATGTCACAATGGCTATTGATGTGAAATTAACTATTCTTCCTTTTTTATACTCAAAAAAATATTCATATTAGTGAATTCCATGAGTATTTATTGAAATTGAGCAAATAAGACTAATGATTGATAACAGTGTTGTTATCGGAAGATATAAATGTTAAATAATATCTTTCTTTCTTTGACATTGTCCATAAGAAATTCATTTTGAAATCGATTTCGTTATATATTCTATTTTGAACGACTATGCCACCAAAATTTGATTTCATCTAATCACATACAACTTGTCATATGTGTAGATAGGATGATTTTCGATTCATAACAGTCAAATGACACACTTTGTCAAACATAATGTCAGTTATAAATCGATGATAGCATCCAATCATCAAAAGTCTTCTCACAAAATGTTTGAAAATTTCCAAAATGAACATTTCGATAAATTTTAGTTTTCGTACAATAGCGTGATTTCATGTGAACAAACGATCTTAGAAGAATGTCTATAAGATTTCAGTTTTGGGTCGTCGACAATTAGCGTACCCATAGAACATGGTCTAGATAAGTCAACTATTGAAAACAGAAAAAAAAACGTTTTTTTTGGTCTTGAATTAGAAAAACATTGTGAATATTTTTATGAACTGTCGAAAAATGAACGAATACTTGATGGTACTTTGTATTCAGATATTATTCAAAACTTTGACGTTTTATTCGAAAAGGTTTAATCCAGATAAGAAATAGTTATCAAACAAAAACTTCTAACTATTTATTGTTTTATCTCATTCGATAAGATTTATTGACCGATCAATAATTTATATCAATATTTATATCAATAAGCTGATTTTGATAACAAAATATTGACATTTTTTGAAAGGTAATTTTAATTTGTGATTTAACTTATCAAACATATCAAAAAAAGATGAATAGATTGAGTTTAATATGAAAATAAAATAATATTTTCTATGAAATTATTAATAATGTCACTGATTGATGATGACAACGAGAAAAAACTAATTGTTATGTTCATATGAGAATATAGCTTTTCATTCTTTCTTTTCTGATGCTATTCTCTGTCTGCACATCATGTGGGCGGAGGTGACATTCTTCGTATTTGTCGCCTCAAGAGACTGACCTGTCCAGATCGATGACATATCTCGTCTTTTCTTTTGAGAATTATTGACACATAAGCAATTTCTTTTTCTTTTTCGATTGACTATTGCCTCAAGTCTATCTCATCTCCACTTGACACCATCCAGCTGTTCATTTGTAATTTAATGAATGTATACCCTTCTGATTAACTAATTATCACATTTCGTTTTAAATGTGTGAATATTTTCAGCAAATATAAAATAAATTTTTTTTCCTGCTGAGTATATATTCATACTACTAGACTAGTATATAGAACTTAAATAAATAGATATCTAGCAGGTGTCCATCATTTAATTGAAGGTCATTGTTATTTCTAGTCTAGACATTTACATACGGAAATTCGATATGCTACATAGACTGTCTTTAAAAAAGAAAGGAAAGATTCATCAATAATATCAAATGGAATCGGTTTTTCTCTTTTTGATCTAATAAAAATTTCAATGCATTAAGAGTTCGCCGTTGGTGTCAACATAGACAAAGACAATTTCCTGGTTTTACTTATTGCATAGAATATTAAATGAATCTCATTTATGGACATTGTATGTTCTTTCAACAATGAATGACTCTCAAGAGAAAGACGAACAGAGACAAGAATGACCTCTCTTTTTCTCATCTTGTGTTATAAAACATTGACTTGTGTTTATCATACGTTTGAATGTTGTACACACACAGGTGGTTTACTTCTATTGAATATGATTGATGAGAAGAAGGAATTTTCTTCAAAGAAGATAATATCTAATTAGAATAAGCTTCAACTAAATTCAATATTTAACCAATAAATTTACTTAACACTTATAACAAACAGGTTCGTTTTATTTTTATCATGTATTGTTTTTAAACACTTTTTTTTTACATCGATAAATAAGATATGAATTCTATTCCATATTCTATTGAATCTGCACCCTTTACGATATATAAACATGAACATATGTTTATATGTACAAAGAAAGATTAGACACTTCTGTACATCAATAGAATAGGTCTTGTCTGCACGATATACATAATAATAAGTATGTCTGTAGAATAACTTCTAATTTAGCATCATGTAAAAGAAAAGATCGTCTTACATGACACTGTAGGTGTCCATGTTTTTTCAGCGTTTTTCTGCAATTATTTAGAGAAGACATTTCTCAAAGAAAAGACCGTGTCAATTAGAATGACCTCTTTTGTTTGTCTATATATATGTGTGTGTGTTGACCTTCTCTCTATGTTTGTACGATGAAGATGACGAGCCTAATTCCATATAGCGAAAAGAGAGAGGGAAAGAATATAAAAATGTTCTGTTTCTTTCTCTATTTAACAAATATTGGATGAAAGAAATAGATGAAACGGAAATCGAGACATATTGAACGCTGAAGAGAATTCTTCTTTTATTCATTGTCCAATTAGACCTTAGAAGGTTTCTTCATTTTAATTATCATTTGATACTTTTTTTTCTGGATGACAATGTTCATTGATGATATATATATATTTATGCTATAGTTGAAAGTCATTGAGTCACTATTCCGGAAATCATTTTCCTTTCTTTTTTTTACCTCAATAGATCTGTTCTATTGAAGGAAACAGATGATCTGGCCAAGGCTAACAAGACTCTTTCATCATCTTCAATAGTAGATCAACAATGTGCACACGCGCGCCAGATTATTTGAGCGTTTTTTCTTTCAGTATTTTTTTTTCTTCTTTTTGCATAATCATTATACGAAGAGTAGAAATCCAATGAAGCGAACGTGATGTGCAGATAATGAGTAGCGACGGTGGAATTATTTAGTGTCAAAAGAGACAGAAAGAAAAGATTATTGATAGTGAAAGAGAATGTATGTGCTTGAATGATTTTCAACATTTTGTCACTTTATAAATCAGAATAATCATAAACAACGGTCGGGTGAGTTTTAATCAAAAAAAAGTATTTTATTTTATTTCATTTCTCATTTTAGATATAATAAGTGTTAATTATTTTCATGAGACAAAAAAAACGAGAATTTTCACAGTATTAGAATGTGAAAAGTATTTATTTACTCAAGGTAAACATGAATGATAAGGTCTCTTATTATATTATTATTCCACCTGTTTAGATCCTCAAGGCACTTGTAGAGATGGAAACAATACAATATAAGTGTCCATAAACACGATGTTCATTGCTTTAAGGCGTTATATACAATGTTTTTTCTTCGTTAGGAATAGAAACGTAACACTTGTTTTTATTTATCGACATTGAATATATAACAGATGTTGATTAACTTCCCTACAGCGATATATATATATAACATTGTCGTTATTGCAATTAAACGTTTATCTGTTCTCTTCGACGTTCATGCATATAAATGACTTTTCTTTTATCGTCTTTTGTTCATTACATCATTTAGATGTTCCCGAAAGAAAAGGCGAGAAGAAAAATAGCTTAAGTTATATAAATATTTTGAAGAACTTATGAGAGACTACACAAAATTATTAGCTGACTTTATAAATACGTGAAAAAAGATCGATAAGCTATATCACTCGATTGACCATGTATGACAAAGATTGAAATCTTTACACATTTGTATTTTGCGTGTATGTAAGGCAAAATGATAATGAATAGTTTTTGTCAAAATAATGACATAAGGTGAGATGTAGAGTTCATTTTATTTAATTAGATATAGTTACATCATTATGATGAGTTCACTCTCTTTTCAATGTACGTCCAGACATTAGTATGAAGTATGTGGATCGAATAACAAACAGGATTAGATGGATATGAGTAAAAAGAGAATGGATGTGCCTTTGAGCATCGACCATCGACTTAGTAAATCAGGCTCTACTAAAAGAGAAAGATTATTTGTCACGTTTGTACGTTGAACTAGTTTAGTTTAAAAGTCCAAGTGAAAGAGTGTTTGTTTTCAATTTCATATTAAATATTTTTCCTGTTTTTTGTTAACCTTGATACATTTTGATGTTGTTGCTAATGGAAGGTTTGGTTTATGTCATTAGTATTTAATAACAGGATGAATGCTAATAGTAAATAGTATAATGATAAATGATTGTTGAATTGTATAATTGAATGAGATGAAAAAATAACCTTGAGGCAAAACATATTAATATTCGAAATGACTATTCTTTTCTTTTTTTTCGTTCAATTTATTCTTATGAATTAAATTTTTTCTTTTTTCTTAATTGTATAGAAAGAAATCAATCATACATACATATATAGATATATATGTGCATCGTTGTTCTTCCCTCTTTTTTTTTTACATAACATTCATCGAAGCATAGCCTATCATCTAGCATATGTGACGACAAGAAGTTTTCATCGACATAAACTTGTGCCAAAAAGATAACAGCCAGTGTTTATGTCATTCAATAGCTTTTCTTTCTTTCTCGTTTTTTTTCCTGCATTCATACGTAATAATGAGAGAATATTCTTTTTCTTCTAGTTGAATAGCAAAGAAGAAAAAAAAATGAGAGCTTCGATCTAATCACATCTGCCTACTGGGTGAATAAATGAATATGAGTTGGGTTTAATCAAGGACAATATCTATTCTTCTAATAAATGAGAAAATTTTTATTAACTAAATTTTTTTAGTCATAATTTTTTGTCAAGGCAAAATAAAAAAAGAAACGATGCGTTACCGTTTCGGTAAGATTTTTTTAATATTAAAACGTAAATGACATTTATTTCTTGTTGATTTGACACACGTTCGATAGTGTATGATCGGAAATATATAATTATCTTGTTCATCCGGTTGTGACTAGGCTTCCTTCATATATTGACGATCAACTGTCAGTTGAAATTTCTGTGTTTTTAGATGACGAACGATGATTTACATCGTCTTCCTCCTCCACCTTTATTTACACTTCG
The DNA here is from genome assembly GCA_905329745.1 of Rotaria sp. Silwood2. Taxonomy (NCBI): domain Eukaryota; kingdom Metazoa; phylum Rotifera; class Eurotatoria; order Philodinida; family Philodinidae; genus Rotaria; species Rotaria sp. Silwood2. The sequence continues at coordinate 58,684 of CAJNSZ010000072.1, read as the reverse complement.
TCCTCCACCTAAACCACCTGGACCTTTATTTGAACAATTTCAAACAATTGAAATATTAAATGGTCAATGTATAAAACCATCATTAAATATTCTTAATAATTCTTCAAATATTCTTCAAACACATGAAGAACAAATTAATTGGTTAAATCTTTTTCTTCTTATTTTGGCTATAATTAGTGTTATTTCTTGTATTATAATTGCTATATTTATTTTTATTTGTCTCAAGTAAAGAAAAACAGCAGATATTTGATTTTAATCAAATATTTTTCTTTCATTTTTCTTTAGAAAATTAAGAAAAGAAGAAAAACAATATAAAAATTATGTTATAACTGGTTCATTATCATCAAAAAATCATCACCATCATTCTGATACATGTACTAGAGCAAGTGAACATTATAAAGTAAGAATTTTTTATCTCAAAATGATTTAATATTCAATGTTACTTTGAGAAACAAAAAGAAAAACACTTTAGAAAAACGACATAAATGCAAACAGGTGTGAAACACTTTACACAGTTTTCTTTTTGTTTTATCAATGTGAATAAATCTATAGCGGATATTGATAATAGACATGTGAGAAAAGCACTTGTCAACGATATTTAAATGATCAAATACATAACATCTGGAAAATTTTCTCTATTAAATATCAATGTTTTTCACACACGGTTTCTCATTCCATTACTTTCGTCTCTAAGATGAATAAATCATGAAAAAGAAAGAAAAATGAGCTAGATTATTGAATTTCTTTCGTTGATTATTTATTCTTTTAAGACAAGGTTAACTTTAGAAAGGTTTTATTTACCTTTACATTATTTATACAATGGAAAATTTAGTTCGAGTTTATCACAGATGATTGATGTTGAAGATATAATTGAAAAAATCTACTGTTTTATATAACGAGAGTTGTCTCGAAAACTACGACTCTGTATTATTATTGGAAATCGATCACGATAGCACTAGAAAAAAGTTCACCAGGATTCGAATTCATGAAATTGTAATTACATATTGAGAATTAATTTGATATTTGTACAAAAAATTGATTTGCAAAATTTTTTTCTTAAACAGATCTTATCATCAGTAAAATATTTTTAAGTTTCTGGTCGTACTAATTATTTCTTGTGTCGAGCTGTTGAGTATACAAAAACAACTATATAATATCTAATAATTGACTTTCTTTCAACATTCAATATCTAGCGTAAGGAATATTTGTTGCAGTTAAAACTTTGAAGATAGATTACGTTGTAGTAGATTTAATTATGAACAAAATTTTGGACTAAAATTGTCATTTATATTCTTAATTGAAATTTTCAGTATTGGCTGAAACCTTAATAAAATAATTATAGCTCCAAAAAGTAGATTCATTGACCTGACTCGTTTTTAATTTTTCTGTACTATTATCAAGATCTCTGTAGGTGATTGAAAGCAATTCTATTTAAATAGATTCTTAGCTATATTTGCATCGAAAATATCCTTATCATATATATTAATATACTACATATGGGCAGTCATCATCAAATAGGAAAAGAGATTATTCGATTAATGTTTACGTAAGACTGATCTGACTCGGGGGACTTCAAGAGGAATGCAATGTCTAAACTATTAAAAGAACTATCTTTTCTCAGTAATTTCTACGAAACATGTTAACTTAATATACAAAAACTTCGATCCATTAATAATGGAAATTGAGTTATCTTTCAATATCATAAAAGAAAAGATTAATTGAAAAAATTGTTATTTTTTTAGTGTACGCCAAATACATTCAATTGTTGTGATGATTATTATTCTCATCAGTTAATTCCCATGACAGAAGCACCTCTTCCGTCTACCATTTCTCCTCATGATATTGTAAATTCAACTAATAATACTGATTCTCCATCAACATTAAGCAATGCCGGTGCTGTTGATAATTCACAAAATCATCAATATGAATGTATACCTGAATGTTTCTTGACAATGGCCCGTCATCATCATTATCATCATCATCCTTCACTAGTATGTCATCATCAGCATCAATTATATCATCGACCTAGTGCCTGTTCTGTACCTTATGCTACTTTTTCTCGATCATTACTTTTATCTCGAGGAATAACAACAACGAGTACAAGTGACAGTAGTCAATGCACGTGTTCTCCTCCACCATCAACAACCGTTGTTCAAGAGGAATCATCAACTCCTTTACTTGCCACATCGATTTATAAAGAATCTCATCACAAAGAAGAAACATTGGCATCCTCATCAAAATTAATGATGATCGGATGGACAAGACGAAATTCATCTATATCAACAAAACAAAAATCGACTGGTATTATTGGCAATGAACAACAACAAAGTTTTCTATCTCAATTACGGAAATCTTCTGTATTAAAATAATTAATCAGATAAAATGCAGTGATTTACTATGCTTTTCTTTTTTTGTCTTGTTTTCATTACAAATTTTCATTTTATTGAAATGAAATTTGAGATATCTTATTTTCATTTTTCAACAAATATACAAAGTATTTCAGTGGATTGTTTTATATGGAGACCAACTTTGGATAATATTTTCAAGATCTTTGCATTGAATATTCATTCATTACATCACTTGTGTTTCTTAAACAAAAAGTCGATGATCTTCAAATGAAACTTACTGATTCGATCTTTAAATAGAACCTAGAAAAGTCATATTCTATTCTTGTGATACAATGAACATGTATTGAGATCTAAAACGAAATCAAATTCACCTTAGAATATATAAGAGCTCTAATATATTTTGCACACTCATATTGTGTCAGTAATGATGAAGAAGAATATGCTATTATTTCTTCCAGAAAAACTTCAAGAACTGAATAGCTTGACGGTAAAGTTAAAAAATAAAAGTGAATTAGGAAAAATTAATAAACTAAAATAATGTACGCGAAATAAATGATTTTTATTAACTAAACAGTTTTTATTTAATTTGTAGTTTTATTTTGACTTTTTAATGTAGTAAATGAATGAATAGGAATAAATACAGCGAATCAATAATGCACAATAAATACAAAATAAGACATAACTGATAAAAAATAATATTTCTTTGAGTTTTAATTTTTTTTGTGTTGGAAGTTTTTTAAGGAGAAATGAATACATAAGATTTTTTACTTCGATGCAGTTCGATTTTTTCTTTCACACAGATAAAAACAGATTTTGTTTATGGGCTCTTTATTTTTATACAGCCATATTTCTTATAGAGTTTGTTATCAAATGAAACACATAACCCGTACAATATGGATGAATATTAAAGTATCATTCTTCTTTCATTTTTTTATAAGATTGAATCATGTTTCTTCAACTTGATTCATTGGATTTCTCAAATGCTAAACAAAGTCATATCGAAATACATAGATTGTTCTCCAAAGGTCGTACGATATTGTCTTGGTCGATGTGAAAACAATGAAGATCTATCTGATTTACCACGAAGTGACCGACTATGTGCTTCATCGGACAAAATAAATTCAAAAATCGAAAAGAGAAAATTAAAATATTGACAAGCATAAAAGCAGAAAATTGAAATTATTTTTGATTCTGATTGGAAAAGCGCTCAGTTTGGAAAAATTATAAAAACTGAAATGTAGAGCATTGAATTTTTTTGTTCATCGGGGAAAAATTTTGATATAATGATATATTTGTTGACATTATTCATCTGTAAATAACATTTGATTACATTAGTTTTTATTTCGAATAACAATTTATTGTTTGAAACTACTATTAAGACGTAAATATTATATAAGTATTAGAAGCAATTATACAAATTAGTCAAGTGCCATGTCATAAAATAATTGCAATTAATCATCTTTAAACAAGTAAATGAATGTGGGAATAAATATTTTTCGAAATAAAAAACTAATAATAAGAAAGTATATTGAGAATAGTCGATTAGGTTTCATCATTACTAGGGAACCGCAGGATCCTCTGTTTTTGGTCCCGGTCGTGGTTCCGTCAGAAATTATTTTTAGTATCGAATTTGCTTCCGCCAGGATAGGGACTGTTTTGCAGTTTTCTAATCATTATATAAATGATATGTACAAATCAATCGTCCTTCTGTTCATGCATCATGACGCTAATTGAGAAATTGATTCAATCTTATCACTTTAAATTGTCGAACGTAGTAATGAACATTCGATAGTTATTTTGAAGCATCCAATAATGTGATTTCGTCGAACATTTATCCATGTTATTCAACTTTGCAGGAATCCATAACGAAATTTTATCAAATATCGATCAATCATTCTATCATACACATCATTTTGATATCGGGAGTATGCTTTTTGTCTATACGTTTTCATATCTCGCCTGGCTTTTTCTTTTTTTCCTTTCTCCGCTAAAAACTCATCAAGAAGCATTGAAACGAAAGTGTCAAATTAGAATGAAACTTGTACATGCGTGTCGCTTTGTATCAGAATGGAATTTGTTCTCTGTGAGGAATGAAGATTCTTTCGGTTTTTACACTAAAAGATATATAAAAAAAATTGCAGCGAATGTACAAGTCTGATCTAGGGAGGTATCTTTTCTATCTCTATATGTTTTTTCTGAGACGATTTGAAGAAACGTAAAGAAGGTAACCTTGATAATCTCTTTCAGATGAGAAGAGTGAAAAAATTGTAAGATAAACATGAAACTGCTACTTGAATGAATTGACTTTGTTGACTAAATGCTTAAATATCCATATATGTGCCTTTTTTATTTTTATTTTTTTTTCTCTCTTCCGAGTTCCTTTCTTTTTCTTTTACTTCCTCTCCTACTATTTCGTACATTTTTTGTATTTTGTTTTTATACTGTTGTTTTCAGGTTTTCTTTCATTCTTCCCATATCTTGTCTTTTTTTTAATTACTTTTCTGTTCTTTAATATTGAAACCACTATATTGTAGAAAGCTGTTACACCGATGGGATTGTACTGATGCTTCTGTAGGTTCTTTCTTGCTGTAATTCTAAATTTCTTTTTTTTTCCCAATGTCCCTATTTAAAGCGTTTCCGAACGTAACGATTAACAGCAAACTCCAAAAAAAATCGCAAGGTTAACTTTTTCAACCAGTTTATAAGATTTTTTTTTCTACAATTGTTTGGTCTATTTTTGGTCTTTGCTTAATTTAGACGATGAATAAAAAATGCAAGCTATGTTTTAAAATCGAAATGAGCCAGAGGTCCGAAAAGCGTTATTCTAGTGATTCAGATAGTCTTATATTATTGCTCTCTTTAGGTATCTTTTTTCTCCTTGTGGTCTGACGACATCTATCGTCCCAATCACATTCACAGTATCAGAGTTGGAACCGGACAGCTTTTTTCTGTCCGGTCCGGTCTGGCCAGCAACCGGCCGGATGAATATTACAGCCAAACTGGCAAAAATCCGGCGAAAATAACCGACCATGAAAGTATCTGTTCGCATAAAACGGTGGCGAAGGAGAATTGAATATTTACGTGAAGAAATCGGAACTAGGGGTGATCAATTTACATTTACGAAAGTTTAATAAATCCAAAAATAAATTTTGTAAATTTAAATTTATTTGTAATTTAAATTGGATTTACGTAAATTTAAATTTTTTAAAATTATTTCAGTTTATTTAAATTTTTTAAATCCAGTTTAAATCAATATAAATTCAACTTAAATCAAATGGAATTCAATTTAAATTCATGTAATTGGATTTCAATCCATTGACATTAATTCATATGGGATTTAAACCTAGTTCAATGAATTTAAATTGAATTTTATTTCATTTAAATTAGATTTATATTGATTTAAACTGAATTTAAAATGGATGTAATTTAAAATAAATTTAAATTTTTAAAATTTACATTTCAAATAAATTTAAATTTTCATATCTGAAAAATTTAAATTTATTTTAAATTTAAATTCGCACAAATTTAAATTTAAAATAAATTAACAGGGTATCGCCATCCCTAATTCGAACTGGAAACTAAAACTTGGGAATGAAACTCTCACCATCATATTTTATAGAAAGGTACATCAATCTTTCGAGCCCGATATCGATATAAATTAGCTATTTAGATCAAATCTGTTTTTTCATCTTAGTTTCAAAAAATGAAAAAAAGCAAGTTTAGAACAAATCTAACACAAAATTGTAAATATTTATTTTTCTTGATTCAGGCAGCTGCCTAAGTAGAACAAGAAAATAAACTATTTGATCTAGGCTAAATTGAGCGATACACGAGAAAGAAACCGATCGACCTATAAAGAGAACAATCAATCGCTTATAGTCAAGTTGAAGACAAGATATCCATTGAGTCTTTCGCAGAACACATCCTTCTGACTTGAAAATTTCGTAAAAACACCGTTTTCAGTAGAGAAAATTCTCGAGTGCAAACAACAATTTTGTAATGATGAACTGGCAAAAATCCGGTCCTGTCCGGCCCGGTTTAATTTCTTGTCCGGTCCGGCCGGACCGGTTCCAACTCTGCACAGTATCCGCTTTCTAAACAAACATTCTTATTATTGCTCTGTTTGGATTTATCAGTCATATATATATGTCGTATCGAAGTTAGCATGTTTATCGAAGTTATAACTTCGATAAAATTTTTATCGAAGTTACAACTTCGATGCTTCCTCTTATCGAAGTTTAACTTCGATAGAATTTTTTNCAACAAATTTCGGTTAAGGAAATATCAGTTGATGACTGTATTTTAATCTTGCGTGATCTAAAAGATCGTTGTGAATCAAATTTTGGTGGTATAATTTATTCATTTTAGTTTTTCTTTCTATATTTATTTAATTTATTCGACTCACTTATCATCATTACTAGTGTATCACTGTTATTTTTTCTATCACATGTCGCTAGCTTCCATGTTTTTCTTTCGATTCATTTTCTTTCATTCACGATCAATTATCCATGATCAATTGTCCGTGATCAGTTGTCCCATGATCAATTTTCTGTAATCAGTTGTCCGCTCACCTTTTAATTCTTCTTCAGCTTCCTTTGAATCTTGTACTAATGTTTGATCGTTTTCTTCTGATAATGCTGTTGTTTCAATATCTAATTGCAATTTTTGACGTTCTAATTGATCCATTATTTTAGATTGACTATTCGTTTGTGCATATACAATTGAACATGCTTTATTGATTAAATCTTTAAAGGCAAAAAATCAAATTTGATTTTCGAAATTTCTAAAAAACCTTTACCAATAGCTTTATCAGATCAAAATCGATTTGTTATAAAACAATTAGATAACTTTGTGACTTTAACTAAAGCTGAATCAAGAGTTCGAACTAAATTAAATAAATATAGAAAGAAAAACTAAAATGAATAAATTATACCACCAAAATTTGATTCACAACGATCTTTTAGATCACGCAAGATTAAAATACAGTCATCAACTGATATTTCCTTAACCGAAATTTGTTGAAAATATCTTTTGAATACTGGATCCTTTTCAATATATTCTTCATATTTATTCAAAGTTATTGCATCAATACAACGAAATTTGCCTTGAACTTTAAACAAAACATTTCTTATTCAATCGATACATAATAATCTCATCGTGTTTCTTATCTTTTGTATGTCATTTATTTTCTGTAAATTTTTGTTTCTCTTCATTAAATTTGGTCTTTTGTCTTGCATTTTGCTCGATTACTATTTATTATTTTCTTCCTCCATTTTTTTGGATAATTCTACAATGTTATTGTGAATTTCCCCATGTTCAATGCACAATCTAACAACAAATTGATTCACTGCTGCTGGTACCAACTACATTCGATCACATGTCGCCGTAAATCAAACCTAACCAAGATCTAGTACGGCAAGTTCCATCAACAAATGGGTTGCCCCATCAACCGATGGTATGCAAGCAAGCATAAGTTTTGATGAATTTGTAATTTTCTTTGTCAGCCTTAGGATTTCTTCATTTGTACGCGAAAATATCGAAAAATACTCACAGAAGCACCCACTATTAATCATCCCTGAATCTCACAACAGTCTTCATCCCCGGTACCAATCATTTCAGTAAATTTTGACGTACCAACATCTGTCGTATTCCGCAACGGCATTACAACTACTCAAGCTATGCTACTAAAAGACTGAATCCTAGCAAGTCTCTCGTCAATCCCGAAAACATCGATTTTGAAATTACACTTGATGCAATCAACGCATTTGCCGGTATCTAATCTCGAGAGGATATATAATTCACAAATAACCAAAATCGAAGCTTATTTTCTTTCATTGGTACTGCACACTACTTTTTGAGAGCGATTTTCTACTCTACAGAGACCAGATGTTCAGAGGGTATGAGTATGTGTAAATGTCTTCTCTTCAATCACACCCACATCCTTTTCAGTATGTATCTAAATACAATTTGCCTAGCATATTTCTAGAGAAATATCTTTGATATTAGTGATCAAATTGATGTATTTAATGATAAATTACGTGTTAATGGTGTTAATCATGATAAATCAATTGTTGGAATAAACTTGTTGTCAAGAATTTGATAGAATCAATAATGAATCATGTGCTACAGGTTCATCTAATTTTACTATCAAACGTGTTACAATTTCATTATCAAGTGCTAGTACCCACATCCACATCCATTCGTCAATTAGTACAGATATTGATAAGCGGTGGATAGATAAGTTTATTTCTTATTCTTATAGTTTGACCTAATCGAACCTGAAGTGAAGTCTGAAGGTATTGATCGTCGGATTATTTTGAAGATTTAAGCTGAATATATTTATAGTAGAAGTAATGCCTCAATTTATGATTCATGAATATGAACGGCATAGTATTGCTAAGCTTGCTGTTGACAAAAATATCAACTAATCGACCAATTAGTATTTCCGATGTAAAACCAAGGGATCAAGATAATTATGATACTTTTATTAGTGCACACACTACGGAACGAAGAGTTATTACTAAATATTTTGATGAAGGAAAAGTAGAAAATATGAAATCAACGAACAATTTTTTTTTATTTTACGTACTTTGTATCAAAGAGTTGAAATTAAACTATCCCGTTATTGTGCAACATTACAACTTTTCTATTACGCAATAAAATATTATCGAGAGTTATTTTTAAAAAAGTCGTTTTAATAACGGTCTTCATGTTAACGCAAATGCTGATTTATCAAATTTTAAGGAGCTCACCATGTCTACTACTCAACATATCAACAAAAAAATTCGAGACAATTGACTATTCTCAATTCTTCAAAAGATACTTACAGATACGAAGAGAAAATGAGCTAGAAACTGCGCTTGTATGTTATATCTCATATATATATAATTATCTATGTTAATATGTGCATATTTTCAAAGCTGCAATAATCTTAGTAGTTGAGATAAGTTTATCAATAGAAGAAAATATTTTCTCATAGTTTTCCATAAAACGAATGATTTGAAAAGTACAAGCCATTGAAAATTTGAAATAGTCGATTAAAATTAGTCGAGAAAAGTAAACTTGCAATCTCGAGATGATTATCTTGAAATTTCTTATATGAAGTTTAACTTGTGATGACTACATCATTTTTCGTCTTCATAATTAATTCATTTAGCATAATTAACAGACGCTTATAAGAGATGCCATACTATCCATAACTCCAATATCGAGATTCAACACACAACTACTAGAATATTTATGTAATAAGTTCGCGGTATCCGCATGTATCTATCGAGTTGAGCATTTTGAGTTATTTTGTTAAAGGATATGTTGTATTGGTGTGCCGATGCTTGTTGGACTTCTCTTGATACACATCCCATTCCATACAGCAGGACACACTCACACCCTTAGTTTTACATTTTATACAATTCATGGGTGATTTTCTAGGGTTTTCTATAACGTTCTATATCAATTTTTGTGCTGTTTTTGTCGTAGACAATTGTTTTGATAGACAGAAAAGGAAGGAAGCCGCATTTTTCAGTTCTTTCTCGCCTATCCTAAAGAAATATTCATTTTAAACAAATCCCTGTCGCAACAAACAGATCATTTTTAGCAGTAAGCCGCGGTATTTGTCAAAAACGGTGGTTTACCGCGGTTAATTGCAGTAATGGAAGCCGATAATTGAATCGGTAAAACCGTCGGTTTTCTACCGGTTGTTATCACATGGGAAGCTATGTCGATTATTAATTCACATACATTTGATTTTTGCTGTTGAACTGAACCTGAAGAAAAAACTAAAGTATTTTTTTTATTAAATTACAATTGGCTTTTACTATTGACGACATCAACCTAGATAAGTAAAAAAAAATAAGTTTTGCTTTTAATGGATATGATTGATAAAATGATCTATAATAAAGAAATAAGTAATATAAATTGAAAAGAGCTTACTTCAATTATACTGAATTAATAAAATGATGTGTGGTGCGATTTTTAAAAAAATAAATACTGCAACATTGAAGACAAATTTTCATTTCTAAAAAGTGTAGCGTTTTAATTAGAACGTATTTCATCGCTGAGATTTTTATTTAAATGCATAAAACAATTGTTATAAAAAATATTTGCATGAGACAAATTTAAAATTATACTCTTATCAGGTTATATTTGATCTTACAAGATTTCGACTATCAGACTTTGCAAAAGAATCTTATAGTAAGGATCATAGAAGATACATGATACCATCACACAGTAAGAAATACATCATATCTTACAGTAAGATATTTACACCATTTCCTACGATCATACAGTGTGAATCTTACGACATTGGATTGCAGTAAGATTTTATATGACTTGCGAGACTTTTCCATCTGGATTAGTACTGAATATCTTATTGAAGTTTTCTGCAACAGTAGTGCCACCTTAGTTTTGATATTTTATCCAAATTTGTCAGTGTTCTAATGCAAATCTATTGGTTGTCTGTTGTAAAAAAATGGCTCATATAAACATCATTTACTACTTAAAAGCACCGATGCACTACTTTTTGATTATTCTGATGGTTAATTGTCATATAGACTTAACACATTCTCAAAATAGAAGAGGGAAAAGAACCTAGAAAGACTTAATCTCAGGTCAGAAAAGCAGACGTCAGATCTTACAGACCCAGACGAAATCGTATGAAAATCGTACAAAAAACGCGGTCTCAGAAATCTTACATTAGATCGTACTATAAGATTCTAGAAAGATCTTACCACCGCATGAAACTTCCTATGATCTTAGAGTAATATCGTACACGACAGCAAGATCTTTCAAGAATCTTAAAGTACCGTCTTATGTAAGATTTCTGAGACTGCGTTTTTTTGTACGGTTTTCATCGGATCTTACAAGATTATAGAAGATCAGAGTTATGATCTGATAAGATCTTACGCTCTGATTGCTCGACCTGAGATCGCATCAATAAACATCATTGTATGATCTTTTAAGCCTAGAAAAACTTACACCAAAGCATGATTGCATCTGTTGACTGATCAGAGGAATAGCCAGAAATTTTCTAAATGGAGTACACACCAGCAAGAAACTAATTTTTTCATTCACGGAAAATTTTTTTATTCGTATTTCCGTCCAAGTGTTCTTTGATCAAGAGAAGTGCACAGGCACAACCTAGCTACGGCCCTGTGATTGATATCCAACGTCTTTTATCACATTAACGATTTCTTCTTTTTTTATTAATTCTAATGAAATCGAAACTGATTTGATCTAGCTTAGAGTTGCATTTCCAAAACAAACAGCGTCATCTATTAATACATTCTAAAGGATCAACTAATCATTTCAACAACCAGATCTGTCCTTGCTTCGTTAATCATAATTTATTAATTAGAAAGAAAACATTACACACATATTGTGCGAACAGAAATGATAACGAATGATTGTCAATATTTAACAAATATGCAACATGCTATTTGCAACCAGTTCTTTTCTCTTGCGTTGAAAAAGAAACAAAAATATGACTTCATACCAATTAAAACAAGCAACGAAACATTTGAAGCAATTAAGAAACGAAAGAATGTTTTAAAAGTCCCAATCTATGCTTATAGTGAATTAACAAGCCATCGCAATATATTCTTTGCTGCTTGCAATTCAAATAAAATCGAAAGCATCCGAAATTCATGAGTTTTCACGAAGAGAACCAATCAATTTTCAATAGAATACTGCTGAACTTTGACAAAACATTAGAGCTATCGTGACATTGTTACTGCAGAATATAACAATAAAACTTTCAATGCTTCTTTTTTCTTAAGAAGCAGTCTACTATACAAAAAATAACTGAATGTGAATAGTTTTCAAATGTTTATGCCACTATAGTAAATATTTCTAGATTCGGATATCTTGGTCCAGATACATTAAGAAGATTTCCTATTTTAAATTCATTAGTTTGTTCGTGAAAGTATTAATTTGATCTGACTACTTCTAATATTATTAATTTCTAATACAAAACTCTCTATGGTTGGATACGATCGATAAAATATTCTTTGATATTAACAGCGAGATTATGAATAGAAGTATTTTATTTTATAATTATCAAAGAAAAATAATTCAAGAATATCACTAATGAATACCATCGCTCTTTGAAACATTCTTAATCTTAACTAAATGTACGACATCTTTAGTGAGAAATTTTCTGCTGATATATTTATATGGGAAAGATCAAGATAAATGTTATCATTATTGATGCATATGATAGAAAAAGAGGACGTTTTATATAGGACGGTACTATATTAGTGTGATGTGATACTATAGGAATCAAATAAATGCGATTAGAAACTAGTGATAATCATCATCAAAGAAATATGATGCTTTCACGGTTTGATAAATTCTAACAAAATAAATAATTAATACATTTGTTAAAACTTGGTATATTTCTAATTTTTATGATGAATAAATCTCTAATTACACGAATATTAACTCAAACAAGAAGATAAGATAAATTGTTCTATATAATTCTTTAATATATATATATATGTGTGTGCATGTGTGTGGAACAATTTTTCAAGATCTTTTTGTCGTTGTTTAAACTGATTCCAAGATTGTTTTTATGACATTAAGCACCATTTGTCCTCATCCGTTCACAAAACGTTTATCCATCTGTCATTATTTATCATAAAATATCATGTTTTTTTTACTTCATGCACATTAAACCTCTCCTGAAAAATTGATTTGGGATCCGAAACATTTAAATGGCTTGAAATTTTCAAGACATGTTAATAGTGTAGCGGAGAAACTCTAATGAATTTTTCAGCTTGATACCGTGATGTTTTTATGACACTCATTAGACAATAGTCACAAATAGCTAATAGAGCAACCCAATAATCTCGATACGGTGTTCATTCTATATATATATTTTTTTTTTAAAGAATATCTCAGGTTGCAGGACCTCACAGAACCGTTGTTTTTAAATTCTTACTTACTGGTTTGAAGAAAGAGATGACAAGTTCAGTATCGAAAAAAATCTCTAAAAATCATTTGGCACTCTTTTAAAATTATTTTATGAAAATTTTTGTGGTGCTAAACTTGTCATCTTTTTCTTCCAACCAGAAATGATGACTTTATAAAAGGAACTCTGCCAGGTCATGCCGCTTGACATTCTCTTTCAAAAAATAAAAATAAAATACATGGAGTGAAGACCTCGCGGATAGTATTGGGTTACTCAATTAACTGTTTGTGACTCCAATCTGGCAAGTGTCTCATGAGAACATCATGGTATCAAGTTGAAAATTCCACCATAGCCTCTTCATTACAGTCTCAACATATCCTAAAAGTTTCAAGCGATTTGAATGTTCTTAGCTGAAAATTGATTTTTTAGGGTGGCTTAATGTTGTCAACAGGCAAGGTCTTCATTTTTTAGGCTCTTATTGCAATAACTTGATAGTTTAAGGTCAGTTCAATTTGAAATTCTTATGTTAATTGAATAGACAACAACAGTTAATCTAATAATTTGACCATTCTCGAATGTCTTAAGGTAAATATTTTCTATTTATTCGAAGTCAAAATTTATAGCAAAAAAAATTCTTTTAAGAATAAGAGATCATTACATAATTTTGCCAGAGAGATTCGTAGTAAAAGATATGATACCTACATTTTGTACTATTATCAATGATTTATCAATTTTTTTTCTCTAATTTGACAGGTTTTAAGTTGTTGATAGACATATTAAAGACAGATATCATTGCTAATCAAAGCTATCCTTACTTTTTGTTTGACGTTATATTTCAGTTATCTTGAATATTCTCAAAAATGATAATGAACAGAATACAATTATCAGCTGGCAATCATCCTAAAATGTTTACGATATATAAGTTATATCTCAATCTCATTCTTGACTATGATAGATAATGTAAAAATAAATTGACAACGTTCTGTTGTACGTCAGATAATTATTATATGATCAACTGTTGATTATTGTTACTCAACTTACAATAAACCACATAATGAACCATCTGACTGGATGTTCATTGGTTATATTTGTAAAATAAAATCTGAATGAATATTGTCAATTGTCTTTGATCTCTCCCGTCTTGTAGCAGAAATAATAATAATAATATTAATAATGAAAAGTAAAGAGAAAACGATGAAAAGAATAATGTACACACAGAAGAAGAAAAAGACAAGTATTACATCCACACGCTCTATTCTCTGGGCGAACAAATTGAATCGAACCACAGGTAACAACAGCGAGAAAATAAAAAAATAAAAACGAACAAACAATAAGAATACAACCGTTATCATATACTGATGTTGATGATGATCCAATCTAATACAATAAGCAATGTGTGAAAGACGCGCGACCCAAAAAAAGAAACAGAAGAGGAACTATGTGCGAGTAATGAAAATTTTTTTAAAAATGAATCGAGTCGTGTCGTATATATTCACAACGTCATTCCCATACGTTGCAATGCTAATAAAGCATTAACCGCTTTCTAAAATCAAATTTAAGAAAAACAAAACTTTAAAAAGAAATCAATATATTGAACAAGAATTATTTAACCTGCCAACGTCGTCTTATAACAAATCTACGTAATTTTTTGGTAGATAATTTCTTTTCGGCTATTTCTTCATCGCTTGGAGCAGCTACTAATTTTGGTCGACGAGTTAACCATGGATGAGCAAGACATTGTCTTGCTGAAAAACGTTTACTATATAGAAGAAAAGAAAACAAAGTAAATATTTTATAAATTAATATGTGTTTTTGTTTAAATTCCTACTCTTTATCTCTGACAAGTAATTTTGATATAAAATCTTTTGCCTCTTTTGATATATCAGTAAATGATTCATCATCAAAATCATAATTAGCTCGATTTATATTAGCATATGTATCATTATCGTTTTCACCCATAAATGGACTTAAACCTGATAATCTAAAAGAAAAAAGTTTAATTTTTATTCTTCAATTTTCTTAATTCTTTTAAATTAACTTACAAAACATAACAAATAACTCCCACAGACCTAAAAATAAAAAAATAGTCAATATAATTTCTTAACAACTAATCGTCATACCACATATCTGTACCAAATCCAACTCTATCAAAGTTAATAACTTCTGGTGCAACAAATTCAGGTGTACCAAATAAAACTTTCAATTGTTTACTTGGATCAAATTTTCTTGCCAGACCAAAATCAATAATTTTAATTCGATGACCACCTCGATTAACACATAAAATATTTTCCGGCTATATATAATTAAATATCCTTAAATAAAATCTTCGAAAAATAATTAAACAAACCTTCATATCAAGATGAACTATATTACATGAATGCATAAAACTAACACCTTCACATATCTGCATCATATATAATTCACACAGACGTTCAGTTAATATAAAATCATCATCAATAACACGTTCAAATAGCTCTCCACCACTAATTCTAAAAAACAATTTTTTTTTTCTTTCTAAATAAAAATAAAATTTTATTCTTTACAATTCCATTATAAGACAAATATTTCCTTTTGTTTCAAAAGCATCATAAAGTTGTAGAAGACGTGGATGCTGAAGAGCTTTCATTATTTCAATTTCATTTAATGCTTCAATACGATCTTGTTCTTTATTTAGTTGAATAAATTTTGCTGCTAAAAAGTGTTGAGTTAATTTTTCAAGACATTTTTTAACTTCACCAAATTTTCCTCTAAATTTAAATATTATTTTTCAAATAAATTCTTTTTTAAATTTATTTTACCTTCCAAGAATTTCCATAAGTTCATATTCATCTGTAACTGATTTATTTTTCTTAACTGTTACAACACGTGGTGAAAATGGTGGATCGACATCTAGAACACATGAAACACACATACATATGTATGATCTCGTTTTCAAGACAATTATTTGTTTTTTATTATTACCATCTTCCAATATAACATCATGAGATGTATGATGACCATGTTGTTGCAGTACATCAGGCCTAGCAGAAAATAGAAATGAAATTTATTTTATCATAATCATTATTTTTAACTCACATAGGAATTAATCCTATAAAGAAAGAGAACAAAAAGGAATAAGTCTTATTGTTTTCTATTATAGCGTACGCGCAATAATCAATGTATGTTATCGTACAAGCGAGAAGAATAGAACAAATCGAGAGAAGAGAATTAAAAACAAATAATAGACACAAAAGATTATGATATATATATATAAATATCTTTGCACAAGTTGCTTACAGATAACATCATATCACATAAGCGAGAAAATAATGTTATGTCTGACATGTATATGAGATTACTGAATAACAAAATGACGTTTATGAGTCAAAATATGTACAAAATTATTTTGTAAGGAATCTTAGAACATGTCAAGAATTTTAATAGGACTATTTGCATATACCCATGAAAATATTTGTTTTTTTGATACAAATTATAAAATATCAAAAGTAATCAAATCAATTATAAAAATCTGTTTTTTCCTTTTTATATTAATAAAACAGGTGATCGTATTTTCCTTATTGATTGACTTACTGTAGTATATGTGTGATTAGTAGAGCGAAGCGTTAGTATATAAATATATCTGTATTTGTTACCCGTAAAGTCGAATAAGTGAATCTCTTTTATATTTTAATGGTAGATTTGTATTTATAGTTATGATTTCTTTTATTGAATTTTGTGATAAACTTGTTTCTGATAGAATTATTTCAGGAGTTGATAATTGACGATATTGATCAACTAAATTAACTTCAGATGAACAAAAACGATTTGTTAATGTAGATGTTTGTGTTTGTTGTTGTTCAAGATCTTCATTGATTGAACATAATGGTGCAATAGCTGATGGCGTTGACAAAACTGTACGAGTAAATGTAGTAACTGGTGGAAAAGGAGAATTGGCTCGTTTAAAAGTAGTTGTATTAGAAATAAATTGACGCTGTTTTTGAGTTGAAGCTATTGTTGGACGAGCAAAACCAGGAGGTGATGGAGCATTCGATGATGATGAACATGAAGATGAACAAGTTGAATCTGTTGTTGCACTTGTACTTGAACGTGACAATGTTACAGAATCCTTATTACCATTATTAATCACAGCAACCATTCTATGTACCACAGAATCAGTATCACTTTCGATATTTTCTCCCTGTTGTTGTTGTTGTTGTTGAGACATTTGTTTGAGTTGAGACCATGTTTTTGTTAAAGGAATTTTTGGACTAACAGGTGGTGGAGTAGGTCTATTATGATTAGCTATCTTTTCACAGATAATAATTGGTTGAGGTTTATTATTATTATTATTATTATTGTTATTATATTTTTTTGAAGTAAATGGAATAGGAGAAGAAGTTTCAACGACGACAATTGGTGGAGTTCGTGGAGAATTTCCATTTTTTCGTGTACCTTCCCATTGTTTAACAAAGACACTACGAATTGGAGAAGATACTTTTGTGCGAGTATTCATTGACGAAGCAGCTTGAGATTCAAATTGACGAATTATATTAGCAACCCGAGATGAAATTACCCGATTTTTAAAGAGTTGACATTGAATTTCTAAATGAATTGGTGTTGATTCGACTAGTGAGATCGATGATTGTGAAAATTGTAAAGTTGATAATAATGGTGAAGATGATGGTATAGATTGGGGTCGCAGAAAAAAAGGGGTTGACTGTTTGTTATTGTTACTATTCGTCGTCGTCAAATCGTTCACGGATGTCCAACGTTGGATGAACGTTGATGATGACATTTTTTCTCTCTCTCTCTCTCTTTTTTTCTTCCTATGTTCAATGTAGAACAGCAAAAATTATTACAGCAACGAGCACATCACCATGTTGATCGGTATCATCGACTACGACGACAATAATAAAGAAGAAGAAGAAGAAGTACGTAACATAGTACACACGTGCATTTATGTGTGTCAACTTCAACCTCATGCACACATTGTATAAAAATATTCGTCGGTTACTCGAAGGAGAAATCAACCGTATGCATAAGTATTTTAAAAAGAGAAAGAAAGAACGGATAAAAAAAGAATTTAATATATAATAAAATGGTGATAATGGTTCTCTACAAAAACAGAAAGAAAAAAATAAAAAAAAAATATGATTGCAATAGACATGATCATCTGACGATGTTTGCATGTCATAAATGTATTTTATAATAATATAATAAAAGGTGATCTCCTTCGAAATGATTTAAATATTTGATTATTTAAAAACAAATGCATAATAAGATGAAACAAATTTGTATATGAAATAAATGATTTGAAATGAAGTCGTCTGAAGCCTTTTTTCGAATGTCTACTTGTGTCCTTCAATACTCTTTTATTTGGTTTGTTAACATTGATTTTCTCTCATGTGAGTCATTAGATAGAAGTGTGTACTCGATTGCCCGCCAATAAAGGTCGTATTATTATGCATAATTCATACGCCAAGGTCAAGGCTATTCTATGAAGCGACGACGGCGAATTGAACAAATTCATTGCTTTTTCGATATCGAAACTATATTTTATATTTATGTTTGTTTCTTTTTCTCAAGAGAAGAGAAAAAAACAGTATGTTGGAAAGTATCATATTACACATATACAAAGAAAATAGAAGGGAAAATGCCTTTTTTTTTATATGTAGCTATTGACGATAGGCAAATGGACATATCTTACAGATAAGGTGCGCCAAGAAATCACATAATCGAATAATTACAGATATATTTTGAGTAATTTGTTTTCGACTACAAGTATTACCTTATTAATAAGTAGAATTCAAGGTAATCTTATTAAAAGAAAACAACAACCACGGAGAAAGAATTTAATCTTACCGTTTTGATATTGTAGACGATGATATTACTTGTTCATGTTGATGTTTATTTTTATTTGCTATTGATGTAATATTATCTAATGTTTTTGATAACTGTCTTTTATATAATGGTTGATCTTTTTGATGTTCGATGTCAGCTGTAGTTTTAGTCATAGTTGTTGGAATATTTGATTGATAATCAATAGAATATCCTGATGAAATAGTTTGTTCCGGTATTTTTCCTATACTTGTTCGTTTAATTGTAGATGGTTCTGATAATTTGTTTTGATTTGGTAATGTTAAACTTGCTCGTCGATCAGTAGAAACAGGAGCTAAACTCGATTTATTTACTTGATTAGATGATTTTGATGATAATAAAATATTTAATGCTGAAGATGAAGAAACAGCATTAATCGATTCATTTGATTTCACAAAGTTTAAAGATTTGGAATGATTGATGTTCGATTTAAGAAAACCACTTTCTTCATTATGCGTTGAGGTAGACACAAGTCCAATAGTAGACTTACTTTTTTTCGAATTTTCAAGAGATTTTTTTATTGGTTCTGGTGTTTTTGATAAAGAAGTTTGATTAAGAGTATTTTTTTTTGTTTTCAATCCATTTGTTTCATTTTGTAGACGAAAATCACTCACTGTTTTGTTTTCTGTTAAAGTAGATGTTTCTGTATTAATCGATTTTTTCTCAGTTGATGGATTAAATGGTCGTTGAGATTGTTTATTTGTATCTTTAGCTTTTAATTGAATACCAAATTTATTGGCTACCTTATCTTTATTAAAAGCACCAAGACCCGGTGTACCACTCATTTGTTTATATTAGAAGATCTTTTTTTCTTTCTCAAACTACCAACGACGATTTCATCAGTTGTTGTTGCTGTCTTTTGTACGTATCTTTACTAAGAATATTCTATCTCTCGCGTTCTCATTCCTAAGAATAGAACCAAAAACAAGCATCCTTATAAAAAAAAAAAAAAAAAAAAGAGAAGCAAGCAATTCTCTTCTTATTGACTATGGAAAAAGACGAAGAAATATCTTTTTTTTTTATATTTTTTTCCTTGTTCTTGTTTCTCTCTGATACGTATGCACAGCTCTGTCGTGATATCGAACTACGTACAAAACAGAAAAACAAGAATAGGAAAAAAAAGGAGGCCTTGGTGCTGGTGCAGAATGACGATAGATATTATTACTGTGATTGTGATTATGCGACATCAGTGACGGTGCGAGCTTCTACCAGCACGTATTTTTTCATTAGACGTACATAGAAAAGTCGTAGGACAAATCTTGTTTTACAATAATAATAGAATTTTTTATTTTATTTTATCAAGAAATATCTTGCGAGACTATTTATGATAAACAAATTCATTTAATACACTATCACCATAATCAAAAATTGGCTCAAAATATTGTTTGTTTCATTGCCAGATGATATTTGTCATACAGACCCGTTACATAGTAAACAATATGTCAGCTTCTTCTTATTCCAGAAATAGCCAAACAAATTTTATCTGTAAGGACATTCATTGATTGTTCTATACAATACATCAGATGAGTTATGCTTTTCTTTTACCGAAATTTGATAAACTCGAACTATACTTGATTTATATTTTTCTCTATTTCTTGATTATTCTAGAAAAAAAATCAAGAAATTCTCTGATAAATATTCATTCTATTGGACTATGATCACATATTTCGTAGACTCATCAATAAAATAAAACTCTGGCATTCAACTTATTTCACTAAACATTAATTATTATATAAAGAACAATATCAATCAATCAAATCGTATATTTAGACACATATGTTTTATATATATATACTCAATGAAAACTTCTACTATTGACAGTTGATTGCTTAATAATATTCTGTGATAGTAACGGTCAATAGCGCATGAAGATAACTAAAATAGAATAATGCAAGTTTTTGTGTAAAGAAATTCGATCAGTGAAAATAATTAACTTATTTTCAAAGATACAAAAAATAATCTCGATTATTTTCCTCAGTTACTAAACAATAACTTAAATAAGATTCAAAGATTTGTTAAGCAATATGAACTTAAAGAATCAATCAACAGTTGTCTATGTCATTCGTATCTGTCAAATGTTATCAATCTATTATAAAACGCCCCAAGAGTACAAATTTGTCTCATGAGAATAATTTCTTGCATTTTTTATAATTTATTCTGCTTTTATGTCTAATGTCAATCATTATTGATCTATGAAAATATTTCAATTTTTTACTTTTATTTATCTATGAGATGTTAATTTAACATTTCTCGCTTTCGATTTCTAACTTCTTTGTTATTTATATATAAATAAAATGAACGTTTTATTGAATGCCAGACATACATATTATTTCCCTGTTTTTGTTTTGCACATATATGTAGAAAAAAAAAACTGCTCAGACAATAACCACGGTCTTACATTCAGCCGGGTGAAAAAAACCAAAACAAAGAAAAAAAAAACGAGGAAAACAACGTTTGAAGAGAAAGAATGACGTAGAAAGAGCAGGAAAGAGGAGAAGAAAAAGAGAAATAAGAAAACAAATAAGTAAAGGAAAAAAGAAAACAACAAGTATAAATAATAGCTGAAATACACACATATTAATATCATCTTATTTTTTCTCTTTATATCTTTCTCTCTCTGTCACTCTCAGTCTCGTCGAAAAAAAAAACGAAGATTAATGCAGTGTAAATATGCGATTATGTTTATCAAGCTGAATAAGTAGTACCACCCGCAGTTGTAACCGTTGTAGTCGTTGATGGTGGTGTTGTATAAGTAAATAGTGGCGATTCAGGACTATTTGGTGTTGATGATAATGGTGGCATCGGTGCTAATGGTGGAGTAAGAATAAATGGAAATGGAAAATTTCCTTGCGGATGCGCATGAAAATATTGTTGAGTTTGGGCAGGATTATTTGCTGTAGTAAAAACTAATTGTTGTTGAGCAAATGGTGAATTACCAGCTGGATGTGCAGCAACTAATGGATGTGGTAAAAGAGTTGCTGGTTGAAATATTGGACCAGCAGGATGAAAACCAAATGTTGTTGGACCAAATGGAATCTATTTCAAAATTTTCAAATTTAAGACATTTATTTATTTATTTATTTAGATTTTATTTTATTGAACATACTAAATAAAAGACAAAAATAATTATTCGCAGAATAGGACACGTGCAGCTGAATCTAACTTTTGTTTTATTTTATTTATTTTTTATTTTAGCAAAAATATAATAAGTTTTAATCAACATGCATCTGACTTTCTTATAACAGATATCTAGTCAAATAAATTGAAATCATTGGTTGAAAAAGAAAAGCGATGAAAAATTTGGTTTTTTATAAGATCAATACCCAATTATCTGGCATTATTATAGAAGAAGCTTTAAGAGAAATAAAATTCAAAATATTACTCATGAAAATCATATTAGAGAATACATTTAAACAATTAAATCATTTAATAAAAAAATTTCCTTTTTTTTGTTTTGATTTTCTTACTCCTCACGCAGCTGTAGGACACTGAAAATAAGTTTATGTTATATTTCGATTTGTTTGTTCGATATAAAGAATAAAAAGCCCTTGGAGAAAATTACCTCTTCAGGCTGATTCGGCTGCTGCTGCAGAGTTTGTTGTTCTGGTAAAATAAACTGAGAATGATTGGAATCGATCATCATTATCGATGGAGCGGTGGTACTAGCAGCAGAGCCGTACAGCGCATCGTAAGTCTCTTTGTAGAGATCTTCGAGACATTTCTCCTACGATGAAAATTACAACAAAAAAAACAAATATCAACTTAGCCATGCGTAGCATTAAATCACACAATATGAAACACATGCAAAATTTATGCTTTTGTTTTTGTTTTAATAAAAATAAATAACATACGTCTGTTCGGCGTGACGTTGGTCGAAGAATTGTATAATAAGCACCACGATGATGAACGACAGTTGGAGGTGGTTGACTTGGACGAGAAGATGTTGATAGAACACCGGTTGGTATTGAAGGTAGATTTCGATTTATTGTTGGAGGACTTGTATTACCATTTGTGGATAAACGACCGGTAGCATTTACACATCGACGAATATTTCTATTATAATATACATATGGAATATGTTTTTTACAGTCATATTCAATTTGTTTTTTTTTTCTTGACTTATTTCTTTGCAATTAACTTAAGTACGAACACAATAAAAATCTATGAATGATATTTTCATCGAACTAATTTCCTTTAAAAAGGTCTCATTGTAGAAATTTGATCTGTTTATTGATTTCAATAGTCTTAATAATAGTTTTTCAAAGTGCATTTCATATTATGATATTTTAGCATAGCACAACATCTAGCAATGAATAATGCTTATTATATTGAAATAGAAATCATCAGTGATGTATTATGTGTTATATATTTAATTATATAAAAGGCTTGTATATTTGAAATAAGATTTTCAATAAATATGTGATAATAATCATGTTATTCGTCGTACCTTAGTCATTATAAAGATAAAATATTGTTCTTCAGAAGTCTTTTATCGAATAAAACTACAAAGATTTCATATTAAGAGATAGACAAACTTTATCTTTTGGAAATTTAGTGTATTTATTAAGCTCATTGGATTTACTTAGTTACATCGCAGAATTCATTCGGACTGTACGAGCAGAGTCATTTGTGTCACTTTCAATCACATTATTTGCCATTAGAGTTGTAAAGTGTTGATATAAACACTGAAATACTGATTATTAGTTTTCGACAGAGAGTCTACTCAGGTACCGATGTTCACTGAAGCACTAACTACACTGACATCTACGTTTACTGCAACAATCAGAGTAGGGATGTCCAGTTTCAGTGAACTGCTCAACAAAAACTCGTACTGACTACACAGGATGAATGTTCATTGATTTACTTGACATATCTCTACTGTATGGATGTGTCAATTGTAGTCAGCATGCCAGTAGACTCACTGTCAGTATTTTCACCGAAACTATACATTTCTAATTGAGATATCAACTCGATCAAAATATGCTATTTTCGAAGTGATGTGCTCCAATGTTTCAGTGAACACTGATGCTAGTACAACAGTGTACACTAACAAAACTAAGACGGTGACGTTGAAAATTAGTAAAATGAAACTCAACATATGTATTTGTTTTTAGTTTTGCTTTTATTTCAACTATTCGTTTCATTTTTATATGTAAAAACTAATTGTGAAAGATAATATTGATATTTTTCTTTTGTATTTCACCGAAATGAGAATTTTTCATTGAAGCTAAAATTTTCGATATTCATTTATTTGAGTTATGTCTCTTTTTTTGTTTTATAATTAATAATGAAAATCTTACTTTTGTTGAAAAGCATTGACAGCAGGTGATACAAGTGGCGTTCCATTAGCTAATGATGTAGCTATTGTNGACATCTACGTTTACTGCAACAATCAGAGTAGGGATGTCCAGTTTCAGTGAACTGCTCAACGAAAACTCATACTGACTACACAGGATGAATGTTCATTGATTTACTTGACATATCTCTACTGTATGGATGTGTCAATTGTAGTCAGCATGCCAGTAGACTCACTGTCAGTATTTTCACCGAAACTGTACATTTCTAATTGAGATATCAACTCGATCAAAATATGCTATTTTCGAAGTGATGTGCTCCAATGTTTCAGTGAATACTGATGCTAGTACAACAGTGTACACTAACAAAACTAAGACGGTGACGTTGAAAATTAGTAAAATGAAACTCAACATATCTATTTGTTTTTAGTTTTGCTTTTATTTCAACTATTCTTTTCATTTTTATATGTAAAAACTAATTGTGAAAGATAATATTGATATTTTTCTTTTGTATTTCACTGAAATGAGAATTTTTCATTGAAGCTAAAATTTTCGATATTCATTTATTTGAGTTATGTCTCTTTTTTTGTTTTATAATTAATAATGAAAATCTTACTTTTGTTGAAAAGCATTGACAGCAGGTGATACAAGTGGCGTTCCATTAGCTAATGATGTAGCTATTGTCTGTATTGATGTTGGATTTGTAGCTAATGGTGTACTTGGAATTGTTATATATGGAATAGCTGTTAAATGTGGTGTTAAATCGAATGTTGCTGTTGTTGGAGCAATAGCACCGGTTGGTAAACCAAACTAAAACAAATTGATATGTTCAAATGAAGATAATAAAAAAAAGCAGAAGATTACTGGTAAATGCGTAGCAATAGTCGATGGACTAACACCACGTGTAAATCTAAAATATTGATTTTTATCAACTGGTTTCGCTAAAGTAACTTCAACAATCGAACCATCAATTTCTCGACCTAATTAAAATAAAAATATTATAAATAAAATAAAATAAAAAGTAAAACATGCCATTCATAAGATTCATTGCATGTAAAGCATCATCACGTTCTTTAAAATGAACAAATGCATAATCTTTTAATTTTTTAACACGTTCAACAGAATTTGATTTAAAACGTTGAAAAATTTCTTTAATTTGTTCTTCTGTTGTATTCATCATTAAATTTCTAACATAAAGTACTCGAACCTAAATTTAACAAATAATTTTTAATAATAAAAAAAATAACAGTAAAATATATAATTACAGTTGCCATAATATCTTCATCAACTTCAGTTTCAGGTTCAGCCCAATCAACAGCAATTTGATGTCCCCATAATTGAATTTTTCCTGGTAATAATTTTCTTCTAGCCATAGCTGCTGATCGATGACTTTCATATTCAACAAAAGCAAAACCACGATTTTTTGTTTTATCATGTGCACTTGGATAAACAATAACATCAACAACACCTTCAGTTACTTTACATATTTCATCAAGAATTTCTTCACGTTTTTTTGTTTTTGGTATTCCACCAACAAATAATCGACAATTATCGACAGACTGACATACACCTATTAAACGACTAGGACGAATTTCATAATTATTTAATTCTTTAACAGAACGTTTTGCATTATCACGACATGTATATGTTATAAATGCATAACCACGATTAAAACCTGAAAAATCCATCATTAAACGCATTTCATAGATTTGTCCACAACGTTCAAATAACGGAAATAATTCCGATTCAAAACAATCACGAGGTAATTTGCCAACAAATACTTCGCAACCACGACCAGGTGGATGACGAGTTGTTGGCCAATCTAAAATATTATATTCAAATTTTATTCAATCAACAACTGTAAAAGTAAATCTTCAAAATTATATCTAGAGTCCGTTGGATTCAAAATTTTTGCTTTCCAACCCAATGAAACTATACATTGATACTCTCAATGAAATTTTCTAATCGAAATTGGATAGTCACCTCAAAGATATGAGATTATTAGAGCACATTTCACTAGAGTCCGTCGGCTCGAATTCGAAACGGGATCTACCAGCGACATTTCCCAGCCGACTAGGATCCATCTGGTCCCAAAATTTTCAGACTCGGAACCGATGGGTTCTAATTACATGAATATTCATTGTTAATAATAGAATAATTAATTCGTAAATAGACTCATCTCCGCAAGATCTAAATAATACTAATTAAAATTTTTTATCATAATAAATTTTCGATGAAGTACACCTAATTATATGCTCGATTGAGATTTATATCATATTAAGGTTAAATATTAATGATAAAAGAATTCTTCGAAAGATATACACACACAAAATAAATGATATGTCAATAAAAACTTATCGACAAGTGATTATCTAATGAAGATTATCTTTTCTTATTTTTCATCAAAAAAAAAAAAATTTTTTTTGAATGGAAATATCCATTAGAAGTGAATCAGTATTATCTAATATAGACTATTCCTATCAAACAAAGTAAAGAAGTCAATCGTAATGTAATATGATCAGATTTTATGAAAATAAATGCGTGTTAAAATTTATTCTTTTCTTTTCTTCAGATTTAAATTAACGTAAAAATTTCAATGCAATGATAATTTATTTTAGAACGAAAATTTAAGAAAAATTTTGATAATTAAATAAATGAATAATCGATAAATACCTGGTGGTGGTCCAGTTTTTCGTTGTCCATTTTCTTGTCTAACAGGATAACCATTATCAGCATTAATACTTGTAATAACTTCATTTGGATGCGTACCAATTATATTTGATGGTGAAAGATGAGGATATGAAATAAATGATTCTTCATTTGAATTATTTATATGATTTGAATCAATAATTGAATCTTCTGTAGATAATTCTTGATCAATATGTAATGATGAAACTTTATTTGATTCAAGATCCATTGGATTACAATGACAACAAACTAGAAATATATATCATTGTAGTAGTTTAAAAAACATAGAAACCATCTGCTCTTGCCTTTTCCTCTTTTTTTCTTTTTCAATTCTTTCTCATCAGAAAAAAAAAATAAGAGAAGGATTATAAATCAGAGAGAAAAGGCAGTAAAACAAAAGGAAAGGTGTTCTTACTGTCTTTCTCTCTTAAATAAATTTTTTTTTCGTATGCCGACATCGACAGATATAGATAAGGTACTTCTCTTCTATTCAATAATGATAAACCTAACTTCAAATGTATATATGAATGACGATGACATAGAGCAAACAAAACAATGACGACCATTCCGAAAGCAATTCTCTTTT
Organism: Rotaria sp. Silwood2; assembly: GCA_905329745.1. Lineage (NCBI taxonomy): Eukaryota > Metazoa > Rotifera > Eurotatoria > Philodinida > Philodinidae > Rotaria > Rotaria sp. Silwood2. Next base: position 31,006 of record CAJNSZ010000072.1, on the reverse strand, counting down.
CTTTTTCGACCGATCTTCAATTTCAATGATAAGACAAAATACAAAAAAGAGAATATTTGAAAGAGAAAGACAAATCGACGGTGAAATCAAAAATCATATTTCAATCGATTAATCTATTAAAAACAAAATGAGAACGTATGTTCGATGCCATAAACACCTGTTTCTTTCTCATCTCATTTATCAAAATTAATCCTCGATATCATTCTTTTTCTTTCATTTAGAAAAAAAATTAATTAAACAACAACAACAAAAACGAAAAAGAAAACTTACCTGGAACAAAAAAACTAATGAATCAAATGAATATTTAATTTTGAAAATCGAATTTTGAATCACAATAATAAAAAAAAGAAAATTAAGAAACAATCTTCATCTCACATCCGCCGTTGTTTAACGGTCGGTATGTGGTGTTGGTCTAATCTTCTATCGACGATGAATGTGTGTGTGTGTGTGTGTCTGTGTGTGCACAAATAAGAGAGCTTTTATCTTTCTCTTTCTCCCAAGCACGTGTAGTTGATCTCTTATTTCACAAGCAGTGACTATCTCTTCTATATAGAACACCAAGTCAACATAACAAGTCATTTTCTATATTGACATTCTCATTTATACACTTATGAATTAAGAGATTTTTCAAAATTCACTTTATTTTATTATCCATATTTCACAGAAAGATGAAAAATTTTGAATACTATATAAATATATATATTTGGTTCAATTTAATTAAAAAACAAATGAAAAAATTTGATTGTGATTCATTGTTTCTAGTTTTTCCCACGTGTTCGTTAAATAAATAAAATAAAAAAAAAAGAAGGAGAAGAAATGGGTTAAAAGTCTAATGAGAAGGCAGGAAATCGAAAGACACAAGTCACCGGAAATTATTCTTTTATTCACTTATAATTTGCAATAAATTCATATTTGGGTGTGGCTAGTTCTCTAACCACAAATTGCATGAAACATAGATTGAACAAATTAAATTATTATAGCGTTCGTTTTGTCTTTTAATAATCAGTCTATCTTTTCTTTCCTTAGTCTCTTCATTCTAGTAAATATTTTTTAGTATTTTGTATGCTCTGTATATATGTTAAAACAACAATTTTTTTAATTTTCTTTGACCTTCTAAACTGGATTAATATGTGAAAGTTGATTTGTTTATATTCACACTTACTAGTTCGATCGGTGAATAGTAACACGTTGTCGATAAAAATGAACAAGAATGACGATTCTCTCATGTTTACTATCAATTGTCATTTTCTTTTCCTTTTCTATTTATGTTAAAATCGAATGAATTCATTATTATCGCTCGTCACATACTATTCCATGCCAGTAGAAAGAAAATAACCGTCTATTACATTTAAATCGAATTTAGTAAAAACAAAAAATAACGACATCTAACATTTCTTCTTAATTAAATCGATTGAGTTTTCTATGATTTAAAAAAATAAACTAAACAAATTCCGTATTTTTGTTTTATTTGCATAGAAGACATTTGAATTTAACGAAAAGATTTTTGTCTGTATACTTTAAACGTAATCACTTTTTTGCCTTCAGTAAAGAAAAAGTGATATTTGCACAGATTGTTAACCAATGCTGTCTGAAAGGGTTATTTTATACGTCGATTTCGCCAAGTAAAGGTTGTATTAGCATTGATAAAATAGGGATTTTAACATGTCTACATTTCTAATAATTGCATCAACAAATCGAACTTTGAAAATTGTTAACATGCAGTTCTATTAAAATTCTTATGAGAACAGAATGATAAAAATCGAAACAAAAGAATCATATGAACAAAAACTAAAGGAAGCTTTTATTCGTATGATCTTGTCTAAGATTAAATTTTATATTTCATTGTTTGAAATCATTTGAAATTATGTTCTTTCTTTCTAATAACAATTATTTATTAATACAAGATAGGTGATGATGATCATTTTCCTTTTACTCTTTATTGTTATAGTCTCATAACTCTGATTTCCAAGGATCATTTAATAATTGATTTTGCCAATGGAATAATAATTGAGTTAAGCGAATAATGATATAACTAATAGCGATAATTAAATCAATAATTGACAAATCGAGCACGATAATAGCATTTACTTGGATAGATTCTTATAAATAAATAGTCTTATATAGATAAGGAGATATCAATAAAAATAAAGATTATTAATTATCTTATGCGAATAAATATTTGAGATATAGGATATTATTTTATAAATGAACATCTCAATTAGAGTTTCAATCTTATGATCTTTTTGCTTTTGTTTATGTTAGAGAAAAATTTAATTCAAGAATTCTATAATAAGAATTTTTTTTATTGATGTTATATTGTCACATGATTTGAAAAACTTTCTTTTTTGCAATAACTACCAGATGTCTCCAGTCAATATTCAACCTATAATTTCTATCATGTAGGGCAAATATGTATTTTCTTATATCTTTAGAAAGGTCAATCTATTTCATTTGTATTTTTTCCTAAAAATTAGAAGAATGATAATACTATTTGTAAAGAAAATACAGGTGAAATAGGATGATGTTCAGAAAAAAAATATTGGATTGACCTATATTAGTGGAATTATAGATTGAATCTGAATCGAAATAATTCATGAAAAAATTGTTCTCAGTTATAGGCATTTTATTCGACAAAATTAACTATTACAAAAGCATTCATACTTATACATTTTATATAATTTATTTAAAATAAATCGAACCGAAACGAAAATAAATATCAATTACAAAAAAAAACAATAAATAAATATATATTTATATGATTATCTCTTTTTTTATTATTTTGGAGCTTTGAAGAAGACAGTAAGACTAGCAATAATAGCCACTATTATGAGAAATGGCAACCAAGTAAGAAGAAATCCGACAAAACTAAATAAGATAATTAAAAAAAAAAAGATAATGAACGTTCATTTGTTAATATACCTGACAAATTTTCCACGAAAAAACATCCAAAAGCAAAGTGAAATCATATTATGGGAATATTTTCGATTATAATTCATTGTATTCAATGCCATAGCTACATGTGAATGACAATTATCACAGCATAAATTATGCTAAATAAGAAGAACAAATAATTAAAGAGAAGATAAAAAATATTATTTGAATAACCATTCGTTTTTTATATTCATCTGATGCTTGTTCAACAGCTTTGTCCCAAATACTTTGTACATTGTTTGAACCCATTGTTGTTGCTGGAATACGATTAAGATCAAGTTGTAAATATTTTGTTGGTCGGCCAAATGCCATATCATCTTCCTACACACAGATCATATTTAATAGTTTATCAAGAAAAATTATCCTTAAACTTACTGATACATAATAGGGTCCTGCAAAATCTCGAATAATTCCATCAGTACGTGCGATACCCATATGACCGATAAATGGAAAAAGCCATGTAAGCAGTGGAATCGGTGTCCAAACAATACAATGAGGATATCGCATACGACCAACATCAATTCGATCAGTAAAACTACCTGACATAAAATTGTCGTCGTCCATTTATGCTTGTTTTTATTTTATATGATCTTGAACAATAAAAAGAAAATAGTTCTTAGATCAGGTCATTTCTATTCATTAGACTTAGGGCTGATCTGAGACAGACAATATATGGAAGAGTGTAAAGTTATTCTATTTAAGAGATTACACAGAAAACTTTCGACACCCCCCTGGAAAAAAAAGACAAAGTTTTGTTCATCGCTAGGGGGTGTCACATGCTGGGTTGGACCATCTTTAACTATATTCATAAATAAACATGATTAAAAATTATCAATTAATGATAAAATAATTTACAAGTATGTAAAATTTAACATATTATAGAAGAAGTCATTATCTCAATTTGAAAATAGAAGTTATTCGGATAGCTTTAGGATGAAAATTATTTGCTATGAGCATTCATTCAGAACTAAATCGAAGACTTCAATTTTTTTTAGTTTATGATAAGAATAGATGGCGCTCATTTTCATGATTCGTGTATTATTGTATAACAAATATTCATATCATGACAGAATGTTCTTGGCTAAACTCTTATCTTCATATACTGATAAGAAAAAAAAGAATGTTGCATATCTATTATATATTGTTAAATGATATCCGCTCGAATATACGTATATTAAGAAATTCATACTAAAGGGGAAATGTTTTCAACTGACCCGCCGAAATCTTTATATGCGGATTTTTCAGGCTAAAAAACATATTGTCAAAATCGTTTGTAATCTACTCAAACTATAGAATATATCGAAATGTCCATTATTCAATAATTTTTCCTATTTTCCAAATACTAATTTTAAGAAAAATAATTTCATATTCAAGATTTTCACATGCTTATATGTTGTACCAGCATCTGAAATTAAGAATCGATGACATGTTTAGCTGATACTTTAGTCGACTCTCGCATAAGTAACTCTCCAGTGAGTCTCGACAGATTAAAGAAGTCTCTGGTGAATCCTTGCCGGAAATCTCCGGGAAGTTGAGCAAAGCACGAGAAAATTTATGATGGAATATCTGTCGGGAGTGCCAAGAAAAAGCAAAAAAAAGCTTTGGAGGAGTTCCTGAAGGATCCTTGAGAGACTCCCCACATACTTTTTTGCTTTTTTCCTGATTGCTTGGCACTCCCGACAGACATTTCATCACTAATTTTCTCGTGCTTTGCTTAACTCCTCGGGGACTTACTAGAGACTTGGTTAAACTGTCAGGAATTTCCGTGCAGTTACTTAGAGAGAGTCGACTAGGGTGACCAATGAAACAAATAAAAACAACTCTAATTTGTCCTAAACTAACATAAGATAAGAAACAATTTAACATTAATTTGGTTTAAGGAAAATACTTTTTTTTAAAGATATTTATCTCTGAGAAAGTTGTTCCCCTAGTAACACAAAGGGGACTAAAATGGAATAATGGGTCATGATACAACGTTTTGCAATAGCGAGTAGGCGGTTTTAACATGTTCTCCTTGAAAAGAACGAATATATTGTTCTTAAACTTTTCACATGTTATTAAATTCATTCATTTATTTTATTTCATTTTTCTTCTATGAATAATAAAATGTGCCTATATGCTTCTTTTTTCTATTTGTATTGATGACGTGCAATAATTTTTTTTTCAACACGATTAATAACAAGACTGATATATTTAAATAGACAGATTTATCTCAGTAACAGTCAGCTCATGGATTAGCATGAATTGCTGAGGTAAACTTTAATGATGTGCGAGATAACGTTTTTTCCTTCCAATCTAGGCTCTGGTGATATCCTTTCCATTAGTCACGTGAGAGACTCAGTATCTTCTTTACCAACAGTACCCATCATGGTTCTGATAATTCTAGATTTATTAGAGTCTGACTCAAGCTTACAGAGAATTGTTTCAAAATTTATTTGTATCAAGTCTAAAATATGGTTAAATACATGTTTTTTGGTAAATTCAGTCGATATTAGTGGCGTAACCACGAGAAGGCTGAGATAGGCTGAGCCCCTGTCAGAAAGTTTTTGGTTCTCATGAAAAATAGAATTGTTTCTCATTTTCGAAGTTATTATCAGCAGACTGAGCGAGATGCGTCAGTTCATCCTTTTCAATAATCGATATTATTCTTGATTCGAAGGGGGAAAGGAGGTTTCTTTTTCAAACCAACAAAGGAATTAATGAACATTTCTGGTGAAAAAATTATTTATTCACTTCTGACTGTGGGAACTTTTCGATCTGGTCATAGTAGTCTTAATACACTTTCATAAGAACGATATGGAAATTGTTTTGTTAGATTCAAATTATCGATCTTATCGGGAACGAGTGTGTGTTTAGTGAATGTTATTTGGAATTTCTCGCTACGGCTTTTACCAACAGATCGATGCATGGTCGCCTATGTTACTATTGTGTGCAGGCCGATATTGAACTGAACATAGTTTTTTAGTAATTTGTTCATTCAAAAGATTCTTGTAAATTACCTTATACAGACTATCAAAAATTCTTGCTCAATTGTTATGGATCTCATGCTAAAAAAACAACTTCAAATTTTTCTTCTGAAAAAGTTATTTCCTGAGAAATATAAGGCGCATAGAACTGGTTTTAAATGTGACTTTGCTGACCAAAAAAATGTAATATAAAAAGTAGAGACTTTCCGTTTAAACCGATTCATGACAGCAATACTCAAGGTTTTAATGTAGCGAAGTTTTACGGCTATTCTCGTTGGCTCTGTACGTTTTGGTATTTATCTGAGCTACAGCCGGTTGCGAAACGAATTACCAATCTGACCAAGTAATTTTAAATTGGCTTCATATCAGTAAAATCGAACCAAGTTCTTTCGAAAGTGTTCCTCTTGAAAGCAGGTATTTTTTGCTCGAAAAAAGCTTTTAAACCATGGTCTAACAGATCCCACGTGATGGCTTGTAAAAGTCTTTGATACTGTCGTAGCGAACAAATAAGAAGATTCTAATACGTCCTAAGATCTTAATGGACCCATCTAGAAATATACTTCAGACCGACGATTATATCGTGCCTGCTATCACAAATTTTGACTCCGTTCTAATTTCATGTATTTCAATTTTTTGAAACACTTTGGATACAAAGAGTCACGCTTCTAACTGTTTCATCTGGAATCACTGCGTCCCTTACATAGCATGGAACTAATTTTGAGTGCCTAGTTTCAGGTTTAGACGGCATGTTGGAAATTATCTTTGACAATTCTAAGATCCGAATCATTAAATGGAATTGTATTCACTATAACCATGGAACATGAAAAGGGTCACTTTTATGACAAAAAAATGTAGACTCAGTGGGCACCCTCTTAGAAATTTTAAAGTGTTGAAATACTGGCCTCAAACAGTTCCTTCTAATTCAGATAGGTCAGAGCTTTAGTTTCCTTTTGTGCTAAAAAAGCCTTAAAATAATTGTCGTTACCTTTGTGCACTTTTTAAAAACGTTCAGAGCTGAGTCTACCCAGCCTGAAATTCTGGTTACGTCGCTAACTTTACCGAATCTCTTTCGATGGAAAATCAAGTTTGATCTGAATAGTTCTGATTAGCTTTTCCTTCAAAACTTTTATCACATATCTTCTCATACAAGAAGCACAAGTAAACCTATTGACTGTTGTTGTAAAGGATTTTGTTTTTCATACTATTATTTGATACGTTAAAGACATAAACAACTGTCAAATAATGATATATCCGAAAGATTTATATTTATCCATATATCGCACGTTTTTTGCTCTGTCGTCGATATATCGCGGCACATAAGAATAGGCAGTCTACTAACAGCAGCAATTATAATTTTTGGTTTCAGCTATAAACAATATCAGAAAATATTTTCTACTCAAAATTGAATTATTTATTAGAAAGAATTATAAAATGTTGTATTAATAAAATTTTTCGTAACACCATCTGTAATAAAAAATCTTATTTAATGACTGGGCTCAATTTGAGCTCTGTAGATAGTACAGATGACTCAGAAGCATTAACATTATCTGAGTTCATCAAAATTGAGTAAAGTCTATTAGTTTTAAGGGATCTGAAAAAGGATTCACCAGTTTCCGCAGGAAAACACCGGAAATAGATGGAACATGGAAGCAGTATTCCGGCAGGAAATTTTTCGGACTTTTCCCGGTGAATGCCAGCCAATTACAGTTCTTTCCGGCCAGAAATTATCGGAAAAAATCCGGAAAGTTTCCGGCCGGAATACTGCTTCCATGTTCCGGTGATTTTCTGCGGGATACGACGGTTTTCTCACATCTTTCCTGTCAGTTCCTGCAGTATCCTGTGGCCGGAGTGATCGACCTGGGTTTTGATAGAACGCTTTCAATCATAACCACTATTATAGCGCACATTATACCGAACGTTATAGTGGCGATTTTTGTCCGATTCAATTCACATTTACTGTTAAGATCATTTCTATATGTACTTACCATACGTAATTTGGGTTTGATTTCAGTGTAAGATGAATCTATGTATTGACATGTTGCAGAGCAAAATTGAAAATATCGTTGCAATTGCGAAAAACCTTGTAATGTTTTTAAATGAGGTAAATAATGTCATTTACTCAATTGAAGAGAAGATGCGCAACAATCGATGACATGTGATTGAATTTCATTTAATCGAAGTAAAGATAAAAGTGTTTGGAATTGATAATATTGTGTAGATGATACATTAACATGATGATGGAAACCTCATTCAAGTAATAATGTGGTCAAACGAGTATTGAGTTGACGGAATGCCCATAAAGCATCTACACAAGACAGATAAGAAAATATTTCAATCAATGATAGATCATGTAGATCATCGAAGACAGGGATCATAGTTATTGAGTAGCTAATGATGTCAAATAATAAGACGTTTCTTTTTTTTTTGCTTTTATAGTTGTATATTGAATGTTCTATTGTGAAAGATTATTGTACTTAAGTACTATGACACACGACTGCAAAAGACTATTGAAGTATATAGGCTAGAAATTTGCACCCCCCCTCCTCCGTACAAACCATGGCAAATGTTGCTGACATACTATTAACCAACGTATATCACTAAAACCTCATTAGAATATATACGAAGTAATTACTTATTCGAGTTCTAGAAAATTATGTAGATATGGGTAACATGATCTTGTCAGGATCAATCTTTTTTTATGGCCGAAACAAATACTTTTTCACCAAGATTGGGACGAAGCATTTATTCTAACTAGAGTCAGGATTGAGACCAAACAATATTGGTCCCACTCATGTATAAAATTAAGCTAATAATGATGAAGAAATGTGTACCAAAATAGATCGAATAGAGCAATTTTCATGTAATTAGCAACAACAGTTACATCGTGTTTCACATTTTATTCTCACAGAGTTACGCTAAAAGCTTTCACAATCATCAATCTTTACCATCTACTTTATTCTAAATTTTGTTTTTCACAATGTTCTCTTGAAGGTTTCAAGTTGAAGACAATATCGAAGCTTTTTCTTTTTGGTAATTTTTTCTTATATTTGAAATGATTCCTGATGACAGTTTCTTTCTCGTGCATATTTATTAATAAATATCAATAAAATATAGAGCAATTTTAGGGTTTTAAAAATATATGGCTTTCTAATTAATGACATTATATCAGTTGATTCATATGAATTCATTTTTATTCATATTTATCATTAGAAGAATCGAAATCAAATATTTTACCAGAAAAAAGATTGATAGCTTCTTCTGCTTCAATATTGTACAAACCAAATTCATGTAAATTAGGATAATTTGCAGCAAAAAAAAGACGTGCTATTGAAAATGATGCAAGATTCAGCCATTTGATATTATCACATATTTGAGGTAAGATTTGTAAGCAAGATCGATTAAGTATTGAATCAAGTAATGGATAAATAAAACATCTTGATAAAGATTTTAGCACAATTAAATGATTCGGAACAAGTCTTAGCAAATTCAATCGATACGTAAAAACAGAATCACATACGATTCTATTTAATTCCTTATTAACATGTAATAAAGAGTAGAGTACTTCACTATTGTACATTTTTTAAAATATAATCATAAAAATTTCATCGTGCAAATCATTTATTTGAAGAAGCAAAACTTATATATTTGTCTTTGCTTCTACAGGATTGGAAAAAATATTTTGATAGGGGGGTACCGCCATATTCTGAAATAGAGTTAATAATGAATTTTATACCAAATAAAAGCCCGTCAAAAATGGGGTTTATTGGTACTAAACAGTAAAGGTTATAGGAACTTTCGTATGTTGAAATGTTTAAACTTAGTAAATTCCATTGATCACAAGTGTGAGAAAAGTTATTGATGAGATAAAGTTCGAACTAAATGTGATACAAAATTCTTTATTTTTTCATTGTTTAATGAAAACAATCAATAGTCAGTGTGACGACCATTAGCGTTCTTTACTGCACGTAGTCGAGATGGATACGAACATAAGAGTTTCAAATAAATCAGTGTCGGTTTCCATATTTTTTCAAAACATCTAAAATGTGCATTTTGAGTGTTTCTTCAGGATAACGAGAATGTCGAGGTTCTGATAACATCTTTTTTTCAACTTCAACCTTGATTATTGTTCCAATATGTTCTGCCACATTGAGATCGGGTGAATTTTCTGGCCAAATATCATTACCCCAAAATTTAACATCTTTGTCTTGAAGCAAATGTTGGGTCTAATATGCTCGCATACATGGTGCTTTGTCATTGATAAATATAACTTCATCGGGATCAATAACATTTTCTTCATTTTTTAAGAATGGAAAGACGCGTTCAGTCAAAATTATATCACGAAAATATTGACCAGTCCAAGATTCACCTTTATCTTTAACCACCCAATGTAACCTTTTAGCGGTAAATATCTCAAAAATTTCAATGCATGGTTGATTTTTAACCATTTCACGATAACGTTCGTCTTCTTCGATATCATCGACGCTTTTTGCCCAAATTCGATCGTTCTGATAATTTGGTCGACGAACGACCCACACGTAAAATTCATCAGATGGTGCCAGATGAAGAAAATCTTCTTCAGTCCAATCTTTTAACCAATCGCACAGCCATAATCGATCTGATATGTGAGTTTCAGATTTTAGCGGTTTTNGGGGGGGGGGGGGGGGGGGGGGGGGGGTGGGGGGGGGGGGGGGGGGGGGGGGGGGGGGGGGGGGGGGGGGGGGGGGGCGGGGGGGGGTTATAAATATATTTTAACAAGGCTACATAAAAGTATTTGAGAAAAAAAATGTACTACTAAAGCATATTTTCTTTTTATTCAATAAGAATATCATCATTTTCATCTAGTTTGTGCTTTTTAAGAAATGAGCGATCGACACGAGTCACAAATAACATAATCTTGTTTCATTTTATGAAAATGAATGGTACTGAAATATGTCCATACTTTGGACATATTGTCCTTCTGTTTTGGTTTTTGAAAAGTTACAGAAGAATCATTATTTGAAATTAATTTTAACAAGTTCTCTTTGTAGATACTTTTTTCTGTAACGGTTGGATTCTCCATTGGATTCTAAAGTCAAATATATTTTGTTGTATCTGATCGTAATTTTTTTCTTTTCACGTAAACAAACAAGAGTCAATATCTTGTAACTTTCACCAATAGAAACAATTTATTCAATATCCTATATGTATAGTGGATATGTGCATGGGTCATCGAAAGATATCGCATAAATACAAACACTAAAATTTCCGTGACTCACGGTCACGATGGTTACGGTCGTGACCGTGATCGTGGCCGTGACCAAACTCGTCGTGACCGTGAGTGACCGTGACCAAAAAAAAGTGGTCACGCCGATGTCTAGTCAAGACATATACTATGAGCATTTTAAACTTTTCATTACACACTTCTTCGTTGAATGAAGTAGGAATATATGAAATACTCTATTAAACATCTTTTTATAAAATCCAGTGACACATCCGACCGAGTCTTACTTTTAGCACTTTCCATGATAAATTGGCTATACTTACCCGTTTTTTGCCATTTTTAACTGACGAAGGATAGGGGAAAAAGAGACACGTTAATACATGTTTTGATGCTATTATAAGTATAGTATATATCGTTGAATTCGATAGTAATTGCTTCTTATTTTAGTCTTTTTCAAGCATATGCTTTTTTCATTACTATGCTGTTATTTGTTTGTTAATTATGAGTCAATTAGCCGATATTAACTATCACAATTGTTATCTTTATTGAATGACATCATTTATGCCTTAGTTGTGCAAGACTATAGACGTCACAGTCACATTGTATAAAAAGATTTTGAAAATCGTTTGATAGCTCAGTAACATTTTTTTTTATAGATTTCACTTCAGTTTAAGAACACTTTTATAATGAATTTTTTCAAGCACCTTGACGATTCTTAGAAAACAACAAAAAAAGAAAATTTAAGGAAAAAAAAAAGCTTTTTAAATTCTTACTGCAAATAGTCCATCATTAACATTAACTATATCGCCAACATTGAAATTATTATTTTGTGAATCAAGTGCTGTTGCATTACGATTTATTTTTCGTTTTATAACTGATTGTATTGGAACAATTTGAACTTTTTCATCCATATTTAATACATGTAAACGTTCGTTTTCAATACGTATAACAACACCAACTTTATCGGCTCTATAAACAAGAAAAACTATTTTCATATTCTCATGTTTTTTTTGCTAAAAAACATACGATATATTAACTAAATCTCTTAATTGAAATTGTCCAGTTGAATCAACACCTGTTGCTGTTTCTTTTGTTATTTGAAGATCTGATGTTCGAACAGGCATCTAATCAAATTCAAAAAAAAAATAATTCTTTGTTTCTTTTTTTTCAAATCTATTGACTAACTTCATCTTTAGTTCCATCAATACCAACAATCATACCAGTTTCACCTTCAAATCTTCCATTTAAAACTTTAACATGATTTCCAACTGAAAAATATTTTCGTAATTCATGTGCTTTAAATGGTATTTCATCTTTTAAAGTTTTATGTTTTGGTAATATTCGAATTGAATCTCCATCAATACCAACAATTGTACCTTGTATATTTACTAATTCACCTTCACATACTTCAACATGATCACCGGGCGCAAATGATAATAATTCATTTTTTGATGTTTTTCTTTTATTTATTGAAACTATATTTAATAATTCAAAAAGAAAAGAATTTTTTATATAAAATATTGTTTTTTTTTGAAAAATAAAACTAACCATTACTTTCAGGTCCATCAATTGTTTCTTCAAATTTATCTAATTCACTTATACTTGGAGTTATACCATCTGCTGACTAAAATTTATTTATTTTTTTATTTTAATTATCTCTTTATGATTTGAATAAATATACGATCGAGTTTCTTTCTCCAAAAAAAAAAAATTACCAGATCAAAAACATCAGAAATCTTACATTAATTAGTATTATAAGATTATAGAAAATTTTATGCATCTGACATTATGTCAAAAATTTTTTTTTTGATCTGTATCTAGATCTGGCATAAAGTGTCGACTCACAAGTGATGAATCATTTAAGAAACTTCCTATGTCAAATATCAAGGTTGATGAAATTTTGACAACTTTCTACTTTATTTGAGCTAAAAAAGAAGTTTTCAATTTTTTTTTGGTTTCGAAAATAATAATCAATCAAAAATTCTATTGTTAAAAACGAAAATGTAACATATTTACAAAGATTTTTGTTACTTACAACAGCATGAAGTGGAAAGTTTTTAATAAGAAAACCTTTATCATCAAATTTTCCGCCTTCAAATGTTTTATATTCATAATCTGTTTTAATTTGTCCACCTGCAGCTCTAAAAAACAAAACAAAATTGTTTTTTTTGTTTTTGAAAATCTCCTATTCGTCTGAAATCCTTACTCAACAGCTGTTTCATCAAATAATTTTGCTGGTGGTTGTTTAAAAGCAAAACGATTTTTTTTTCTTAAATGCTTGATGTGGTTCAGGTACAATATCACTTTGATCATTTGATCTTCCACGTGGTCCTCCATGTTTTCTACTATAATCAATTCTTGGTATTAATTTAAGTGTAACCATATTTTGTATCATATCACATTATTCAACTTTAGCTAAATCATCTCGATAAATTCCACGTTTAACACATACCCATGAACCTTTTTTTATTCCATATGTTGTTCTAACAACACGAAGTATATCGGTCATTCCTTTAATAGGTAACATTTGAAGATTTGAAACATTTAATGAAGGAATATCTTCACATGCTGCTTTAACATGATTTGATTTAAATGCTTCAACATAAATATAACCACGATCACCTTCTTTAACAACAACTGATTTTATTTGTAATGCCTTGAGAAAAAAAAATTAATTTTATTATTACTATGTTTTCTTCAAAAATTTTCTATGAGCATTCTTTTTTTTTTAAAGGATGGACTCTGTTTTGCCCTGCTTTTTAACATGGTCTTTCAAACAAAGAAACATTTTTCAAGTAGAAAATTAACTTTTGTGAGGTCTTAGAAAAATTTTGTTTTTACTTTTTCATCATTTTCTAAAGCAAGATATTTTCTCATAAGTAATAAAGCTGTTTGTTTTTCTTCTCCAATTCGACATTTAACTGGCCAAAGATTAGGCGATTTAACATCAGGTAATAAACTTTGTTGTGTTATTTCATCTGGAATTTGTTCACCATCTTCATATTCATCATAATCACCATGCGTTCCTCGACTTTTAGGATCATAACGTTGTTTTAAATATTCTTCCATTTCACTAGAAGAAAAAAAATGGAAATGTCTTAACTAATTTAAACTAAATAAAGAAAACTAAACTCTTCTGCGATTGGAAATTTTGATCGTCCAGCTCGATAAATATCAGCTGCTGTTGTATCATGAATATCAGTTTGTTCAACAAAACCGTCTTCAGGTGCATCTTCTTCTTCTTCGTCTTCATCAACATCTATGAAAAGGATGAAAAATAGATTTAATTTGTTTTTTTTTTAGATTAAACCTTTAACCAACTTCATCAATAATAAAATTTTTCTGGAAATTTCCTTTTTTCTTTTATTTGTACTTTCTTCATCCTAAAAATAATTATTTAAAATTCTTTGTTTTTTTTCTTTTTATAAAAATAAACTTCGTCATCTTCTTCCTAAAAAAAACAAAAATATTTATTATATAAATTGATGTAGATTTAACCTCTTCATCATCTTCATCTTCTTCTTCTTCCTGATTTATTTCTTCATCATCATCTTCGGATGCTTTGCATTTTTTTGATTTTCCTTTTCTCATATCATCTTTACGCCAATATAAAAATAAGAAAAAAAAACAGTTCAAAAAATGTTTTAAATAATTCATAACAGACTTCTTCACTATTGCTCATGGTTAGAAATCGATAAATATTCTAAAAGACAAAGAAACATTTATATTTTAGAAAAATATACGAATAAATCTGACCTTCTTGTTGTGTTCGATTTGCAAAAATGAATGGATAGGAAACGATTATTGAGGTTATATAGTGAAGAAGAATTGATTTTTATTGCTTGAAAGATTTTAACCAATATAAAACAAACGATTTCATAAATTCATCATCAATGAACGAGTTTTGTCACTAGAGTCGATTTTTATTTTATATTTTGCATAAATAATCAAAAAATATTATTTTTAGAACAAAAAACCACGAAATTTCATCGTTGGACTTTTTTTTTGTGGGTAAAAAATTTGTCATTTTCTTTTGTTTTTGAGAAATGATTGAATATGAATATTTGAAATTATTTATTGCTAATTGTAAAAATGATTATAAACTTAATTGTCGTCGATTGCTTTCGGTAAAATTCTTTAAAAAAGAACTTTTTTTATAAATTTATTTTTGTTTTATATTTAGTTTTGTAATAAAACAATGGCTTCATTTTTCTATATGTTAACATATCAAGTTGAACTTAATGATCGGGCTTTTTTCACGTCTGTTGAATTATTGAATAAGTATCGAAGATTTTTTTTTTCTTTTTTTTCGAAATTTTTCTTGGATTTACAAAGAATTTTTTTTTAAAGATATTTAATTTGTTCAATGATAAAAGCATGTAATTATCAAAGAAAAATATCTTCGAGAGAAATATATTATTGCTACTTCTTGTTTTCAACTTGCAACACAAATTTGTGTATGTCATTTTTCTTTTCATTATTCATTTCTTCTATCTATTCAAGTAAATATCTCAACGATGAGAATTTTGAATAAAAGATGGGTACCTTAGACTTGTTTTCAAATCCCAATAGGTAGTATGCCGTTTTGTCAAATACAATCTAAAACGAGTGTTGAAGTATAAGGGTAGAAATTTGAACCTACTAGTATAGACGTGACAGATATCACTATGGAAACATCAAAGACTGTATATGAATAACGTCTAGTTATAATATGTAGTAGTGGAAAAAAGTTTAGAGCAGTTGTACTTTTAAGGTTTCTTCTCAATGGTAATAACTGGGAAGAATCTGAAAAAACATTTGTATACTCTATTAGAACTAGTAGGCTCGAAGACTCCAACGAAATTGCTTTACTGAGGATATGTGCAAAATCAAGACATTCAAAAGCAGCTTTCTGGTTTCCATTCTAAGCTTTTAGAAACCCTAGAACATGTCACTAGTCACTCCATGACCATCCTTGATTGAACTGCATTTAATTTACAGAAAGCTCAAGAAGCATTTTCTCTTATTTTTAATGAAAATTGCAATGTTTTTACCATGTTTGACGCTTTAAGACCTTCTGTAAATTGAATATAGTTTGATAAAGGAGGATCATGGAAAGGTTGAAGACATGTTCTAGGGTTCCCAAAAGCTTCGAATAGAGGCCAAAAAGCTGCGTTTGGAAGTCTTGGTTTTCCGTAGGCATTCATCCAAGCAGTTGTGTTAACATCTTCGAGCCTACCAATTCTCATAGAGTATACAAATATTGTTTCAGATATTTGCTAGTTATTATCATCAAGAAGAAAATTTAAAAATACAATTTCTCTAAACTTTTATCTTCCACTATCCTTATTGCAGTTCTGAGGATTAAGTAAAAACGATGGCGAAGAAATTTGCTACAAAATAAAACGAATAAAATAATCTCTTTGTAATTAGCAAGAGTAGGTACATTGTGTTTCACATTTTAATCCCGCAAAGATTGTGCTAACAGGTGTTTTTTTGATAGATTTCTGAAACACTGATTTGACTCATTGTTAAAAGGTAAAGAAGAAAATACATCGGTTTCTGTTGAAATGTTTCTAATTCCAAAATTTTTACTAGTAAGAAGACCGATTATGTATCATCCACCTTCATACAGAACATCTCATTGTTATTTCTAAAGACCAGATAAAATCTATCGAATTTAAATTCAGATTCGAACTCGCATTTTTAATATAGTCGATAGGATCTTGCGAAAACTTCACATCCGTAATTATCCTTCAACCTTCTATGACTGAATATCTGAATATGAAGCAATGTTGATATAAATATATATGGGTGAATTGCACCCGTATTGTACCGTTGGTTTCCAAACACAAAAAGGCTTGTATCTCAGCTTCCGCTTGACGAATTTGGACAATTTTTTTTAAATGTTCCTTAGAATCTGCTCCTATTGACCGTTAAACTCTCAAGTGTTCTGGCTCCTGTAGCTATGGAGTTTCCAAGCAAAAAAAAAGTCAAAATCAATGATTTTCGGCGTCACCTATCGAAAAAAATGCGTTTTCTCTCCCACATTTTTCATTGGATGAAAATAATCTTTTATAGCAATTTTGTAGCAAAGACTTGCCTCTTTCTGCTCATATAAATTGATTAAATCTTTGGTTTCAATTTACTCATCAAATTGTGGAAAAACTAACTAAACATACACTTCGACCACTTTATGTCACAACAGATTAAATTCAATTTGCTAAAACCAATTCAAAAGCAAACGCGAATTTTTTTTAATGTTCGGTAGAGTAAAGAGCGAGAAATCTTTTGATAAAAAATTTTTTTCCAAGATCTCTCTGGATCAAATAAAAACCTAAGAATACGAGGGAGGGGGTAGCTATTTTCCACTAAATGTCACGATAGATTTTTAATTTTGTTTGTTTGATTACTTGCTAATCGCAAGAGATTAGCGAATGATTGTTTTTATCATTTTCTGTCGAACTATGTGGTAGATCTGTGGTAAAAATTTCAGACCTTTATCTCTTTCCAATCCAGAGATATAGTCCCCAATTGGCTTAAACACAAAAAAAACCGTGCAGAACCTATGCAGCAACCGTATACTTCGAAAGCTCGACTTTGTTCCTAAACGGAAAACCTGACAGTTGGGAAAATACTTGATTTATATACAACAAATGTAGCTCTATCGAATGCGCGACTGAAGCGTTTTAAAAGTTACTTTTATTTTTTTCGATTTTTTGCTTCAAACGGTACAATACGGGCGCAATTCACCCATATAAGTATGCATTCGTTTGAAAAAAAAACGAAAAAAATATCTGTAGGATCGACCAATTGATACTCCTCGTTTAATTGGATATTTTCATGAACTTGCACGAATGGATCCAAATATAACAACAATAACAAGATTAAATCGTGATCACTGAATTGAAATTGAAATTCATATATTAACAACAATTGATCATATATTTCCTCGATATACTCCTCATATGTTTATATTTTATTTTCTTCGATTTCTTAGTTAGTTTATTTCTTTGTTTTTTATGTTTTCAAAAAAAAAAACCAATTACAAGAATTTAGGTGATGAAATGAAAATGGTCAGTGAACGTTTACATAATGCATCAATGCTTTTACTTGTTCATATTTATTTACAATGGACATCACTTATTGAAATTTTAGCAAAAAAAGAAAGTGGATTATCAACAGTAAATAAAATACAAATGTATTCAATAGATTTGTTTGTATTTTATTTTGATAATAATCTATTAATTAATATTAGGGAAAGTGTTACTCAACGATTACGTGATCCATTATTACTTGGTTCAGCTATAATTCTTGCAGCATCAAAATGTTTTGTTATGGAATGATTTCACAAATTCATGATAAGGTTTTGTTTATTTTCATATTTGAAAAAAAGCAACTATTTATTTTGTTTTTCGAAATAATAGATCATCAGTTTATTTATTAGCCTTCTTGGTATTGATCCAATGCGTATTTATATGGCTCAATTTTTTGCCGAAGAAGTTTTACAAAAATCAGTCAATGTTCGATTATTAATCGGACAGACAGATAATTCAAATTCAAGAATTTTAGTTGATCGTGAACATGATTTTGATGATGAATCAATGATGACATTTTCCTCACCCTAGATCAATTTTTTTGTCTTCTCTTCAATTCAGTTTGCTCTTGTTCGTATTGAAAAAAAAATATCAATGAATTATGTTTTGTCGAAATTCAAAATTCGTTTGCTATTAAAAAATTCGAATCCGTCATTGATAAATTTTTCTCTCAATTTAAATATAACTTTGATTTAACTTTCACTGGTTAATCAGTCTCTAAATGATAATAAGCTGACATAAAACATTTTCAAATATTTGTACAGAATAGAAATGTCTTTCTATCATATACCCTGTTGGTTGCTTGCTTAAAACATCAACATAATTATAAATTGTATAGATAAAGAAATTCGATGTAATTACTTGGAAATCGATTTTTCTGGTTCGTACAGATATTTTATCTACTTTCTTTTTTTTATATTTTTCTTTCTTCTCTTATTTTTATGTATTTTGTGAACAATTACCGATTATTTTTGTTCTTTTATTGCTATTCTCTCGTATTCTAATTAAGAGGACTAGATGTCACTAGATGCCATGAAGCTTTTAAAGTGGACTGAGAAGCTTTGTGATTGAATAAATAAAAAAACAAAAGGAATGTCATGAGCATGAGACATTCAATATAATTGTGGTTATGGTTAATTATTTTGCTCTAGTTTTTTGAAAGAAAAAGAATCAATCATTTTGACAGAATTGAAATTCTATCTATTATTCTTATCGTTAATTGTAAAGATATTAACTGTTATAATTGTTTCTTTATTCTTTTCAGATACTGCTATAAAGATTTACTTTGCTTGTTACAATGAATCCTGATGTATTGGCTGATACACTTGATAACTTGTCGATACCTATGGAGTTATTGCCACTACCAGCACCAGCACCAGCACCACCGACAACAACACAAGATAATAATGCTGAGCACGTTTATTTTTAGATATTTTCTAAAATGAGTGTCGAGAGCACGATACTGATTAGAATCGACTTTTTACATCTTCGTGTTTTTGCTCTAACATCTCCACGAAATTGTGAAATAAGATTGTGATAAATTTATAGCAAAATAAATTTCAGAGATTCACGTATATGACATACATTCTTATGTTAAATGGGATAATATATATATTGTATAGGTTCATTCTAATTTGGAACAGCTTTTGCATTGCCATTCTAGTTAGAGACAATGCACCGATTTAGAATGTTTTTAAACGTAATTGATGAAGATTGTATTGAGAAAACCTAATCAATAGAAAGAGATATTTGGCTGATCTTTACAGAAAGATACTTGGGGATTCTCCCAAAGTAGTGTCGTCAATATCTTTTTTTTTTTATAGAAAGCTGGAAAAAAATTTCTTTTTTAGGAATAGATAGAACGTCTTTCACTTTATCTTTCTATACTATTTGATCAATATTCAACTGGGATCGTAATAGCAAAACTCGTTAAGAGCGTTTTTTTTGACAACCGCTTGGTAGCAAATTAAATTATAATGGATGTGGCATAAAAATGGGAACACTATTGTATTTCATTTTATCATCACTTAATGTGTTGAATGAAAAAAACAAAATATGCCACCGGATGCAGCGTGAAACGCTCTACAATTTACATAAGATCTCTTATTTCATAGTTGCACTGTTTGTTTTCAAAACGGACAAAACTCTGAGCGTGCACATTTCAACACTGCGAAAACGAGATTTATTTTTTTTTGTAAAAGACGACTTCGTTTTTCCTATCTCATCTTTTTATAATTGCCCTGTGTAAATTGTAGAGCTTTTCATGCTGCATCTTGTGATGTATTTTTCTTTGTTAATAAAAGATATCAGATAATAAAAATATAAGATAAGACAAAATGAAGTCATCTTTTACCAAAACAAGTCTCGATTTTTGCAGCGTTAAAAAAATTGCACGCTCAGAGTTTTGTCGATTTTGAAAAGAAAAAGTGTAACTATGAAATAACCGATCTTGTGTCATTTGTAGAGTTTTTCACGCTGAATTTTGTGGTATACTTTGTTTTTTCATTCAACACATTGGGTGATAATAAAGTGAAATGTAAAAATACTCCACACCTTATGATCTAACGGCTACCAGCTGAGATACCACAAAAAAATTCTTATCGAGATTTTACTATAATAATACCAGTTGAATATTGATCAAATAGCACAGAAAGATAGAATGAAAGACGCTTTATTTATTCGTAAAAAAGAATTTTTTTTAAAGCTTTCCATAAGGAAGAAAAGTATTGACGACATTACTTTTGGATAACCCTAAGTAGAACAAAGTATAAGCAACAAGTTCTATAGCAGACATTTACTTCGATTTCGAAGTGTATGTGAATATGGCAGAATTTTTGAACATTGTCTATTCCTCTTGTATGAGTACTAAAGTTACAAAACTTACCATGCTCTGTATGTGCATTCAGTGTTGTGCCGAGATGTTTCGTTGAATCATGATAGTACTATGAAGGAATGAGTTTATGAAGAATAATGAGTAGTCCTTAACAAATTATATTGTTAGTATTTTCAAAAATGCTTCTCTTTTTTCCATTTACTCGAAACATTTCTTATCAAAAGATTTGGCATCAAATTCTCTATAAACCCATATGTAATCTGTTTTAAAAATCATTTCAAATATATTCGAAAAGAAAAAGAAACGTAAAGATGTTCAAATAGTTATAAAAACTAAATACAGGTAACCAAATGTATTATAGTCTTAGTAATGTTCTATGTTTTTCTTTTTCTCTCTTGGTAGACTCTATTGAACTAATTTTTGTATTAAAAGATTTCTTGTAAAATGCTCTAGAAAATAGCGTTTTAAGTCAATAGAGTTAATTGATTCTACTGTTTAAAGTATATTTTAATCGTAGAACTATATCGAGTACCAGATGAAAATTATCTCACTTTTTAAATTTGTTTATATTGTGTTTTAATTATCGAATTTTTATATAACTTTGGTGAATCAAGTCTACCAAGACAGAGAAAAAAACAAAGACAACTACTAAGACTATAATCGTTTTAGTTCACTCTTATTTATTTCTTGCAGCTGTTGAAACATTTTTATGTTCCTTGTTTTTTTGAGTATATTTGAAACGACTTTCAACTCAGATTACATATGAATTTGTAGAGAATTTTATGCTAAATGTTTTGGTAGCAAAATGTTTCAAGTGAATAGAAAAACGAGGAAAACTAGAGAAAATTCTAACAGTATAAATCTCTTAGGTTTATTTGTTACTGGACAATGTTTTATTTCATGATCAAATTTTTAATGTCAAAGAGATTGCTGTCCAGCTGTTAGCTGACTCTTTAACAAGATCTATGAATCTAAAAATCTGCAATCATGCTAGAGATAGTATTTTGACAACAACTGATGGAGCTTGTTCACTTACTTTGGGAATATTTTTCAGGCTAAAAAAGATTTTTTAAAGATAAAATGTTTTAAAATAACTATTCTTTTCATAATAAATGAAAAAATGACATATTTTCTTGAAAATGATTAATTTATTATTAGAATAATCATTAAAATTTTTACATATACAGTGAAGGTCGAAAAAAAGCATATACATTTTTCATTTTTTTTGCACATATACAAATAAGAAGGAACGTTCCATAGGAAGTCAACCAGAAAAACACAAAGTACTGAGAAAATTTTCTTTCATATCAGACTTTGTTGTGTTTTTTCCACTACTCGTTTTGGTAAAAAAAGACTTTTTGAATCTCATCGAGTAATGCCGTTACTATAGTCAGAATACCAAAACACTGTGAAAGAACTTAAAAAGAGATTTTTTCTGATAAATAAGCATGAAAGGTCAATTCGCATATATCAACATGTAGCCAGTATGAGATATGCGAATCAAATTCTTCTATTTATTTATCAGGAAGAATCTATTTTAAGCATTTTTACAGTCTTTACTATCTCGACTATGACATCGTCGTTGTTCATTGAAATTCAAAAAGTTTTTTTTACCAAAATGATCAGTGAAAAATTCAAAAGATCTAATATGAAAGAAAACTTTGTGAGTAATTTGTATTTATCTGGTTGACTTCTCATGGAACTTCCTTTGTAATTTGTGTATGTGTATAAAAAAAAAAGAAAAACGTACATGTCTTTGTCAACCTTCACTCTAATTTTATCCGAGAGTATTTTGGCGCGATTTATTTTCAAGTTTTTATGCGATTTCCTTTCTCTTACTGTTTTGTACAATAAAGATATTTATTTTGCCTGGTAGCATGAATATATGGGTCACTGATTACAATCAATCATTTCTCAAAAATTAATAGCTACTAGTAGATATTAATAAGCACTTATTTCATTTATATCTACTCTTTATCTAATTTTGACTTTCTAACTTACTGTTAACTATTTATTATTTAGTTATAGATTTATTGCATACTTATATAAATTATCCGTCATTTTCCCATAGTCTTTTATCAAATTCGTTCTATTAAAATATTAGATAAACTATTAACAAGAAACGATCCAACAATAATAAATCGATACAGGAGTTGCTTTGGATGTTCACATCGTTACATGTTTATTAACAACGATTCTTCATTAGACGAATCCACAGATATTATAGAAATACGCAAATAAATAGGAAGGTGTAGAGAGAAAAGAGACTGATGACATCAATATGAAGATAAAGAATTTTATATTGCGATGAGGATAGTATCCATTGAATTGAATATATATGAGTAAAATCATTTGTTAGTGATATGATTTTGCAAAATTAAAATGAATGTATCTGTGAATTATGAACTCTGTTGTAGCTAATTTTTGAATTGGCATTTACATATTAAGTTACTCTAGATACCTTGGAAACAGCAGCCCTAGAGAGATTGGTTGAGAAGAGTTATCACTAAGAAAAACTAGCGTTAGCAACATGACATTAAAGTGGATATCGATTTGCACTGCGTAGCATATTCGTTTAATAAAACTGCAAATTCTAGCAATAGTTTTGAAAAGTAAACGGTATATTCTGTAGACGAATCTTGAGGATATAAAATGTTTATTGAACGTTTTTTCTGAACATGTCTAGGTTTTTCAAAAAATTGAACTTACTCATCGTTAAATACATGACAGAGTACAAATGGACTATTTTCATCCTTTCATTCCTTTACAGATGTTTATATATTGACTGAACACCTTAGTACTATTCTTCAGAGTGTGTTCTTTCGTAAATCACATTAAAAGACTATACTACGATTTTTTAAGGTTTCTAAAAAATCTGATTACTAACCGAGGTAAAAAATTTTTCATTAAAAACTGACTCGAAAACCTATTATAATGGCACTATTTTAATCGAGTTTAATCCATTTTAGTCTATTAACAATATTTAGTCGATTAAAACAAATGATCAAAGTCATTTTCAGTAGATTAGATTTTACTAATGAAGTAAAATAGATTAAACAAGATTAAAATCCAATAAAATCTGTCTGTAATTCTGCAAACTTCGATTAATACCAGATTGAAATAGCGCCATTATAAGCGATTTTTGAGTTGATTTCTAATTAAAAATTTGACATGAGTAAGGAGGGAATTTTTAACAGAATTGTTGTTTTTTTAAGGGAAAAGCCAGATAAATTTGAAAGATGTAACGGCAACTTTAGAAAAACAAACATCATTTTTTCAAGTTTACATAAACTGAAGATCACAGTTTCTGACTATGCTAAACTTTCGCAACTGAACTTGAACTTTCATGAGAAAAAAGAATTTGTCCAGTTTTGGTTCATTTTACTCATATATAAAAAATAACAATGGACCGCAATATGCATGGTGTATATCAATTGAGAAAGTTTTCATTGAATTGTAATAGACTTATATATCTTAATATAGAAAGTCTTATTTCGTTGCAAAAGACAAACAATGCAATTAATATTGTTCTTTTTCTTTTTTAATTGCAGATGTTCCTGGTGATCTTATTGATGTTAAATGTTTGGTTTATGAGGGATTATATAAAATTTTTAATTATGAATTTTAATGTTGTCAATGAAGGTAATGTTACTCTTAAGAACTTAGTTGCATAGAGTCATTTTCCATTTCTAAAAGTACATCACAATGCATCTAATCTTTAAAAATTCAATGTAAAACATCGTTTTGTACTACATCTTTCTCTTTTAATTCGAAAAGGATGTTAGTTGTAAATAAGCAAACAGTTACAAATAAAAGTAGTCGTAGAGTAAAACATTTGTTCCAATACGTTGACGAGTTGCTCTCTACATTTATTTTGTTTCGAAAAAGAAAACAAAATGATGCTAAATACCAGAGGTGCAGAATCTTCCTCGTGCCCCCCCTCGCGGGGGTGAAAATTTTTTAAAAAATTGCATCACTTGGGGAAATTTTGGAAAATTGTCAGACTGGGAAAATTTTCGAAAAAAACTATTAGAAGGGAAAACCTTGTTCTGGTCATAATTAACTGTTACAGTATATAATTCATTCTTTTGAGTTTTTTGCATTAACTTGTATGCTCTGTTCTTGATCTTGCCAAGAACACACACATTGCTGTCGAAGTATAACTTCTTGGCAATTTTTTTTCACAGATTTCTTTGCACCCTTTTATCACTTGTTGAACCATATCGTAGCCGAAAGAAGGAATGTTAAGAATTTCTCCAACATGGATAATTCCATTATACGCTAGTTCTTTTTCTATATGCTGTGTTGATTTTTTCCCTTTTGTCATGAGAATTTTCTTCACGAACAAAGATCTGGTAAATGGTATTGAACAGTTTCTACATTTCTGTTCTCTGATGGTTGTCAAAATCAGAAGCGAAGCTGTCTGCGAGAGTGCTGCCTCAATACTGAAGTAACACATTCGTAGCAATCGAGTTCTGGATCATGAATCATTAGACAAAGAAGTGATGTTACATTGGAATGCACCACTGCTTCATCTAGCAGGTCCATTCATCAAGTCCTGCCTCGACAACTACTTCTCTCAACTGAAGGATAAACACTGGATTTTCTTCAAAAAAACAGAACGACATTGTCTATTCAAATTAGTTTCGCCTGGTTCAATTGTTTTGAACCGCTTGATAAAAGAGCAAGTAGAAAGAATTTCTATGTTGTACCAACAGTAACAAACAGAACAAAATGTTGCCATGTTTTCTTTTTACTTATACTTTGTGTTAAATAAAGTTGGTCCGTGAGCGGTGAAGAAAAACCAGTTTTGGGGAAATTTTGTGGAGAAAATTTCCGCGGGGAGGGAAATTTTTGATGTTTTGGAAGATTCTGCACCTCTGCTAAATACTTGATTAAATTCGATGTTATAAATTTGACAGAAACAAGATAAATTTTAAAGCACAAATCGATGAAAAAAGGCATCAAATAACAAGAAAAAAAAATAGAAAAACTTACATGAAAAGAAGAATATATGAAAGAAAAATATATAATGATAAAAATATTGAAAGCAAAAATCAAAAGATAATAATATATTATAAATAGACCATGTTCTTTTCAATAGCATTCTAGGAGTGTTTACTATTTGAAATTCTCTGTAATTGTTCATTCTATAATTTAGAAATTTAAAAGAGAAGCAGACCACGAGGGATTTAAAAAAGAATAAAAAAGAATATTATGTTCTTTATGATAGACATGTCTATCGTTTTTCTTACCGAATAAATAGTAAGTAATTGATAGGGACGTCAATAAAGGAAGCACTTGAGATTCAGCACCTGTCTACGTTTTTTTATTCATATATAATGAAAGTAAAAAGTGAATATACTCATTTTATCTTTTTCTCTGTTTGGAATAGTGAGTGACTCTTCTACCAATTAACATTAATTAACACTATTGCTTTCATATAACTTTTAGGTAATTCCAGTAACAAAAGCTGCACAGAAGATATTAAAAATTTTTTCTATTTCAATTTATATACAAATTTGACTATGGTATTTATTTTCACCCACTTGATATACTACTATTTTATAAGAAGAAATCTTATCAAAATACCAAATGTGATGTTATCAAAAGTAAGTTAAATTCGAATACTGTTACAAACTTTCAATATAATATGTTTACACAAATATTAATGCATACAGAAAGTTGAATACTTGAGTATTTGAAAAAAAGAATACTGGAAAATTTCAACTATTCAATAATTGAATAATTGAATTCAAGTTTCGAGTTTGACATGAATGTCGGGATCAGGACCAGAATTTAGAATTTACCATAATCAAACCAAGACTTAAATCAGAAGAAAAGAAGCTATGTAAGCCGGACAAATTAGAGCCCTGCAGAGCAAGATCATGTTACAAAATTTTTACAGGTTGGGTTGCAGATTATTGAGGTTATAACCTGTCAACCTGCAGTAGAAATTATGCCTTTGTACTTTTCCTAAATTTTTGTGTAAAAGTCATATTAGTAGCCCACCGGATGATAGAAGTTTCCTCCAAAAACTTTGAACGGTGAAGAGTTTAAAAGCTCTCGGGGCCTTCTATTATTGAAAGGGTTTTAAGAAGATTGTTTGTTTATTATTTAGAATGTTATCCAACGATCTATCACTTTGGTTATTCATCCCGTCTTATCGATTATATTAATAAAAATCAATGGATTCTCTTTTTGGTCAACAATAATATTGTTTGTAAGTTATTTCCTCGTTTTACTCATATACAGCAGCTGCAAAAAGTCCTGCTATGCAGTACAAAGTACAAAAACTTCAATGCTTTTGTCTAACATTTTGACTACAAATAGAGCTCGGTAAACTGTGATCTCAAACATCAACCTAAGGTCGACAGGTATTAATTCAAAGGATTTAAGGTGAAAGCGATAGTTTTTCCAAGATCTTAAAAAGACTTTTTTTGACTCTTTTCTGGTCTTTTACTGTTATGATGAGTTAGCATCCATTTTCTATTTGACAAATACAGTTCTTTATGTCTATACTATGTTATAGATAGAAGACTGCAATCTTTTGAAATCTTGAGACACACAGAAACCTCCTATATCTGGAATGGTCACAACTTGTCTCTCTTCTTCATGGACGTTTGTAACTATGGAAGGAGGGGCTATTAAGAGACAAAAACGGCTCCCTCTCAAAAGTCTATTTTGCCTTTCCAATTTTGTCAATTTCAGTGCTAGAAGTTTTTTTCCATCGAAATTAGACAATTTGAGGCATTTCACATTGTACAGGACTCAATTTAGTTATTACTCTTTCCCCTATGTTATATGATCTAGACAGCAATAAGGTAGGGCTTGCTCTAATGATTCTGACTTCGTTCATTCATCCTTATGTTTAATAAATTTATATGTCAAATTGAATCTTCTGCATGTCTCTATGCAATGGCATATAAATAAATGAGAAAAAATAGCTCATTTGTTCTTTTTTCATATCGAAATTACATTATCACTATGTATGTTGGATGGTATATATACCGGATGTCCCAAAAGTAAGGTAACAAGGTTTCTTTTTTCGATTTTTTTTCTTATAGATCGTCAGTTAGCTCTCATATTTATACCACAGATACTAGACGACATAAATGAAAGATCTAGTACATGAAAAATCTCTGAATATAGTAATTTGTTCAAATGCATACAAATATAGAAGAATCAATAATAAAGTAACATGTTTGAGTTCTAGCAAAACTTTTATGAAAGCAATAGAACGACAAAATTACACATACAAAAATATGTCTTTGTTAAGCCTCTGCAGTAAGAAACTTTTCACAAAAATTGCTCAATGTGTTAGTATACGCTACGACAGTGGAAAGTATAACTGTAAAGTATGTTTCCATTTCTTCGATAGTACTATATTTGTACGCTTTTGAACAAATTACTATATTCGGATATTGTTCATGTGCTAGATATCTCACTTATGCCATCTAGTATCAGTGATATAAATATGAGAGCTAACTGACGATCTATAAGAAAAAAAATCGAAAAAAAAAATCTTGTTACCTTACTTTTGGGACATCCTGTAGTAGAGAAAAATTACTAGCTCACACAATAAGCTGGTACATGTTCTTTACTATTGCAAGGATAAGATATGGTGTTGTTAGGGCCAATTCAGGGTTATCTATGATCCTCTCTCATATGACCCGAACAACAACGTGTTTTATCTTTGCAATACAAAAAAATATTAATGGGGTATCTGGCCAGACTGAGCAATTCCATATATATATGTTATACTGATGGTAGAGTTTTCTATTATGTGAAACATGCAGGTCCACTTTATATTATATATTAATCGATAGATCTAATCAAGATCTATCAACTGATAATAAAATATCTAGAGAAAAAAGTAGATAAGACGATCCCGTGCCCTCTCATTTTCGAACATAAGATAGAAATTCAAAAATTATTAAATTTAATTTCAGTTATTGTTTTAATTTAAGTTTTTAAATAGAAAACAAGTTTACGACTTAACTTTCCAGTTTTTTAAATTTTGGAACATTTACTAGTCACAATTGTAGCAAAACTTGTACCTTTCATTCTTACTACAGGGTGATTGAAAAGTAACTCCCATTTTAAAATTCTTTATTACTCTCAAACAACAAAAGATGTCATAACGATTTTTTCATCGTTTTGAAGCTTGTATCATGGTATTTTGTTGTAGATGAACTAAGCCGTTTTATCGTTTGAATGTATAAGATTAAACACGAATTTCCTCTAGAGAATGTCTGAAAATAACTCATTATTTTGTATCTGTTAACAAATACAAAATAATGAGTTATTTCCAGACATTCTCTAAAAGAAATTTGTACTTGATCTGATATTGTCAAATGATCAATCGGCTTGGTTCATGTACAACAAAATACCATGATACATGCTTCAAAACGATGAAAAAATCGTTATGATATCTTTTGTTGTTTGAGAGTAATAAAGAATTTAAAATAGGAAGTTTTTTTTTCCATTACCTTGTATTAATTAGCTGCAATCTATAGAGTTCGCTAAATATTGAGTTTCACTATTGTTCTTTATTGAGATGTAATTTATAGAATGTGCTAAACAATTTCTTGTTCTTTTTTTAATTAATTGCAATTTACAGACTTCGCTAAATAATGAACAATACAAAAGTCTTTGGAAAAGTCTCAAACCCTGTTATACTATATTACCAGTTTCTAAATCAATCAAATTTTTGTTAGAAAGAACAATATTTGAACTGAATAATTTGTAGCAGACATATTTCTCCTCAACGAATATGAGAAAATAAAGAGCCAAAAATCGAACACCTCGAAACAAATTCTTGTAAATTCATCTTGAAGCAACATAGTTTTCGATTTTTAGTTCTCTTATATTAGAAGAGAATTGAGAAAGCATCTTAAGTGATGATTTTTGTAGTATAAAGAGTGCTCTTAGTAATTGTGTACTGAAATTTAAGTTTATTCTTGGTTTTTATATCAATAAATAGTTTGTTTTGGAAGATACTGAGTAATTTGGTGGTTCTCAATACTTGGCCATTTTATAACGATAAAAAATATTTTTTGAATTATTTTGTTCTGCTAGAATTCTACGATCAGATATATTTGGACTAAATAACACAAAAAGAGTTGAGTTCATACATGATTTATGAAGATGTTGGTTGGTATTTTTGTAAACTGATGGTTCTTGCAAAAGAATCAATTTTGAAAAATTTTCGTGTTTCAAACATTTCTGATTACAGAGTCAAAAAATAGATCCAAAAAAATTTTCTTAGAGCTGATATCGACAGAGTTTTTGATGCGTTGCATTTTAGTGTATTTTCTGTTCGAATTTGACCTGTGTAACTCAAAATAATTGAGAAATAATTAGAGACTTTTCAAATTGAAACCGTTGCAAGTACTTTTTTAAGGCGTTTGATTTTTAATGTTTCTCCTTTATAGTTAAGACACTACTCTTTCTAGCAAAAGAAAGTTTATCGGTTTAGAGGTCGATTCTAGTACTGAAACTGTCAAAATTGGAAAGATAATGTCGAATTCGGAGAGGGAGCCCTTTTTAGCTTTTCATGACTCTGTTCTTTTCCAAGAAATCTTGATCAGAGTAGAGCCCTTACTAAAGAAAATCTCAAGGCAAATAGTAACATTAATTGGAATTATGGATCAGTGTTCAAAGAATTCCATGAATTCTTATGTGAAGATTGCCTAAAGATTACTTTATAAAGCAGATGACCCAAAATTGTTCGACACTGAACTTTTATTAATGATAGAAGCAGCAATGATCGCTTAAGTTAGATGCCTAACCACATGAATTTTTTCCAAAACTGAAACATCCTGGCATGTAAAGAAAATCTATGCTCACTCCAGCTTTTCACCGACCCAGGGCGAACATTCAGATAATAAGACCTTACAAGAATCGTACGTTTGATCATATTTGATCTGATACGATCAGACGAAAATCGTACGGAAAATCGTAGTCTCTGATTTCTTACACTAAGTCGTATTAACAG
>CAJNSZ010000071.1:433209-465355 GCA_905329745.1 Rotaria sp. Silwood2 | reverse complement strand
AGAGGATACTGTCTCCGCGTAGCGCGCTGGTGGTGCAAAGGTCGTGGGGGGAGGGGGGGGGGGGGGGGGGGGGGGGGGGGGGGGGGGGGGCAATGACTATTGTGTGTAAGACAATTATGAGAGCAGACGGTAATGTTCATGCTCGCCGATTAATTTTATTTGTATTGACTAATCCTAAAGAAAGAGAGCCTGACAATAATCAATTTTCCTTGAAAATATTTAAAAGAGTGAGAATAAGAAGACGTGATCCACTTACAATCATTCAAAATTCACCGTCACATAGATCACATCGAAAGTACGAATACATTATGCCAATTTTATTTTCTACAATTGAAAAGAGCAAGCCAGTTCTGATTGAGAGCGGTTTTGATTGCATTGAAGAACGCACTCAGGAAAAGAAAGTATATTGGCGATGTACACAATGCAACAAACAGAAATGTAAAGCTAGATTGCCTACATACATTCATTTTGCACGCAATCATCTAAACACAAAAATCTAACACAATTTTCTTGCATACAATTGTCCATGCGCATAATTGTCTGCACACAATTGTCTTACACACAATCGTCGTGCTTGCGCTGATGGATATGGGTGGATTGTGGATGATTCTCTTCTCCCCAATTTCACACACTCAAAACATTGGCAGAAGGTATTAACACCTATTGTTCGACAAATACTTTATTTATCTCTTTTGCTGGTACTTTGTTTTTCCAGGATTGTTGAATTTCGTATTTTGTATCTGATCACGCATTTGTATTTTTTGTCGAAAGTTAGTTTTCAACATATTAGTTTATTAAAAATGACATATTTATGATTTTGTCTTACATATATTAAAAAAAAAATGAATTTTTTTTTCTAGATAATACTAATAACATCGACATTTGAACCACCAACAACGAAAACCTAACTCTATTTTTTACAAACAACATTTCTGAAGCAGAATCACTGTCCAAATATTAAATTAATTGTTTGTCATGCAGAAATTTTTTAAGAGCCCTCTCAAAAATCGATCTTGACCCAGGAACGTTAGAATGAGCTGAAATTTTGAGGATATGCTGGGAGCATTAAGGAGAGTCTATGATAACATTTTCAGCTCAAAACTATTTCATTTAAGGGAAGTATTCATCCAACAAGTCGAAAAATAGGTAATTTGTCAACCCAAATTTCTCTCTAACGGGTCGTCCAAGATGTTAATATATTTTTTTTCGTTAGAAAGGGTATGTCAGTAATATAATTTCATCACCATTTTTTGAGAAAAGTTTTAGTCATTGAATTTGTAACTTCTTTTTTTCCGATTAAGAAGGAGATATTTTATAAAAAGGGCAACGTACTGCCCTGCGTCCTGATATGCTTTTTCCAACGAAAAAAAATATTAATATATTGAACGAACCATGAAAGATAAATTTGGGATGTACGTACGAGAAAGCGAAAAATGAGAAAAAACAAAAAACGATTTGTAGGTATTTCAAAAAACCGCTGGTTTTTCAAAAACTGGTTCTCTAAAATTCTAAAATATTCCTGGAAAATGGTGGCTTTAGGAAAAATTTTTATTGATTTTGAAAGACCAGATGACGAGCTATTTGCCTATGTATTTACCTCGATTTTGACAGTTCTCACGAAAATTGACTTTTTTTGAGGGGAGCCTTAAGTAGAAGTAGTTATGTAAGATGGATTCTCAGTGCTCATGTAGGTTTTGTAATAGTTGTTTCAGTCATTTCCATTAATCTGAGACCTATATGTTCAGGAAATAATTAGGCTAACGACCAAATGGAGTTATTCGCGGGGCGAATTTTTAGAACACAAGTCTTAACTTAATTTTTAACCTCATGTTACATTTTCATGTTTAAATAACTCGAAAAGAAAAAGGAAATTATCGTGTGAGTGTACAGCATAATTTTTTTGCGATTTATTTAAACATGCAAATGCAACATGTGGTTAAAAAATAAAATAAAAACTTGCGCTTTCGGCGAAAAATTCTCTCTAGTCTTTAATCTAATTATTTCTAGAACATATAGGTCTCAGATCAACTAAAATGTCTAAGAAAGATGAGTGTAAAACACTTTTCTGATTGGTGTAGACCATCCAAACGAAAGAGAGTAAAACGCTTGAGCGTCTTAAGTTGGTTATTCGTTGATACTTGAAATGTCTAAATTGGATACGTATCAACCAATAAGAATCAGCTCAATGTGTCTTACATAAACAGATGGATTGTCTTGTATATAAACTTCTTACGTCTTGATTTTTTAGCGTGTCTGATCTGGACCATTTTGTTACATCTTTTCTCGTAAATATTTACTATTTCAAGAAAAAATCCGATATGCAATATTGTCGTTCGATTATTGTCAGAGTTTCATTTAGAAACTGGGTTCGTAACATGTCATCAGATACTGGCATATTGCGTACACCCGATTCTGCCTTTATCAATCTATTAGATTATCCTTTTAAGCCGAATTATATTGATTTATCGAATCCAGGCTGTATTGGCAATGGAAAAACAAAATTACGTCTACATTACTTAGACGAAGGAAACAGGAATAGTAGAGAAACAGTTTTATTATTACATGGTGAACCAACTTGGAGTTATTTGTACCGTCATTTTATACCATTGTTAAAACAATACCGAGTAATTGCTTTTGACTTAATTGGATTTGGTAAATCAGATAAACCCATAAATAAAACCGATTACACATACCAAAGACATGTTAACTGGATCAAAGAAACTATTGAATATTTAAATTTAAATAACATCACATTATTTTGTCAGGTAAGCCTGAAGTAAGAATGCATACACAACCATATATTGGCTCAGTGTAAGATCGATGCAGTCTTATGCAATTAAATATGTACATGTTTTGAAAAATGATGACACTAGATGTTATTGTGTAGTTGAATAGTTGCAATCAATGCGATTTTTGTAAAATGTATTTCTAATGATCTATGTCAAACTCAATTTTTTACATTTTCTTTTAACAGGAACAAAGAATTGCTTGAGAAAAATACTTTATATCTTTACATTATCTTGAAACTCAATTTGAAATGGCTTAGCAAAAGTTTCATCACTACATGTACTACTCGAGACAACACTGCTACAATTGGGGAAGTCGAAAACTGAAATTACTATTCCATTTAAATGATTATTTTTGCCCATTTGATCAAGCATATTTCGTTACTTCGATTCAATTTGAGAGATCAAATCAATTTCATTATTTCGATTAGTATTCAAAGTTTTTGGCCATTTTAATAAAATGAACTTGATTAATTATGCTTGGGTTTTTCAGTTGAAATTGCATGAAGTATTTTTATAAAAATCGATACATGTGTCCATTTTATAAGTAGAAATTTCGTTTTCATTCATTTTTGAATTTTCGAATCAGTGTCAGTAATTGTGAGATTCCTGTGTACTCGAACTGATATATCAGTATGTGGATTAGGGTGTAGTTGCTCAATATTACGCTTGTTCCATAAGGAAAAGATTATATGATCTTTGAAACAGACAAATGAAGTAATTAGATTTTTCTTCTACATCTCGTATAGGACTGGGGTAGTTTGATTGGTTTACAATTGGTTGGTACAAATGGAATAGGAAATCGTTTTGCACGAGTTGTCGCTGCCAATGGTGGATTACCCACAGGTGATGAGCCCATTACTGAAGGTTTTTTGCGGTGGCAAAAGTTTGCATTGAAACAAACGAAGATGGATGTTGGTTGGATAATAAAACGTTCAGTTATACGAGAAATGAAACCAGAAGAAATTGCTGCCTATAATGCTCCATTTCCAAATGAGAAATATCAAGGTGGTGCATTAATATTCCCCCAATTGGTACCAACAACATCCGATAATCCTTCATCACAATATAATCGTGATGCATGGAAAAATTTGCAACTATTTCATCGACCATTTTTAACTTTATTCTCTGACTCGGATCCGGTAACAGCGGGTGCGGAAAAATTCTTACAAATGTTGATACCAGGTGCTAATGGTCAAGCGCATTCTACAATCATTCAAGCTGGTCATTTTCTACAGGAAGAGAAACCACAAGAAATTGTTGAACATCTTATTAAATTTATTAACGATAATCCACTGCCTCTCGATTCAAAACCATGGATGAAGTCTGCAGGAACGAATGCATAATACACATAGATCGTCAGTTGTTCACATGCTAAATCTTTTCCATTTTGATGCTTGTGATGAATTTGTATGGTTCCTTATAATAAAGCCGCTAGCAGTTAGAGTATCTGAAGGATGTGTATGTGGGTGGTATGTGGGTACCGGTGTGTGAGTATGGGTGTGTGGATGTGAATGGGAGGGTGTGGGTGTGGGTGTAGTTCTTCTTTGAAACCAACACCCACACCCACACCCACACCCACCCCTTCAAGAATAGAATAGTTTTTTCTATTCACTTGTTTCTCACGATACTGTTCAAAATATTTTATTCGGGTGAACGAGAAAGTTTTCTTATTAATCAAGGTTATTTATACAAAGTCATAGGAGAAAAAATTTTATCGAACGCAACGTACTATCAATGACTTCTATTCTAGGATGTGTTAAAACATCAAATAAAGTGAACCATGAACTCTTTAAAAAATATGAAAAATAATTTTCCTACAGTTCACTATTAGGGATGGTACTTTACTTTTACTTTATGAGATAAAGGTAAATAAAGAGAAATTCAAAGAACAGATGATTCTTCTTTTTCGAGGGATAATAATGTTGGAAGAGTTCTATGACCAGAGAATTCATGTTCAGAAAGATTTTTATCATCAAATACAAGCTAGTCGAGACAAACTATGATTTACTGTTTTTTTCTCCAATATTTAGCAGACTTCGATTAGAAAAATGAAGCTTAAATCAAAACTAATATCATATTCTACATCAACATTAAAAATAGAACTGATCTACGAATATTTCAAAAATTTTTAAGATCTTTTTTTCATCGAAAAATTTTCTTGTTTTCCCCCTCAGGATGATGAAGTCAAAAAATGAATTTTACTCAAACTTAGTTTCCGCAATGGCAAACATACTCTCTAAAGACGACAAAAATATCCTTTTCATGAGCTTCATTTTTGCAACTCGCCCATTCTGAGTGGCAGTAGGGAAAATTTGTTGAACTATTCNTTTTCTCTAGGTTTCTTTAGCTTCAACGATTCATCAAACTTATTATGAAGCCTGCCTTCTATATACCAAAGTAGCATTGTTCTAATTCTGTTATTATGATAAATGTTCTTTTTTTTTTTTTTTTTTTTTTTTTTTTTTAAATTTGATGTGTCATTTTTTATTTTATTTCTTTAATAACAACAAAAAAAAAGTTTGTCAATCATCACTTAGAAAAAAAAAGTTTATGTTCAAAATCTTTCTTGTTTTTTTTTTTGCTGATTCACCGGATTTAATTAATGACACTGATTAGATTTAAAAAGACAAAATTTATATATATATATATATATATATAAATATTTTTCTCTTTTGTTTTGTTTTCATACTGGTCGAATCCAACATATTAATAAACTTAATGAATAACAATAAAAAGAAGATAATACATATAAAGATGAACAATTTGATAACCATTTCGGAGTTTCTATTTATTTATTAATAGTAAATATTGATAAAATAATAAATATAATCTTACTTGTTGATGTTATTATAGAATTATTATCTGATTTTTCTTGATTATCAATTAATAAAGCTGTACGTCCATTTCGATTAATTTCATTTGAATGAAATTCTTGTTGTTTTAATTTTAAATTTCTTGAAGCTTTTAATAAAAAACAAAAATAAAAATAAAAATAAAATAAAATAAAATAATTTAATATTTTTATTACTTTGTTGAATATTAATAAAAGCCGAATTTTGTCCTAAATTATTTTCTGCTCGACATTCATATTGTCCAAATTGATATTCATTTATATCCTATTTTAAAAGAGAAAATAAATATCATTTAAAAAATAAAAATAATATCTTTATTAACATACAACTATTTCCATAGTAGATTCTGAACATTGATAATGATCAATTGTTTGTGTTTTAATAAGAATATTAACATCCATAATCATTTGATCATGTCTTAACCAATTTATCTGAATAACTTCTGGGATTGAACATACATGACATTTTACTATAACTGTCTCATGAACATCACTTGTCATTTTATCATTTAATATCATTACACGAGGAGAATCTATTACAACAGATCATACAAATAATTAATTATCAATAAATTTCTCATTTTTCTTTTTCTTTTTCTTTCTTTTTCATTACAAGTTATGTAATAAGAAGGAAAAAACGAGCTAAAAGATTATCATAATTGAATGTTATCCCATCGGAAAGACAGTCTAATTGAGTAGTGTGACCCACAATGGACGGAAATACTTTCACAATCGATTGAGTTACTTCTTCTTACAAATTTCTCATGCAAACAAAATTTTTCTTAAAAAAATACTTACATTGAATAGTAACATAAAATGAACGACTAATTGATGCATGAAAATTATTTGAAGCAATACATTCATATGAACCACTGTCTGACGATTGAAGTGATGATATATAAACATCTTCTCCATAATGAATTGCTAAAAAAGAAAAAAGAAAAAAAAAAAAACAACCTCTTTTTTCTTTTTAATTAAATAATTATTATTAAATTGAATAATTACTTTTTGATTGTTTATTTTTATCTCGATAAATCCAAGTTATATTTGCTGAAGGAACAGCAAAAGCACGACAAGATAAATTCATTGATGAACCTTCAGAATATGAAACACTTCCTTCAACTGGAGAATATGAAACAAATCGTGGTGGGACTATTAAAATAAAAACAAAGAAAATAATACTCAATTGATATACTCTCAATTAGATAGAAATCGAAATGTTTTTTTTTTTTTTGTTTTTTTATCAAACATAAAACAATAAACTTAACACATGTGAATAAAAAACAAAACCCTGAAGATATATATCTATATGGTTATCTTATTTAAATGTATATTTGAGTAATATAATCTAGTTTGTTTTTTTCCTGTTGAACATATATTGATGCAGACAAAAATGATTAACACATCATCAACGTAAGTTATATATTTCATGTGTGTGTGTGTAAAAGGTCAAGACATGAGCAGTATTCTTTTTATCTCTCTTCTTCTCCGTATCGATCACCATACGGACGCGTCATTAACGCTAATTTATCGAGATGCCTGTCAAGATTACAAACGAGAAAGAACCTCCTGCAATTAGCACAATGAGATTATACATACATACAATATGCAATCATCTTATAACAAAAAATAAAAAAAAAAATTTCTTTAAAGATATAATAATAGCTTTCGATTTCTATTTCTTAAATGATGACATTTTAATTTTTTTAAAAATGATTTGATGAAATATAAAGATAAAAATAAAAAGTAAATGGACTTGATCCACTTATTGTCAAATATCTTTTTCTTTTTTTGTTATTTATTACATCACTAAGGAAATAATTCATTTTCTTTTCTTTTTTCTTCTTTCTTCAAGAACATACTTAAGAAGATAAAAATGACAATTTGTTTCATATTCTATTAGTGTTTAATAAGTTTGAATGAATTAATATATTCTTACCAAATATTTCTAATAAAAAAGATGTTAATTTTTCATCATTTAACATACAAGTATAAATGCCAGAATCATTTTGATTAACTGATATTAATTTTAAATCTAAACGATTGGTTGAAAATTGAATTAATTTAATATGTTGATTTGATGAAAATTCATGAACAAATAATTCTGAACCAAGTGACAATATGTCACCTGTCATCTGACGCATGAAGGACACCTAAAATTAAATATTAATCATTTAATCTTAACATTTTATTATTAAAAAAAAAGAACTTTTAAATATTTTGTTTATCATTCTTAAATATAACTTATCATAGTTCAACATTTAATTGATTCATAAAATCTTTTAGAAATATTTTGATTTTCTATGAGAAAAAAAAAATGTAAATTAAATGTCATTGTTAGATAGGTTTTAATTAATCAACAAACATATGCTAAAATATCTCATGAATAATTTGTTATCTTTTTGTTTTGTTTTTCGTAAATGAAAAAGAAAAAAGAAAGTTAAATAAGAGCTTCCGTACGGTCAATACGTTTAACTTATGTTAAGTATATCTATACCCTTGAAAGTAACAATAATATTGATTGAAGAAAAAAAAAAAAAAAAAAAAAAAAAGAATCTAAAAACTGATCCGAAGATGATGAAGAGCTCTTCAAATACTGAATCTTACGGTAAGGCGACATATGATAAAAGTTTATTTTCATTCATAGTGACCTATCAGATAAATCAATCTGTTAAACAAGCTGATGCATGTTACGCCAAATTTACTCATCACATACATAAAGACTATAACTGATTAAAAAGAAAAGAATTCTTATGTGTATCAATGTCATAAAATATACACAAGTTTTCATTAAAATAACCCTATAGACAATATCGAACAAAAAAAAAAAAACTATATATATAGATATAAATTATTGATCAATGAAGAGAATCTTCTTGTCCAGCTGGATAATCGAAAATCGATATAGACACACTCGTATAATGTTCAACTAAAGAATAAACAATGATCCGTTACACGTATAGTTTATATTTTGTTTGCCATATGATGAATATATATATATAGAACAACTGTCATGAATTTATTTAATACAGAAAACAATCGATCCTATTAACGAATGTTTTTCTACATCTATCAATTTTTGTTTATATATAGAGGAAGAAAAAAAAATTCTTCATTTCGTTTTGTTTTTCTTTTTCTAACCTGTTCAATTTTGTCTTCATCGAATAAACATGACATAGTTACATCTTGGCCAACATCAGCTTTCAATATTTGATGTTGATAATCATTTGCTGATAAAGATTTTTCAAAGTAAATCATTAAAATAATCAGAAGAGATTGAAATAGTGAGGAACATATGCACCACGACGGCATGACTGATGACTGAATGAATGTGAGACGAGAAGAGAAACACTAAGAGAAAGAGAAAGAGAGACAGAGACAGAGAGAAAAAAGTCTTTCCTTTTTTTCTTTAGTTGAGCTCTAGTCTACACGTCTAGTAAGACAGACCGACGACGGAGGTTTGTATATGTGTGTGTGTGATAATTGCACTCTCTCTCTCTCTCTTCTCTCTCCTCTCTTCTCTCTTGCATACACACGTTCATTTCATCTCATCCGCTTGAGGCACATAAATGAAGACGTGCAATGGACGATGGGCGTCATCATGAATTGTAAAAAGAGAAGAAAGAAATGTATGTTCATTTTACGTTTTTCCTTCCTGCGTATTGATGTACAAGAGGTACAAATGATGATAATCATCATTTGTTGTTGATGGCACGTATTGAACAAGAACGAAAGTGCTTTTGCTTTTATGTATATATTTGTACTTTTTTTTTTTTTTTTTTTTCGTTACTTACGTCATTCAACCTACGCAATGTTTGTTTGGTCGGGTTGGAATCGGATGGTTTCATTCTTTATATAAACCAATATTGTGGTACCGAATAGTATGAACACATCGAAGAGAATAATAATAATAACTACCGGTGACGACGAGAAAAAAAAAACGATGATGATTTATTCAGCTGAATGATTCTTCTACTCCACCTTCTTTTTTCTATGTTTTTTTTGATAACAAAAACATACTAGTTTACACTAAACATTGAATGGACTCATATAAGATTTCGTAACAGAATTATTTCATCAACTTGTATGCTCTATCAAAATAAATGATAGGTGTATCGTTCTTATTATTTATGTTATAGTTATATATATATCAGAAGAGAAACCTCTTTCAAAAGATTTTATAAGAGAAGCACAATAACTAACCAACGATATTCAATATAGACTTATGATTTTTTTTTCTATTCTATTCTATTTATATCTTAAACAAAATGAAGAGTAAAAAGAAGACATCAGAGTGTTAATAGAATATGACTTATCTTGTAATTTGTTAATATTAAAAGTGTTACGAGCTCTAAACACCTATATAAGAATATGAACTTAAATTAGTAATTATAATACTTTGAACATTGAGATTTTCTAATATAACATTTCATTTTGCATAATGTTACTAATTTCTATATATTCATGTTTGAAATATTATTTCTATTTTTTTTATCTTAAGATATAAATAGTTGTAAAATCTTATAATTTTTAATATAGATACTAGTTCTTATTCGTTCTACTTTCACAAGACGTAATTATAATGTTAATTATATGTGAAGTATAGACGGAAATAGTCATGACACATATTAATTTTTTCTAAAAGAAACTTTCTGATAGCCAAATTTGGTAACAATTAAATATACACCTTTTAACATTCAATTTTTGTTCATCAAGTTGGACAATTTGCATCTATCTTCTTTTTATATTAATATTAATATTAATATTAATATTTTTATTTATTTTAATAATTGTTGTTTCAAATGGTTTATATGAAAATAGATATAAAAAATTGTTAATATAAACAGAATATAAAATGAACGTTAATTTTCTAATCGATTCTGAAATATTGTTTTTGATAATCGAATATTTCTAATTAATAAAAATTATGCAGCAGGCCAAATAATGTCTATAGAAAAAAAAAAAAAAAGAAGAGCACGATCTTGAACAGTGAGACTTCAGTTAAGACCAAGTTAAACTAATTACTTGTTTGGCTTCTATTTCATTGTATATAAAGACGAATTCATGTTGATTCTTCTTGAGTGAGACCATCAAATGGTTTCTCATTTGTTACTTTTTTCTTTTTTTCGAGGAATTTGTACATTAAGTAGAATATTTTAACGTTAAACAATTTAAAAGAATTGAACAAAGAAAAAAAAATGTTATTTCGTCTTCTGTCTTCTATTATGTTTCTAATTTTTATAAAATATATTAAATTTAAATTTATATTCAAATTCAATATTTATTATTATATTTTTTCAGCTTTATCTTGTGGTACAAAGTCAAAGTTTCTTTTTTAGCATTATCTAAATCGACTCAAAGACGATGATTATTTGACACAATAAAGTATATCCTACTAATATTTTCAGAAGTTTGTAATACCTTATCAATAAATGAACATAGATCTCGATGACTAATCCATAGAGTTCGAAGCCACGTTTATCTTGGATGATCACTTATATTAGTCTGTCCAAAACGAGCACAAATAATGGATTTGAACTAA
Source organism: Rotaria sp. Silwood2 (assembly GCA_905329745.1). Lineage (NCBI taxonomy): Eukaryota > Metazoa > Rotifera > Eurotatoria > Philodinida > Philodinidae > Rotaria > Rotaria sp. Silwood2. The sequence continues at coordinate 454,173 of CAJNSZ010000071.1, read as the reverse complement.
TTTTAATAATATCATCAACCATTTGTTCATTAATAATTTTACTTTGAGAATATGCTGTTTAGGTTAATGTTTGAGTATCAGGTAAAGGTAGATCATCTGATAGAGTTTATTTTCTAATACTTTTAAACATTGTTTCATTATCAAAAGTTTTATTAAAAATTAAAAGATATGATTCAGAATTAAGATAACAAAAAATTGTCATTAATGAACTTGTATATATAATACGACGAATATTGGCTATAAAACATAAGAATAATTATTTAAAATAAATAATGATAACAAAGGTGTTTCAAAAAATATTTTTTGTTCCATTAATATGAATACATGAAATATTTTTAATATGAGAATAATTCTCAAATAGAGTTGATAAATGAATAATTATATGAATTTGTTGTTCTTTAATAATTTCATGTAATTTTATTCTATTAGGAATATCACATTGAAAAAAACTTATCTGTTTATATTGGTTTTATTTTAAGTCTATCACAATTTTCCAACTGATATTGTGTTGATATATTAAAATGTTGATCAAGGCCAAATATTTTATATTTTTTTTTTGGATATTTTTCAGTTTAAATAATTAAATAAAATTCTCCTGATTAAACTTAAAATATGAGTAATTAATATTTGTTGTTAATCTGAAGATGTTTCTAATTTATTCTTATTTATTTTCGTCATATTAACTGTTCTATTAACGTCAAGATATGCAAGTGAATCGTCTATGACTATCATTTAACATTTTTCCAACAAAAAAGAAACTTGAAAAATATTTCAAAAAAGAAAGATAAAAGATAAGGCAAAAAGTATAATTATACTACTAGTAAAAAAAAGAAAAAAAACAAAGAGTTTTCAACTTTCATAGATATTTTTCGATGAAGACTTTTGTCTTCGAGATGTAATAAGTGACCGAAGAAATTCTTTAACACCAACATATGTTTCTTGTCCAACTGGTTCAATAAATGTTGATGGAAGCATAAAAGCAAAATGTGCATGTGCATCATTCATATCATCTGAAGGACGTAATTCAACAGTATAAACATATTTTATTTGACCAACGCCTTTAGCCCAATCATCACTACCACCTGCTGATTCATCTAAATGGAAAGAATTTTAAAAAAATTCAAAATAAAAATAAAACGGAAATATATACAAAGTAAATTAGCTGCTGATCCAATCTTGTATGAAGTACCATTGACTCGTTTTAATGCTTCAGAGCCAATTTGTGCTTTACGTTTCTATAAAATTTAAAATATTTACTTTTTTTTAATGAGTAAAAACAAAAAAAAGAATTTTAAAAATACTAATTCAATATAATCATCAGGCATATGTAAAGCAAATCCCCATGGATAAATCCAATATTGTCCATAAGAATGAAATGTTAAATAAGCATCCCAACGTTGTGAGGATTTTTTAATAAATTTTTGTAAACTTTGTGTTTCTAGTTCACTATCTGGTCTAGGTCCTGCATATGTTTCAGAACAAGGATTTGTTGACGCACCATTTTCTAAGAGAAAAGAAAACCGTAGAACTTTTTCTTTTTTTTTTTTAAAGTCAATTTTTACCCATCCAATGATATCCAAAATTCCGATTAAGATCAACTCCCATACAATTTGGATTTAAACCATAATAATAACTATTCGGTGATCGATTTTTACGCCACATTCGTCTCTATTTTATTAGAAAAACGAAAAAATAATTGTTTAAAATAAACAAAAAAAATATGGTGAATTACTTCTGTTTGAGCATATTCATAACCATCGGGATTAAGCAATGGAATTATATAAATATTAAATATTGATAAAATAGATGGTCTTCTATTATTAACTTCATCAATCAACTAAAACAAAGCAGTATCATCTTTTTTTTTCTCATTAATCTACAAGTCATTAGAACACTTTACTTTATCAATCATATAAAGACAGGTGGAAGGCGAAATAAATTCTCTTGCATGAATTCCACAATCCATTATAATATTACGTCGTGCAGATGGTTTACCAATCTTAATAAAAAATAATAATAGAACTTTTTTTAAAATTTAATATTTAACAATAAAATACTCGTATTGCCCAAATTGATCGATTTTCATATGTTTTACCAATAGAAAAAAGTGAAGTAAAATTTTTTGAAGATAAAGATCGATTATGTTGTTCATTAAGAAATAGAAAAATCTATTTGAAAAATATAAAATAATTATTTATTTATTTTCAAAATATATTTACCTGTTGATATGTTAAATAATCTGTAAGATGATGTGGAATTCGATCTTTTATTGAACGTCGTGTTCGGTTTTTATGTTGTTTAGAAATATAATCTGATTTTTTTATTAATCTTAAGAAATTAAATAAAAAAATTTTTTTTTTATGATTTTCTATTCAATGAAAATTCGATTAAATTTTACTCGTCTAAATCATTATTAAGAATGGTAACATCGATTCCATGTTGTTTGCATAATTTTTTTATTTTTGATACTTGTTTCTGTGGTAAACTCATTTTAATATCTCGATTTATCTGTAGAACTTCAGACCATCGATCGACCTAAAGAAAAAAATTTATATTTCTATCGAAATTATTAAAATCTTTACTCCATAATTATCTTCAAAATAGCGAATTAATTGAAGATGTTCATTTGTTTTTGGTAAAACACGTATTAGTTCATGTCTATATTAAATATAAATTGATAATTAACCTATTAAATATATATTTACCCTTTATAAAAATTCTTATTAGCATAAGAATAAGTGAATAAAATCCAAGAGGTTATGATCGATATCCACATTTCAAACAACATTTATTCGCTTATAAAGATGATTTTCTAAATGTGACAAATACAATAGTAGTATATCATTTAAAATATTGAAGAAGAAACAAAAAATCTGAGAAAAAAAAAGACGAATGAATCGAACAAATGCTTTCATTTTTTTTTAGTTTCGTGTACAAAAGATCTAATTACTTGACTTTTAAGTACAAAAGTATGAGTGATGATTGACAGATGCCAGCAGTTAAACAGAAGGTTCAAATTACTCGAACTTCTTTCAACGTCATATGATGCTTTTTTTTTCCTTATCGATTCGATACCATTAAAGAATAAGTAAAACAAAAAATGACGAATATACGTATATTAAACTTCTATTTAAAGATATGTTATTCAAAATTTTGTAATTGATCATATATTATCATAAGAAATATAAATTTTCATCTATTTATAATAACTAAATTATTCCTCATTTTATAATATTGCTTTCGTTAGAATTATTAAAGTAACATGTAATATTTATCGTCACTTATTTTTAATCATAATATGCATTATTATAGATAGATGTTTAAATATTTTTTGTTGTCCTACATTTATATTTAAATAGACAGAAGTATCTATTCTATCTTTTTTAAATTTTCTTTTATAATTTTTTGATAATAATATATCTTTCAATTTTGGAAAAAAAAAATTCTTTCTATGGTTCATAGATCAATTATGAAATATTCATGTTAATCTTATTCAAACTAGATATATAATGTTTGATAAGAATTTGAATACTGTAATCTGCTTAACAATACTATCTGATATTATCGTATTTGTTTTTTCATTTGTCACCTTTACAGTAGAAAGACAAGTGAGTATTATATTTCTTTGTCTCTTCAGTTGAAAATCTCAAATTCTATAATAGATTTATGCATTAGATTTCACAGCAAAAAGAGACACATAATATTATAAACATAAGATAAATATAGAAAAAAAAAAAGAAAGAAAACTAATAGTAAAATTCTAATAAATAATACGTCCAGTAAAATAAATCGGAGTTGTATTGAACCAATAATATAAATAAAGTTCATTATATAAACGACAAGCAATTAATACAGCTTTTCGATCTTTACTTTTTTCTATATGAGATAAATTATCATAAGGTACCATTAATTCTTTTTGTGGATGATTTAGATTACGTTTCATCCATTCGATATGTATTATCTCTGATACTTCTTCTATAAAATATTGATTTAATAAACGTTTTCGACGAACACCTTGTAATATATGTTTACAAGCAATTCGTGCTGTTATACGATTATCACGTGCTCGATCTGGTGGTAGTTCATCATATTGCATATTTAATATATCAACATAAATAAGCGATGAGTTATATCGATCACGAGCTACTTTAAGATTTCGATGAACGAGACATGAACCAACAGTAAGAATCATTGGATATATAAAATCAGATGAATTATAATGTCGAACTGCAGTTGTTAATTTAAAACGATTTTTAACATGTGGTTTTGTTGCAAGAAAATCTGCACGCCAATTTGAATGATAAACATGTGCAACACTTTTAACAAAAAATCGAAAATTAGTTTTGAACAAGGTCGATTCGACATCGTTACCACATAGAAGAACAACATACATTAGTGTTATTATCAAATGCATACTACAACGAAATGATAATACTAAATGTGAAAGACGTTAGTTATCGCATTACAGATATATATGTATCAACGACAGATTACTGATAATTCTTGTTATTTTGTTTCTCTGTTTGTTACGGACAAGTATGTCTTACACAAATAATATATGAAGATACAAGGAAAAGATATGAATTATGATGGATTTTTTTTACATCTTATAAACTTCAAAATTGAATATTTATTATCCTATTAAGAAAGACATCTAATATATATTTTTCTTTCATTTTTTAATGTACTTATTATGTAATAATTAATCAAAATATGACATAAAATTTATTTTTTCTTAATTATTTTCAAGAATACTTTTTTGTAGTAATTTGTATTGATTTAGTAGATTATTAAAGCAAATACTTGACAAGTTCATAATATAAACATATTGAGACAAATCATATACCAGGAAGACAATAAACGATTAAAAAATAATGTCATTAATCTTTTTACCATATTGAAACGTATAACTGGACTAACTGATTCAATTCGTATCTTTAACGGATTTTTTTATAGTTTATTTTGGTGTATTTCAATCCTAAACTATCAAAAATTGTTTGACTTCGTTATTATGAAATAGAAGACGTTGAAACAAGATATTTTCATATTTACGTAAATCATCTTAAAGCAATGGAATATAATTTATCAAAATTTTTCATGTAGTAGTTATTAAATATTTTCTTATACAATCGTTGTTGAAACATACATACCGAGCCTAAAATTTAAGTAAAGAAATTGTTTAATGATTGAAATATGTTTTTGTAATTGAATAGATATTAATTCATATTAAATTTTATTTCTTCAAATTTCTTTTTCATTAAAGAAATATATATTTATTTATTTATTTCTATCTTTAAATCGAATATTTGTCTATAGATATTATATATTCAATATATCTAATATATTTTCGAAAAAATAAAGAAACCTGTCGATATCAAAAACTATCTTGAGTTGTTAAGAATAAAGTACGAGACTTCTCACAATTATTTGAGATAAACAATCATGAAATATTGTGGTCTCCCAAGAGTACTATGAAACATATTAATAGACTTATGTTGTAAGCCATGAAAAGTTAAGCTATTAGTAGTTAATGATATCATTACTTGTTCTTTCTTTATATAGAATATATCACTACATACTAGCATCGTTCTTGTCGGATTTGACACATCTGATGTCTAATGAGTTCTTTTTTTATAGAAATGAGTGTAACATATATATTAGGGATAAATTGTCGATAAATGAAGTGATTCTATTTTTGTTTCATTATACCATTTCAAATAAGCAAGTGAAAATTTCGATATTTTATTTATATATTAAATATATATTTTCTCTATGTTTATGTCTTTGACAATATATATGTATATATCGTTGCATATAATGTTCAGTATTTTCTCTTTCATTCTTCTTCTTGCTTCGCAAGAGTCCAAACAGAACAAAAGGGAATTTTTTTTCTTCGCGTACTTGTCTATTCTCTTTCTCTCTCTCTCTCTCTCATATATACTCATTTGAGATTCTATCTCGCTTGTTGAACAGTTGAGAATTTGCAGTACTTTAAAGAAATATGTTCCTGACAAGTAACAATGTCATTTTAGTGCACTTTCATTTCTTATAGAATTACATTCGCATATATACAGGTCAGTAAAAATATGCATGTCAAGCAAAATGAAGTAATGTATCAGTATGACAACATCCAAATCGAATCATTTTGTTTTCATATTTTTGATAAGATATTGTTCTTAATAGGAAGAACAAGAAGAAAATAGCAAATCCAACAATAATAAATAAACTTCAATGCAATGAATAATATGTGTAAACAAAAAGTGCATGGATAATGCTTAGTTTATTATTTCCTAACATTTCATCTCAATCTTATTTCAGAATGTTATTTGTCTAGAATAAAAGACGGAAACTAATTGACTTAATAATTTATTTCTAGAAGATCAATCTTGTTTTACAGTGTAGAAATATCTATATAGAGAACTTTTCTTTAGCCTATTTATATATTCTAATTAAGAAGTATCTAAGATTGAAAAATAATGACTAATGTAACGCAACGTAAAAACATTACGAGACATGTTTTTATCTAGAAACATCCATGAACAAATATCAGTAGGGCATAGAGACGAGTAACAGATCGGTTGTCTCAACCTTTGAAAGCTCTTTTAGACTTATTCTACGGATAATGAATCCCAAACATTTTTTTCTGTCTAGAATTGCTCTTTATTTTCGCAAAAGGTGTTAATCTATCTTATACAAAATTGTAGATCGATCACTGATTAGCATCGATGAAATACTTTTTTGAAAGTATCTTATCGAGTATTTGTATTATTTAATTTAATAATTTCATTGTCATTGAGAACATTTTATATTTTCTGGTTAAGCATGAAATATTTTTGTTGATCGTTAAAACAAATTAGCATTGAAAATATTCACATTGTTCAAAAGTATTTGATATGTTCCAAAAACGGTGTCTAAGCGGTCACAGATATTTAACCTTCATCCATTAAAGCGGTAAAAATATGTTGAAAAGCTAAATGTTTTTAAGGCGGATAAACAAGTTTTTGGAGATATATCATTCTGTTTTAACAATTTAGATTGATGACTTTTAAACGCTTCTTTTCTCATTTGCTTGTGTGCATAAATTGTTATATCCTCAAATGTCGACAGACATATATTTCTTGAATACTACTATTTGAATATTATAATGGAATAAAAGTATGAATTTTATTTACTAAGATATAAACTAAAACAAAAAACAGTATGAAAATCATTTTCTGGAACAAATGAAAAATAAGAATAATCAAATAAAAATTATTTAAAATTTAAGAAAAATTTCAATTGAATGAAATATCACTTTAATAAAACGATTATTGCTATTATATTCACTCTATTAGTTGATATTATACTTAAGAAATATCTTTATTCTACAAATAACAGATTAAGACTATTAGAATGATAGCCGACAATCGATGTGGAATTCAATAGACTGTTATTTTCAAGAATGATAAAAACAAGCATTTCAATATGCTTAGATATGTAAAGAAGAACTTCTCATGACTAATGTGTTAGGTTTAATTCTCCATTGATAAAGAGATAGATATCGTATTTACGAGCATAAACAAATGATACATGATTCCATAGATTAATTAATAATGAAGGTCTCTACATTGTATTAACTAAAGTTAGAATTTGCATTAATTGAGCTACTAATTTTCCTGAGTTTGTTTAGTTCAATAAGATCATATTAAAGAGTTTCATTTTCTCTTTAAACATTTGATACATATGATAATGTATCACCCCTTATAACTGTGATTGGTTTAACTTAGTGTGACACTAAAAAATGGTAGATTGTCAACACATATCATAATTCGGGCATACCAAAAGTAACGAGATTTTCAAGAAAAAAATTTCCGAAACAACTTATTTCAAATTTTATTTCTTTAAATGTTGATAGTAGTTTTCCTGATTATTTACACACAATTGAGTTCCTTTAAATTACTTATGAATAGTTTTTTATAATCATCTTTATTAATCTAGTTGATGCTTTTGGTTACAGCACGGTTCACGAATTGTGTGTTGGTGTAATCAGTTAAATTTTATTTGATGAGATCGAATAAACAAAATTCATTTAGTGTCAAGTCTAGAGAATTGAGTGATTGCTAAATGGATTTGAACTCTTTCGATTAGAGATACCTTTAAACATATTTATGCATATATGGATCAGATATTGATTTTTTCTTGCAAATTTTCTGGGCTATAAACTCCAAATAATTATCGACATAATAGTGATGACCGATGATCTCTACTTAATCAGTAGTTTTGACAAAAATATAAAAAAGAGTTTTTTGAGGAAAGCCACTATGTTGCATCATGGTAGGCAGAGTTCTTCCAGCTGGTGTCCATGCAGAATTCGATGACTTTCAGCCATTTTATCTATGATAAATCCATGACTCTTTATCTGTCATTATGTCACAAAATCACTATGTTCATTGCTGAAGTTTTTCAAAATTTTCTTGACCAAGTCGAATCTGTTCGACACAGTGAGTATTTGTCAACAATCTGGGTTATCCCGATGGTGGTCATTCTTTTTTAGTTTCAATTAATCAAAAACAATCTGTTCAAATATATCATCACTTATACCAATCTCTATTTGTATTTCATCAATCGTAGGTTAGAGTTCGTTATCAATAAACCAGCAAACTTCTTCAATATTTTCATATATTGTCTCAGTTACAGGTTGAACAAGTCGTGACTTAATCTTCAGTCTCTTTCCGAAACTGTTTTCATCATTTGACAATTATATTATATGATGATTCTTGACCCCCTAAGGCAAAATATAATTCATCATGGTTTGAGTTTGGTTGACTGTTAAGTACATTATGCATCCTAATGCAGTAACGAAAATTTTCCTTATCCGACTAAAAAAAATGGTACATTGCTTTCATTAAAATTCTTCATATGATAATATCACTTGACTTATATTACTATAATACAAATATCTAAAGCATTTTTAGTGCTACATATATGTATCAACAGAATTTTGTCTCAAATATCTCGTACTTTTAAATAAAATCAATTTCGATATTTTTGGTATGTTCTAAGTAGAAAAACATTGTGCTTAGAAATAATTTGATGAAGATGATCAAATGTTATTGATTGAATATCTAATCCAACATGATGAAAAAAAAATTCATATGAAAATCCAGAAATGTTGTATTCGTATGAGATGGATGATTAATTACTACTGTCACATCATTAAAATTTTCACAGAAAATTCTAACAGTGTCAGTTAAAGTAGCAAACTGATCAAGCCATTCAGATATAGAATTAACAGAATTTTATTCTTAAAATAAACTTACATCAGTAGAAGAATGAAAATTTCGAATATAGTTTTTTTCATAAAATAAACATCATCACGATCGCAATATTACAATCTTCAATTAGATAAAGATAACTACAGTAATTAGATAATACGATGGTTTTGATAAGAACAAATGGGTTTGAAATTTTAGTTGAGAAAACGATATGAGATTTTTATTTTTCAATAAAACATATGATTATATATATAAATCATTTTTCAATTGAATACTTTCTTAAACAACTAAGATAAGTCTTATCAGCAACGCATCTTTATTTGAGTTTTCTGCTAACCATCAATCAGTTTGAACCGTATTTTTATAACTATGGAAAGTAATTCAATTTCTTTTTTACTTCAATAATTTATCAATATTTTATGTGAATTTCAGTGTAGAATTGGTATGTGAAAAAAGTGTTCAGTTTTAACAATAATGTGATAATCCTATATATATATATTACAGTTACATAAAAACTTCTGTGAGTACAATAGGAAAATTTTAATGACTTCTACTAATATATCATTCGATGTATTTATTGAACAGAAAAAAAAATAGCCAAAAGTGTTATAGTTTTTTATAGGATAAACATATTCACAAAGTGATACTTTACTTATACAGAAAAAGAAAACATTTTTTAATATTAAAAGCAAAAAACAGGATTTCATATACGAGTTGAATTATTTCTGAAAAATTACAACGGATTGTTTTTCTTTTTACTCATGGAAATATTACGATGAATTTTAATTAGATGATGAACTTTTTCAATAACTGCTATAGTATATGATAATTTACCTGAATATAAATAGATAATGTCATTGAGAACAGTATCAATACGACGATTGACGTAAATCAATTGTTAAAATAATACTGCACTAAATCAAGAGTGATATGATACCAGATTTCTGTTTCAAGCACAATTGCATCTAACAATATTTTACTATTAACATTCATTGAATTGAATGAAAATGCTATATGATAATTTAGTATACAGTAAAACTTCTTTATATGAGCACCTCTCAATTATGAGCAACTCATTATTCTGAACTGTGAGCGCTATTTTTTTAGTTCCGTGAGTAAAACAACAATCTTCATAATGTGAGTAACGTGTGTTCTACCAGTCACATGCAGAACGAGAACAAAAAACTCTACTGTGTGTGTTACATGGTAATAAACAATCAAGTAACACAAAAAGGACAAGATAGACTAACCGTTTGTATTAAAGAAGAAGAAAAATTCTTAGTAAAAATAGTCATTATTGAAACATTTCATTATTTTGTAATAACATTTAGTTACATCGAATGATGACAAAATGTATCAGTTTACCTTTTTACTAAAAATATCGAATTAATAAAGAACTCTGAACGTTCTTTATCACAAAGAAACTCATTTTCTGTTACACAATATCCTCAAATTTATCAATCTATAAATGAAACTGAGTTCAATCTTACATACATCTATCTTGATTCAAAAATTTCTGTTCAAAACACTATTCATAGTTATTTTAGGAAAGTTTAGTTTTCGTGGTGAAAATTTATTGTTTGAGAAAGATAAATGATTATTTGAATGAATAAATTATTGCAAAGAAGAAAAAAAAAGGTCATTTTATGTTATGGAAAGACGATTGTAAATGAATCCTCATCCTTTGAAAACAAAACATCCAAAAGTCTCCCAATAATGAGTACGTCAGTAAACTGACTACTTTTTTTCAGTCCCAATGGTGCTCAGATTAGAAAGGTTCTACTTTACTTAACAAAAGACGTGTCACATTTGAATCACATAAACTAAATATATCATCATTCATTTGAATATGAATACTTAATGGAAAGATTCAAACTTGAAAAGTGAAACTTTGTTCTACAAGATTCACAGATGAAATACTAATATATTCAAGTAAATTTCTATTGAGATGCAATGTTTATCAGGCATAATCTTGATTGAAATAACTCATTGGTTGACTCAAATCAAGGCCTATTCTATTGGAATATGAACTTAAATCACATTTTCATTTTCATCGAATAAATAGAGAACACGAATGTCTGATGTACGAAATGGTATTTTTTTACCGACAAATATTTACAATGAATAAACAGACACTGTTAATGTTTGCTAAGGAAAATTTTTTAATGAAGAAATAAATGGAGAGTATTATCTAACCTTTCTATGATTTAATAAAAAAAAATATATATGAATGGAATTAACAAATTTCGAGAATAAATATAAGCGATACAGTAGCAAAAGTTGCATCGGCTAGAAATTGAACCGATTTGGATTTTTAATGATCAGTACCAACGCCGATCTATTGGCGATTGGCTCGTTGATAAAACCATACTGTATCAATATTTAGAATCATCTTATTTGATTTGATTAACGTCCAAAAAAGTTTCCTAAATAACTTTATTTAATAAAAGCAGAAAAATCATCAAGTTAGTCCAATATCCGGCAGATCAGACGGTCTGAAATTCTTATTGGTACCTGTTCCATGTCTAGTACCAACAAACAATAAACAGCAATACGTACTAAAGAGTGGTGCAAAAGTTTCGACCCCTCTCAGTAAATCGATGATATCTATAACAAACTTATACGAAGTTATTGATCGAATTATATCATTTTGTAGAGGAAGATTAGAGCTACCATCTGAAAAAAAAAAGAATTCGAAATACATAAATCTATTACAATTCTATGGTCATTTTACTAGTTTTGAGTGAAAATTTTTACGTTACATTTTTTGAGAAAAACAAAGAAATCTTTAATGTTTGAGCCGTTGAAGCTGAGCCAAATATTAATTTCTACATGTTTGTAATAGACATTTTTATATAGCTCGATAGAGTTCAACAAGCTCTACAAAAGTATAAATATCAAGAAAAATTCGAATCCTCCTTTCAATATAAGACTCGAATGAAATGACGCAAACTAATAAAAATCTTACATATCTTTCATGAACTAATATACTTAAGTTCCAAAAACTTTAGCTGATCGACAGTTAATTTATGTTTCGAGATGCAGTGTTACATACTGAAGCCGAAAATAGCTCTTCTGAGTTGTCTGAATAGATATAACAGTCCACCAGCTAAAACGTTTTGAAAGATCAACTTACTCTCTTTAATATTTGATACATGAAATTTTTCTTGGTTTTTCTGGTTTCCTTTAAGTTTCATATTCAAAATAAGATCAAAAGCTTTGTAAACATACATATTCTTGTGGAGCTTATCAAACTCTCTAAAATCATGTAAAAATATCTAGAATACGATATATCGCTTAAGATGTTACAAACATATTTTATTTTTCCAAAAAATGAATCTTAAAAATTTTCACTCAAGATTAGTAAAACGATCATAGGATTGTAATAGATTTATGTATTTCGAATAACTTTTCTTTTCCGATGATAGCTCTAATCTTCCTCTACAAAATGGCATAATTTGATCAATAACTTCATATAAGTTTGTCATATATATCATCGATTTACTGACACGGATCGAAACTTTTGAACCACCCTTTATTTTGATAAACAGTTTCTGGTTAGGTGTTAAATAACTCTCAACGAAAATCAAAACGCTTAATAAACTCATCTAATACTAATTTCTGAAAGGATATATTATTTAATTGGTATAATATAAGATAAACCTTCAAAACATTTTTTAAGGATATCTCCAAAACTTGAACACCTAATGAATCATTTTAGTGATCGAACACAATGTAATTGTCACATACAATTTTACTTTCGAAAAAAATTCAACGAATGACCAGAAATAACAAGTACTTAGGAAAGACTGAAGTTTTCAAGAAAGGTTAACTAAAATACACGAGAGCGTTTTAGAAAAAAAAATCTGTCATGAATAATTGTATAAAAGCACTTTTTCGAACTAAAATTCGTCAAGTATTAAAGAAAACCATTTGACCTCTACTTTCTATTGTTTCTTTTAAAAATAATTCATGAATGTCAATATATATATATATAGAATTTTATTTCACAGAGATGGTCCTTTCTCATTTAAGTTAATAACGAAACTTTTGAAAATTGATTTAGTATTTTTAAAAATAAAATATTAAATACAGAAGCAGTTAGTCAACAAATGATATAGATTTCTTTAATACTTAGTTGAACCAGTAAATCAAATTCATAATCATTTGTTTTAAATTGTTTACAGTACTTTATCTTTCGTAAAGCAACAAAAATTTGTTGAAATTAGACTTTACGTTATATTTTTTCAGTAACATCAGTATTTATTTTTGATAATTTTATATTTGTTTGGTTACAATGTGATGACTTTTGAAATTGAATCTGTTTAATAAGTATAACTTCGTTGTGTAGCTTCATATGCTATATAAAATTGATTATTTCTCATCAGCATCCTCTAAAAGTTGAAGCTAAGAATTTCTTCGACCCATAATGATTTGATTTTAATACTTTGGATGCGACAACTACAATTCATTCAAAAAATCAATGAATTTGATCGTATCACGAATAACTCAGACATAGCAACCAGTTGGCACTTTCCAGTTTTCAGTGTTCGAAAGAGAACAGATAACCTTATCAAACGTAATGTAAAAATCAAACAAACAAGCGGTAGTGAGTTCTCAATGGCCATTTTTAAAACAATGCCCATAAAAATTTTCTTTATAGATTTCGACTTTGGCGATATTCATTTAATAGAGAAAATCTATGTATCTCAATCTATGCAAGGTCGACGTCTCCACATGATTCTTTTGAAATGTTATAAGTGTCTTTCTGAGACCGTCAAAATCGGCTATTTGATCACTGGTCAATTTTAAATAAGCCGATATAGAAGGTTTTTACCATATTGAAACGAATGGTAGTATTTTTGTTATTGCTTAAAGCAACATAAAGTAATCAAATGGATCTTATGAAAATTCATTGCTCCCACATAATATTTAATTAAAACTGACGATTTTGACATCTTGGTCCGATTTTTTTTCATACTGCTATAAAAAATAAAACAAACAGCATCATTCATTTCAATATAGACAAAACATTCTATATCAACTCATTTGTGACTCCCTAGTGATTAGTTGGCCGATTTTGAGGATATCAGACGAATACTTATAATATGGCAATGGAACCATCTAGAGAGGTTGGCCTTGTATAAATTGAGAGCTTTTGGTATTTTCTATTAAGTGACTATCTACAATGTCAAAACTTAATGGGAAATTTTTTTTGAATATCGTTTCGAAAATGGTCATCGAGAACTGACCACTACTTGTTTGTTTGATTTTTTTATATGATATGATAAAGTTATTTCTTCTCATTGAAACACTAAAACCTGTAGAGTGCCAGCTATTTCTATGTCCGAGTTATTATTGATACAACAAAATTCATTTATGTTTTGAAATATTATTTGAGTGATTTTGACTTAATTATAGTTAACACCAATCTAATTGAAGTTGAACAATCAAATAAGACGCAAAATATAAAATAATTAAATATTTTTCTTTTTGTTTTTAAACAACACTGAAACCTTAGAAAACTTTGTTCTTTAAATTATTCTTTATCAAAAAATGTGTTGAAACAATTCAAAGTTTTTTCATAAATTATTCTTTCGTTTGGGAAAATACTTTTTTGTTAATAATTTGTGTTAATAGTTTTTCTAGAATTTATTTAATTACTTCATGATAGTTTAATTTATTCATTTATAGTAGAAAAATAATTAAAGAATAAAGTAATTGATAAAATATAATTGTTAATATGATCAAGATTGTAAACAAAGCATATGTATACCTTGGGGGTTTTCTCAATGTGTTTTTTGTTGATTGAATAGCTTTAAGAAATTCTGTTGCAACACAAGCCAATAATTAATCTCTGTAATTATTACTACGATAATACTAAGTAAGCGAAAAACTACATTAAAAAAATAATACAAACAAGTTTATTGTTTCGTTATATCAACGAAGGATACATAGAAATATCTTCATATTGTTAATATTAGGAATCGGTCAGGATGGTAATCAAATCCATAAATGTTAATAATTTAGTATAGAACACTTTTCATTTTGAAAAATGTTTTTTTATTTGAAAATATGAGCAAATAAAGTGCTAAAAATTGATCAATTAGAACATAATAATGTTGTTTACTTTTTTTGTCATCATAGAAGGCTAAGTTCTAAGCATTGTAATTATTTTGTATTAACAAGAAATACATCTGAGCTGTTTTCTGTGATTTTGACCCCATCTTTTGACAAATTAGTAAATTTCAGTGACATTTAACGAACTAAAATAGTGTTCATATCCGAAAATCTTTTCTTCTGAGACATCAAACACTATGTCAAGGAGACAAAAGGTTTTTTCATACGTGTTATATTCGATATATAGAAAAAGTATGTTTGAAATAAAGTATTTCATTCTTGAGTCTTTCCTAATTCATAATGTAATCTTGTTCTATATAAGAATAATGAAATATGAAAATCGTTTCCGAAATTCTTGAATAATCTGTATAGGAAAATAATTACTTGAAGTAAAACGTTGTCTTGTTGTATATTTATTGAAAAGTGTCATCAATCATGACCTTCTAATGGACATGACAGACGAATAAAAGTAGGTTTCAAACATTTCATAGTGACATATGACATTATGTCAATCTATCAACAGACGAACTATGGAATACGATATTGTACTTTAAACTAAATATCCAACGTCAATCAGAAAATAGAATTCGTAGGCGTCCAACCACAAAGAAAAGAGAAAAAAAAGTATCCCAGAAAAAGACATCACGCTTTCTCTTCACTGCATTTTAGAGCCAATAGTATTCAACATACTGATACCTACGCATGACAGAAAGAATGTTTCACTTAGATCAAAGAGAATAAATATCTAGTTATATATATACAGTTATTATCTTAACCAGCCACCATATACAACAAACTAATGCTACTATTTACATCACCATATTAAGACAACTGTATATATATATATATTTTTTTTTTTTTCTGTAGAGATTGATTATATGTGTAAAATTATGATTTAACGAACTAATATTAACTCTCAATTGATCATGGTATAAATTGCAGGTTTGATAGATAATTATTTTGATCACAACGAAGAGAACTTTCTATTCGATTCGATTCGATTAAATTAAAAGTTTTCTTCGTATATTCAGTCAGCAATATAACTAAGTTTCCAGTTAACTAATCTATTTCTAATTTCAAGATTTTATTTTAATATAGAAAATTTCTTTAGGCATGATTATTAAGTATAAAATTGTTTAGTTATAAGATTAAATAACATGTTCTGTGAGAAGTTCTGAAAAATAAATGATAATTTATTGTAGATACTAGTTCATTATACATCACTATCTGTAAAATGTTTACTCTCGAGCAATTTCTTCAAAATAAGACATGGAATCCAACATTAGAGGATGCTGGTGAATCAGGTAAAAAGATTCTTCATATGCGCCTTCAAGTTAAACCTGGAACAACTTCTGATAGTTTAAATATTACACTTAGTGGACATGACTTACGTATTAACTTTGAGAATAAAGGTAAATTTTATATCTAATTTCGGATATAACACAAGTGAGTTTTATTTTTTTGTATTTTAGCTGGACCAGAATATAAACAAGTAACAATATGGCCAACAGCTGATCTTGAAAAACTCAAGACTGAACTCAAAAGTGATGGATTTCTTCATATTACAGTACCAATTAAAGTTTAAAGAAAAGTACTCAATATTTAGTTATATTTATATCATATCTAATCTTATGCTTTCAACCCTTTGTAGTTGTATTGAGCCTATTTGCATGAAATATCAATAAAGATAATAAACAATATAATTAACAAATCAAATGATTCACCATAGAATATATATATATACACTATATATATCGCTATCAGGAAATGGCCTGAATCAGATCGAAAAACATATGTACGAATATTGAAAACTGATGTAACAAGGGGCAATGCTATATATTTTCCGCTCATCTATGTCAAGTCTTCGGTTAATTAACTAAAATAACGTTAACCGTATGGCTTTGAGAGAAAAAAAAACTAATGATTGATATACTAGCGAAATTTATTCTAAGAATAGCATCAATCCATTTATTTGTCTAGCATAAAGCAGAAATCTTCTATAATTAGCTGTATTTATACCAGCTTGTTTTTTCTCTCCTGTACACCAGAAACTCTAATGAATATATTAATGTATTTTCTCAAAGATAATAATAATGTTAATTATAGAAGACAGAGACTGGTTTTTTTTTATTCTTATGGCGTCTAAAAAGTATCAAAATTAATGTACGAATATTAATGGTTAACATTCTATCAAACTCTAAATGTTTACTATTCATATAAAAATTATCATTGATTCGTTATCTTTGTTTTAAAATAATAAGATTTAACTAGAATTATAATGAAATTTGTTTTCTTTTTCAAAAACTAAAGACCTTGTTCGCCTATCTACATTAATTTATTGTTTCTACAATGATAATTGTATGTCTTAGTAAATGATACTCAATTCTTAGATGCAAATTACCACGATGATACAGTCGATTACTTGTAAAATAGACAGATAAAGTTTAATGCTTATTTTAATCTAGCATACTTAATAGCAAGAAAATATGTATAAGATATCCTTAGCATAAATTTTGACAGAAAATATTTTTTTCTGAAAATTATGTAAGATAATGAGAAAATATATAACTTTGAGATTATCTGTTTATGACATAAGTAGAATTCTTCTAAAGATGTTATCTGTATCCAATTTATCATAATGTTTTTCTCTGAGTTCCTTTTGTATTGTGGTCTAAAAGAAAGAAAACGATGGATATCTTGCTTTTTTTAAAGGACATCTATTACTAAAATATGTATCGTTTACTTCATAATCTCATATACGTATATTTATCTTTATATTTTCTTTTTGTTTGTATTTTAATCAACCGGACATGAAGGTTATAGATTTTTTTGTATCTGGTATTATGGACACGTCATTTCTGGTTGTTAATCATTAATGCCTTTCTATGCTTTGTACATACTGGTTGTTGTTGTTGATAGCTTTTCATCAATAAAAAATGCATTTTTTTTTTTATCTTCTATGAGTAATATATTTTGTTTTTCTGTCGTCTCTTCTGTGTTTATTATCGATTCTAAGCATCTAGAAAAGAAAACAAAAACAGACCTTATTCCATCTACATATACTCTCATCGACATACGAGCCTCACATTTTTATCTCCATTTCACATTATCACTGGTTCGTCAATAAGATGCTCAAATTCGTTGTATTTTTATCAATCTTAGCTACATTATTCTTGACTACAAATGTTAATGGTTTCCTATTTCAACACAAGGAAAAATGTCAAATATCAGTATACAAAGGCGGAAAAGATTTTAGTGGTGACAAAATTATGGCAAATAAATCATTTGTGCCTTATTTAAAATCAATTGGTGTCGTAGCCAAAGGATGTAAAGTACGAGTACATGTTACTGATTCATATAAACAATTGAAAACACCAACTGAATATGTACTTTCATCACAAATACCATTAGCTCTTGGACGTGGTATTCAGTTTGATTTACAAAGTCCAAAAGGATCAACAGTATGCAATAAATTATGTATGACAACACGTTCATGGAAAACACTTCCTGAAGCTGCTTGTTTCATTGATAATGTTCAAAAGAAAGGCGTTAAGTTTACAGAACCCAATCTTTTACATGATGGTTATGCAACTCAACAAAGCACATCTGAACTAGAAGCCCTCAAAGTTGCAACACAAAAATTGTGCGCACCCAAAACTAAAGGCACCAAAAGTTAAATATGATATATTGATCTTCAAAGGACATTTATACATATTATGCTCATTATCTCAGAAATTTTTATTTTATAAACTAGCATTATATTCTATCTAATGTTTGTCTTAAGTCTTCATTAATATCATAAATATGTAAATTAAATATTAAAGATATGTACAACAAGATCTTTTGGCACGAGTTTTCATTTTATAAAAAATCATAAATTCTTTATTGCACGAATTATATCAGTTAAAACACAGAATCTACCCAATTTTTTTTAGAATAAACAGAAAAATTAGACTAAATTCTTAGCCAATAATTATGTTATACGTATTATTATCTATATGTCGATATTCTCAAGATCTTAAGGCGAATATTCATGTGTTTTTTCCATGAATCGAATCGTTTCGAGAGTATAAATGCTTTATTTTGGTTTGGAGTCTTGTCGTGTATGGAAAAAATCTTGTAGAACCAGTTAAAATCTTCTGATATTCTTTTGTCTACATATTTATTAGACATCTTGACATATTTTTAGTCTATGAATAGACCGATAAGAAGAAATGTCTGATAAGAAGAAAACTGCTTTTTTTCTTAATTATCTCATTGTTTTTTTCAAAACTTACCATCAATCATTCATTGCTGTTAACTGCTAAATGAAACAAAAACTTATCTGTCATTCGATAGTGTAACTTACATATATTTACAGCTTGTTTAGCTAGGTAAAACTAGTCGCTTATGACGAAATCTAAACAGTTGAAATGACGTACTTTTTGTGCAAAAATAACCGAAAAACTACATTGTATTTTGTATTATAATATTTTGGTAGTCAACTTTATCTAATGCACAAAACGAAAACAATTCTAGTAATGTCAAAAGGTAAACCTTATCTTTGTATCAAAGATTATTTTCTACTACTGTGAACGATGAAAAAATGTAATTGTGTATTCTAATGTTTATCAATGACTCTTTGTAAAAAATAACTGAATGACATAAAATATATTATCTTATTATTCTAGGAGAATAAAATTTTTTCAGTAAGCAGGCTACCACTGTTATGCACTTCTAGAATCCTAGCAAAATGAACCGTTACAGTCCATGCTACATCAGTTAATATTCTTCTATTTATTTTTTTGCAGAAAAATCATTAAAAGAGATTCTCTTTTCATTTTTTTGGGTTCGATATAAGATTCCTATCGAAACAAGAATATCTTGAAAAATAGTCGATAATCCAATAAATGAAATCTTGGTTGATGAAGTAAGGCTTGTCTTATCAAGAAAAAATCTTCTAGTTGTTGGAAATTAGTGTGTAATTCCTTTTTACCACCAAGTACAAAATTTCTTGTATAACCTAGTAAAACTCGAGCTTTTTCTTCATCATTTTAATGAATCATGTATCATCTCATTATCGCTACAATTTTATTGCTGAAATTTTTACAGCAAATTACAAGCAATTGAAAAAACAAACAGGATAGTCATATGATTGAACAATAAATAAATATATCAACAAAAGTTCAGAGCGTTGTGAATAAAACTTTCGTCGAGTAGACTAAACCACAACTAGGAAAAAAACAATATCATTTTTTTAAATGCTAGATTGTGCTGTTTGTGTAGCATGTGAACATGAGAACGTTTATCGTAAAAAGAAGCGATTGAACACAAAGATTTACATAGAGATATGAGAAACAAACATATACCTGTTTGTCTTACAACTTTGATCCAGTGGCGGATCTAACTGCATTGTCGTCTAGTAATCGTGACTGTCTACTAAAAGAAATTAATAAGGAAGTCTTTTAAAGAGCCTCTAATATATAACGGGTGGATCGAAAGTTTTCGCACAAAATGTTTGTTTATATCTGACCCACTTGAAAATATTTCAGACGAGTCGAAAACTATGGATTAGAACCAGAATTTTGTGTTCTTTCTGAATATGAGCTTG
>CAJNSZ010000071.1:311550-433178 GCA_905329745.1 Rotaria sp. Silwood2 | reverse complement strand
CCTGATTTACATCGAGCCCACCCTGAGAGATTTTGAAAGCTATGTAAAAAGAACACTTTGTGTAGGTTAGGGTGGGCTAAACCCATGATGAGCCCACCCTGAACTGAAATCCTGGCGCCGCTACTACGGACATGTCCATCTTTGCTTGAGAAATTACCAATTGAAGAATACAGAAGAGGAAATAATGACATATGTTCAATATATCAAAACTGTATGCTTCAGCAAATAAAACACAGATTAAAATATTAACAATTATAATAATAAACTATCAACAATAACTTCAGTAATACCCAAAAATGATAATAATCACAACAGCAGAAGTTATAATAATAAATATACCAACAATATATATATATATATATATACCAAAAAAATTCTGCCGATGAGATAATAATACCAATATTTATGTCTTTAAATATTCTGATTAGTATACTGATCAGTGTAACAATAAAACTTCTTTTCAACAACACGAAAGATAGTAACAATAATCGAACGTTTGACCTTAAACAAAATGATTTAATGCATATCGAGAAAACTAACATGCATCATTTCTCTTTTTTTATCTCTTCATAATCACGTGGCACTGCTTATGCAACCATTTTCAATTCGTCGACTGTCTCCTATTTCAAAATGAAACCTCGATCGATACATAATATCAACATCAAACATAATATAAGGAATATCGAGAGTGTGAGGCTATGACCGTAGAATCAGAAGGTTCACAGTCGCGATTATTCCTCCTGATTTATCTAATTAAAATAGCTAAAAAAATTCTCAAATTACTCAAATCAATCAAAAAAATCAAAATTTATTCATTCAACAATAAAGTCATCATTTAAGTAAGTTAATTAAAGGAAAATTCTTTTGATTTAATTTCTACAATAAATAATAACTTATTAAATTCAAATTCTGATTTTGTGAAATATTAATAAAATGGAAGAACAGGAATAAAATTATGTCTAACAATCAAATCTCAAAAAAATTCAACACTTTTTAATCGTTCACGTTCTTATCGTTGTTGTTCTCATAATCATAATTTCTAATAATGATCAAAATCGAATTTCGCAAAAAAAAAAAGACTTTAAAAAGAATTCGTTCAAGATCAATTCAAGGAGAATTTACATTACCAACAAATCCTCCAATAACAGTTACAATTGAACCTCAATCAAATAAAAATGCTAAACAATTATCAAAAGATAATTGTTTTCATGATGATCAAATATATATTCACCCGAACATATTAATAATCAATATATAATATGAACAACGATCAACAAATGATTCTCCATTAAAAAGTTCATCAACAATTGTTTCATATTTTATGGATCTTTTAAAACCAAGTGATAATAAATTAGCTTTAAAATTATTTGGAAGTCGAAAAGGTCTTATTAAAGAACGTTTAAGACAACAAAGAGCTGGACATTGTATTATTCATCCTTGTTCAAATTTTCGGTTATTTTTATTATTTACCTTTTTTTTTTCATTTATATTTATATTTATTTACTTTTTATTGGGATTTAATTATGTTAACATTATTAATAACCAATGTTATTGTTCTTCCTGTTGCTATTGCATGTTTTAGTGATGAAATTAACTCAACACGATGGATTATTTTTAATGTTATTTCTGATGCTTTTTTTCTTTTTGATATAATTGTCAATTTTCGAACAGGTTTTATTTTATTTTATTTATTTATTTATATGATTTAATTATTTTTCTATTTATGAAAAGGTGTATTAAGAAATGATTATATTGATGAAATAATACTTGAACCACGTTTAATAGCAATTAATTATATAAAAACTTGGTTTATGCTTGATTTACATAGTTCACTTCCATTTGATTATTTTTTTTATTATTTGATACGGGAGAAAATTCTGGAGGTTATTCAATGGCGCGTACAGGTCGTGCTATTAAAGTTCTTCGACTTGTTAAATTACTTTCATTACTTCGATTATCACGTCTTGTCAGATATATTCATCAATGGGAAGAGGTGAGATTTATTAAAAACATTTTTTATTTTAGTTATATTGAGGGCAGGAAAGATCATCTTATTAAAATAGCGACATCGAGTCAGATATATCGATCGATAGAACTTCGTGCTGTCAATTTTCTTCGAGTTCATCTTCCCATCTGGGTGATAAACTATTTTTATCTATTTATATATTTATTTATTTATTTATTTAACGCATGATTTTATTATTTAATTAACAATTAATCTATATTAATTATAATTTTTTGTTTTGTCAATATTAATGTTAATGTTAACGTTTGTGTTTTTTCAAACTAGTTAAATTCATGTTAAAACATATTCGCTATTAGATAAATCTTGTTTATATAAAATAGTCACTAATAAAAAAAAAAGAAAAAAAAACCAAACATGAAATTCACATATAATAAATGCATGATCATAATTCGAGTGTAGGAGAATAAGATCTTCCTACCCAATCGATTTATTAGTTTTTTATTTTTATTTTTTTTAAATGTATTTTATTTATTTAATATAAAAATGAATAAAAAAAAATAGAAAATATATTTTTAGTTTTTATCAATAGCAAGTATGGTAATGCGTATTCTTAATTTACTAGCATTAATTATATTATTGGCACATTGGAATGGATGTTTACAATTTATGATTCCAATGTTTCAAAATTTTCTATCTGATTGTTGGGTTGCACTTAATGCTCTTCAAAATGCTCCATGGACAGAACAATATACAGTTGCACTATTTAAAGCTCTTTCACAATATGCTTTGTATTGGTTATGGTCGTTATGCTCCTCAATCTTATGTTGATATGTGGTTTACAATGCTTTCAATGGTTAAATATTATTATAATATTATATTTATTCTAAATTTATTTATTTAGTTATTGGAGCAATGTATTATGCTATTACAATTGGACATATGTATCAGCACTTGTTCAAAGTTTTGATACATCAAGACGTTTATATAATGAAAAAATAAATTGTGTTTTTTTTTGTTTTTAATTTATTTATATATAAATATTTGTCTAAATTTATTTTTAGTTTAAACAAGTTGAAAAATATAATGGCATGGAGAAAATTACCTCGAGAAATGCGTAATAGAATATCTGATTATTATGAACATTGTTATCAAGGAAAAATCTTTCATAAAGATACGATTTTAAATGAACGTTCAGAAAATTTAAGATTGGTTCGTATTTTTATTTTTTATTCTATTTAATTTTAATTAAATTTTAATTTCAACAAAAGGATGTTATTAATTAATAATTGTCGATCTCTTGTATCATCAGTTCCATTTTTTTCAAATGCTGATCCGAATTTTGTTTCTAATGTTGTTACAAAATAACGTTTTGAAGTATTTCAACCGGGTGATCAAATAATTCATGAAGGAACAATTGGAGATAAAATGTATTTTATTCAAGAAGGTGTTGTAGATATAATTAAATCAGATGGACAAGTTTTAACAACATTATCTGATAGATCTTATTTTGGAGGTTTGATTTTTCTTTTTATTTAGTTATTTTAAATTTAATTAAATAAAATATTTATTTTAGAAATATGTTTATTAACACGAGCTAAACGTGTAGCAGGTGTTCGTTGTGTAAAACATATTGTAATATATATATTCATTAGATTCAAGTCAATTTGAACAAGTTCTTGAATCATATCCATTAATAAGAAGAACAATAGAATCAGTTGCGACTGAAAGACTTAATAAATTAGGAAAAAAATCCTTCAATTATATCAACACGACATGATTTAAAACGTGATGCAGCTGTTTTAAAAGATATGATAAATCGTGTAACACCTCAACCATCAAGTGATGAATCATCTAAAGAAGAAGAAGAACAAGAAAATGAAGAAGAAGATAATAAATCTTTCTCATCATCATATAAAATAAAACAAAGTAATTTTAAATCTTCATTAACATATATTCATGATCAATTAAATAAAATCAAATGATTATTTACAATATTTAAATAAAAGACGAAGAAAAAAGAAAAAGATCAATAGAAAATAAAACTATTCAACATAGTTATTTAACTGATCCATCATAAACATTTTATTTAACAACAGATAAAAATAAAAATCGAATTAGAAAATCTCCAACAACTCCTTTATCTCTTTTTAGAAAAATTCCTTCATCAACAACTTTTTTTCTAATCAACCTTGTTCATAGTCTTCATTTTTTTATCTCACATTCATTTATCAAATTTCGTTTTTTTTTTGTTTTCTTTTGTTTTTTTTTTATATTAAAATAAATAAACAGATGTCATTAATTGACAATCGAAAATAGATTGAAAATGTTTTATTGGTTTATTATCTTATATTTATTCTTATTCCTTCTTATAATCAGGGTTTCTAATGGCAAGTGTACACAGCAGAAGCAAAATGTACAAACATTTGCAGGTTTGAAAATACACGCTGCTGTACATTTGTCTTAAAAAAACAGAGTGTACATTGTACACTTTGCAAGTGAGATTTTAAATGTATTTTTAGATCAAAAATTATACCAAAACAGTGATCGGATTCTGGTCTATTTTTTATCTTTTCTATTCGTTGACTAACATCCTTTCTCTTCGCGATTTCTTTTTCTTTCAGATTCATATTAACTCGTTTCCGATACTGATGTGATAGCTGCAGAAGGAAAATCAAAAATTGCAATATTCAGCTTAGTTTTCTTCAAATCATACTGTTTTTCATGATGATGCAGAGGGCTATGACAGTTTTGATAGGTTCTTTTGGTTACTTAGAGTTTTGAAAAATAATAAATCAGGGTTTTTATGCTGATGTGCTTTCCTAATGCTATACTTTCGCGTAATGAATCGTCCTAGATGAATCACACACAGATCGCTTTTTCCTTGCTTTCTATTTACGTATCTATCATTTTTTTCTATTTTTTACTGGGTAAAATAGATATGAAGATGTTTTTCCATTTTTTAATAATATGCGGTCTCCCTCGGACAAAAAAAGGTTCCTTTTTCCAATTCATTTTTCCATCATCTAATGCGCTGTATTAAAAAACAAAATACACCACAAGATGCAGTGTCAAAAGCTCTACAATCTACAAAAGACAGCTTATTTTATAATTGCACTTTTTGTTTTCAAATTGAACAAAACTCTGAGCAACTAATTTTTGACAGTTGAAAAAAAAAGCTTTTTGGTACATGTCGAATTCGGTTTTTTCATATTTCATCTTTTTATCACTTGATATGCTTTACTAAAAAGAAAGCAAAATATACCACAAGATGCAGCATGAAAAGCTCTACAATTTAGAAAGAACAACTTATTCCATATTTGCACTTTTTTTTCTTAAAATGGACAAAACTCTGTGCGACTAATTTTTGATGCTGCGAACAAGATCCTTTTTTGGCACAAAATCAATTTTGTTCTTATTATTTTGGTTAATGAGTTGTACCGAAACTCATAATCGATGGCTGAACAAACGGATAAAGTTTAAAAAAATGATTGATTAATTAATAACAAAAGAAAAGGAATTCATCAAGTAACAAAAAACTATTTTTTCGAAGAGTCAAAAACTAGTGGCTCAGAATTTTGTCCATTTTAAAAACAAAAAGTGTAATTATAAAATAAGAGCTGTCCTTCTTAGATTGTAGAACTTTTCACACTGCATCCTGTTGTGTATTTTGTTTTTTTAATACAGCGTATAAGGAAATGAAAAAATGAATCGGTAAAAGGAACTTTTTTTGTCCGAGGGAGAGTGTAAACACTGTACATTTTGTACACTTTGCTTATGAAAAAAAGTGTAAATGTACACTTTACTCATTAAAAACACCGTGTACTGTACATTTTATTTTAGATTTCCATTAGAAACACTGATTACTACATACAGCTGATCTAGAAGAAAAAAAAGAAAGGGATGTTCAAATAATCATATATATTCATGGATCAAAACGGCGGAAAACAACTTTCACCATGGAAAGTTCCATCACGTATATCATTAAAACGTATTCGTCATAAAATAAATTCTGATTTATCAACTCAAACACTTTCATCATCAACAATAATTGAAAAAAATTCTCAAAAACAAAATATAAAACGAAATCGTCTTGTTATTAATAAATTTGCATTAGCACGTTCAATATCAACATCAACTCCAAATGAAAATCTTACACCATTAATAGTAGAAAAAACTAATAATGATGAACATTTACTTGCAAGACTTCATCAAATAATGCCACCACCACCACCATCAATAAATGACAAAAATTTTAATGTTAATTTTAAAAGTTTTTTTTTTTGATGATACATTTCAAAACTCGGAATCAAGTAAGAAACAAACTCAAAATAAATTCTATTAAATAAAAATTTTTAATTTTAGATAAAATATCTGATGAAATTCTTTCTTTATTTCCAATTGATTGGTCATTAAAATCATCATGTCGTTTTTATTCTCTTAATTCAACACCTTTCTTAAATAATTTTATGAAACTTCGTTCAACAGATGAATCACTTGCATTAGAATATATTTGTTCAAATACATCTCAAGATAATGAAAAAGCTCTTTTTCGTTCTCTTACATCATATTGGACATATCCACATATAACTTGGCTTAGATTATTTCCTCGTTTACAACAACAACAACAAATGAATATTAATTTTTCATCATTAGATGAACAAGCACAAATAGCTTTACAAGATGAATGGAAAATAACATTTCAATCTCTTTTTCAATCATTTAGAACAAAATATTCACCTTTTTTTTATATGTGTACACATACATTTAATATTTTATTTCGAGAAGATCCTTCATCACAAATTATTGCTATTATTAGTCCAACAACTAGTGGTTTAAGATCAACATTTGAACGAGAAGGAATTGAATTTACAATGGCTGAGTATGTCATCTAGTTTTTTTTTTATGAATAATTCTAGAAAAAAAAAAGAAAACCGCATATTATAGTTGAAGAATAAATAGACTACGATTCAAATCGCACTTATGAAATAGTAATCCTTTCATGTCTGGAAATCTATTCAATAGTGTTTTCTGAAATGTAGAAATTTCAATGCTAACGAGCCTTCTTCTAGATATCGGCTATTAAGCTGATGAAAAATTAGTTGCAATTTTACAAGTTATGACAAAACAATATTTATTATTGAATAAATGTGAGGACGGATCTTACAGAATTTATTTTCTACCTTAAAATATATAAAAGTAACTCTAAAAGTTTTCCTTGTTTGTTTTTTTTTGGATAAAATATGAAAAATATTTTTAATATTTAAATAGATTATTTCATCAATCTTATATAAAATAGTTACCAAATTTCTTAGTTTGTAAAATTCAACAAATCATAAAAATGCATAATAAGATTTATAGAAATTTTCAAGGATATTAATTAATAATATTAGATGCTAAAATGAGAAAATATTCTATTTCATTGTTTCATTTCAGAATATTTCTATGAAAAAAAAGATATCGATTGTTTTTAAATTTATGAAAGACTACAATTACCTCACTATAGACTATTATTACTTGAAATTACATTACCCAAACTCTTACAATTATTTATTCTCACAGGGATACAATTATTAATTAATATTGTATTCTAGAATAATCAAATTTGAGATTGTTTCAGTATCAATGAAGTATTCCTAATGATATATCGTTGTGTTCATTTTTATCAGTAGTCTCAAGTTACAGTGTAACTATGTAGATTCATATAACAAAGTAACGAACTGATGAGCAAGATTGAGAATATTATTTTTAGTGTATGTGCGCTTCGACTTAAGAGTAACACTCTGTGTTTCATATTATGATAAAAACTTTAAGTTTTTATCGAATAGTTATATTTACTAATTTGAAAAAGATGTAAAAAAATAAACAACTCAAACTGTTCCAAAAGATTTTTACCAAAGAAAATAATATTTTACTTTAGTGGTGGTGGTTCATTAAATAATTCAGCAAGTAAGAATAATGATGAAGAAGAAGATGATGATGAAAATGGTGATGAAAATGATGTAACATGTGCTCAATGGTTAGAAGATATGGGTTTATCAGCAACTTCTTCAACAAATTCGACTAATGAAAGACGATGTTTATCATCAAATAAAAAAGTTTCAAATGAAAAAACACGTTCAACAACAATTCTTATTCGAGATTTATCTTCTGTAAATAGTTTATTTAATTTTCTTTTAAATAAATCTCAACGTACATGTATGTCATTAACGGGATCATTAGCAGGAATTCCTCCAACATTAATATCACCACGTCCATTTCTTAATTCAACATTAAAATATTTAAATGTTCATTTTCAATCAAATTCAATGGTTACTATCGATGGTGGACCTTTATTACCTGATCGTATTAAAGGTTTATGGAATTTAATTACAGAAAAAAATCACCAAATACAAATGACATGTACAAATGTTGAACGAACATCAGCTTTAAATTTAGATGGTGAACAAGGTCGAACAATAAAACAAATTTCAATAAATGATAAACGAGATTTACGTGTACAATTTTCAACAGTCTGATTCTTTTCTTTTTCTTCTTATATTTGATATCTAGTCAATCTATTAGGTTGTTTTATTTATCATGTCAGATAGTTTCATTCAACAATATATTATTCATTATTCTTATTCGACTTTATTCTTTTTTTTTCTTAAAAATAAATGTAAAGGTGTCTTGACCTTTTTAAGAAAAAACACATTGAAATAATAAAAAGAACATTTGTTAGAAAATAACTTAATAGTCGAATTCGAATTTGTCGTATGAATATTTCTCAATGAAGACATATTTAGGGTATATTAAAACTAGTGGTAGTGACATTTTAATAACATCTAGTAGACTGAAAGAAACTTTCTATCTACTGTTTTCACTGTTGGAAAGATGAGGTGAAAATATGCATCGAATCGTATTTTCCAACATTGATCTCAGAAGTATTTTTATTAAATTTTCTAAGTTGGCATTTTTTTTTTGTAGGAAAAAGCACAAACGTGAGCTTTTTACACAGATTTTGCTACAAAAGACTCGATTAGAATACATATTATTCATCTTAGGCTGTTGCAGTTTGTAGATCTTCGATTAGTGATTTGAATTTATATTTGATACTTGAAAATTTGCACAAAACAATTTACCAGATAAGCTCGTTTTAAAAAGATCAATTGTGAAAATCTTACACAAAACAGATCAGGAAAATCTGCAATATAGGATTCGATGCATCTTCATTTTCTCTTTCCAGTAGTGAAAACTGCACTTCTTTATCTTATTTCTATCAATAGTTATTTAAAAAATACGAATGAGTATTTTTTTAAATCAGCATTAATACAATCGACACATACCTTATCGAAACTTTATGATTGTGATATTAGCTACAGTATCATCAAATAGCATAGAATGATAAAGTTTTTCTTTGTCTATCACATTATATAGAATGCTACGTTTCTTTAACTCTACTATACGTTATTAAAGTGTCACTGTCACTACTTTTGGTATGCTCTAAGTAAATCAGAAAAATCTATAGCAATCACTATAATAAGAATGTTTATAGACATAAGATTATTGTAATCACAGATGGTTCTAATCATTTGCTTTTGAAATGTAACAATATATGAGAATAGACTGGAGTGAAAATAACTTGTACTGAATGAAATGATCTTTCGAGATGAAGAAATATGAATCCATGAATCTAAATTAATCCAATTTAGTTTTACGACAAATTATTTCATTTCATCAAAATCAATATAACCAAACTGTATTATCTTCTCAAATATGTAGGTTTTACCTTGCATCATTATATATCGTTCAAAGAGAATATCTCATCATAAATATGTATTACAATTAAAATCATCTTTTAACACAAATGATATTGATTGTATAACTTACAAATCTCTTAATCAATTATGAAAAATATATTTAAATAAATGAAAATGTATTTATAAGGATATTTCAGATTATTTTTTGCTGTTGAGATTTAGTCATCTGAATTGAAAGTTTTATTTTTTTTTAAACGTTCTTGAGAGACCCTGACGGCAATGAATAATTGACACATGACCATATAATTTTTAAATCTCTTAGTTCTAGTTATATTTGCTAGTAATTCATTTTGTTAATCGAATATTCTTAATAACAAATGATGTTCACCTAATTCTATTTTGAATAAACGCATATTTTTTTTTTCGATAGATATACAGTAGCTGTATGAACTTATCTGTTGAGTTAGTTGTTGTTCTCTAAGATGTGTGATTGCAATAGTTGTGTACCATCAGGATATATAGCTAGTATACTAAGTAAAAGATAATATGTGTAGAGTATAAGAATTAGTTAGAAAATTTCTAGCATCAATCTCAATTCTAAACTCCTTTATACACCTTTTAGACAACTGATTCTTGTTTATTACATATATATCTATCTTTTCGCTCTCTCCAAAGAGAAGCTCCTGTTGAAATCAAAACTATGTTAGAGTGCCATTGTAGCATCTATTGTCTAAGATAAGATTCTTCTTTCTACGATAACAACATACTAGAAAATTGCGCATTTTCAAAATAAGTTTTCATCAATTACTCAAAACCATAAATATTGAAAATATATTCTGATAATAAACTTTATTATCTCCTTTATTATTAAGAAAACACCTGCATATAGATAATATTGTCAATCCATCGTGTGTATGTCATACAATGAATTGAGGCTGCAAAGTAAATGCTATTCATATTATTAGAAAATAAAAAGTCTACATAAATAGACAAATAAGTCAATCGATATATTCGTAACACTATGCAACAAAAGTTTGATCGATTAACTTATTTATCTAGTCTATGAAGACTAAATTGTGTGTCGCTAACTATTTACCATCTGTTCGAAATTATTTAGTTGAAAAAAGATCAAATGACACATGCTAAAATTTGTTTAAACTACATGAAACTTAAAAATGCTGTTATAACAATAAAGTTTATTATTGCTACAATAAAACAAAAAGAACTACACACCATGCAGTAAAAAAATTAGCTTATCAAAGTATGGTTGGGTGTTGATATGGGAGGTGGGGAGGGGGGTGTCAGTAAAGATCAACTCATCCATACCCACACCCTTTTGAGAATGGAATTGTTTTGAAACCGGAAAGTGGTTCCTCATTTAATTTATTGTACTGGTCTCAAAATGGTTGCATAAAAACTTTTGCATGTAAAATATTTGTTGGATCTAATTTGTGCATTTTTCTCCAGTGATTTTTCCAACTGAATTTAATTCATTGTCAACATAAAGAATAGATTGTGATGGTGTTAATTGGAATTTCTTCTTAGAGAGAAATCTTCTGAAATTTATTCACTGAGCACCAGAGTAGAGAAATTTCACCTGGCATAAAAGTTATGTAGTAGGTTGATGATAATTTCAGACATTCAAGCCCAATTTTCCGAACTGTTCCTTTTTAAGTTCTTTTATAAATGTGATCTTCCAGTTTTGCTCTTCTCATAATGCAAACTGATTGTTTGGTAAAACAAAACCAACTTCACTTCATCAATCAAATCAGAAAAACTAATTTACATACTAATAGAAGGTGCTTGAAGAAGCAAAACCTCGAATTACATTTCGAAAGGCAGTATATCAATTAAAACAAGAGAGATATAAGAGAAAAAAAGATATGCATGAAATAATCCATGACGATTGTATAAGTTATATGGATTCGCCAATCTATATAAGGATCTGTTTGTAAATAATATGTTTTATAGTCGACTGATACGTAAGTAATAGAAAATAAGTACTAGGAACTCCTAATGGAAGAGTGTACAAGTTTTACTATATGATTCTGGATAATAATTCATTTTTCAAGATTCCAAATTCATCATATGAGATAATGTTGCATCAAAATATGCTTCATTTCTTGTCTGTGTAACTTTTTACTAAACAGATAAAGGTAGTTCATGCATATAACCTGTTTCAGCATCTGAGCAAAAAAATGATTCTTTTGGTATCGTAACAATAATTTGTGATGTTAACCAACGTATTCTATTATTAGTTAATATTAATAATTTTCATCCACATGATGCTTAATATCCATTAGTATATTGGGTGTGGGTGTGGATTAAAAGAGAGCACACTCCGACACCCACATCCTCAAGTATTTCGAACAATATTTCAACTTTCCTGAACCCTTGATGGTGGATGAGATAATGGCCATAATTACTTCAAGAGAGTCATTTTCTTAGATTGTCATTGTTGCTTTATTTTTTGTTATACTTCACGGATGTCCATTCCTAATTCTGGTTAATTCTAGTTCTTGGAATTGACGGTGGATATCAGCATGTTTTCTTTTACACAACGCATATACCCAATGTACACATCTCATCGTCTTATTTCGACGTTTCCATATGTCAATAAATATCGATTCCTAATAAATCATATACAAGCCAATTTTCCTGTTTTTCTTTCATTCAGTACTTCAACTGTTTATATTTTAATACAATATTGACTTATTTTACACAAAAAAAGGAAGTAATATAATCACTTTGTTTTATTGAAGGAAAATATTCTTGAAAAGATTTCAAAGATCTCAATTCACTCCACGGTAAAAAAATCTTCTACTTTGATACAATTCATTCGAGTATCTTTCCTTGTAAATTATTTTGTTACTCTTAATAAAGCTTTACTATCAATACGAAGACGAATATTATTTTGAAAAAATGTTCTTGCATCACTGAGAAATTCTTCCACATAATCATCATAAACCCGTTCAATGTCAAGTTCAATAAGATGAGAATACTTAACAACTGATAAGTGACAATTATCATTCTCTGATTTAGAAGATTGTTTGTATTATTGGGGTTTCCGATTAATCAAAACTAATTTTTCTATAAATGGAAACGATTGAGTTATTTGAAGAAAAAATTCATGTTCAAAAGGGTATTCATCATATAATGATACAACACGAACATATGGATAATATCCACTCGGAAATTGATTTGACAAATATTCATAATATGACATTTGAGAAGGATATGTAAATACATGACATTGACATTCTCTTCTGCCTAGAAAACGATCCATATAACATATCATTTGTGCATGTGGAAAGTTTTTGAATATATTCTTTCGATGGTAAAATCATTTCATTTTTAATTCTCATAATCGAAAGAATATAAAATGTGAATTTATTTAATTGTGACATATGATTAAGAATTTTGTTCTTCAAATTATGTCCATCAATGAATGTTTCTTCAACTGAAATCGAAAGAGATAAATTGAGTGTTTCTAAATTTGACATTCGATAAAGAGATGGAAGAACCAATGCATCGTAAGAGGTTATTCCCTGGTAACAAGACAAGGAAAAACACTTTCGACTTGGTACATCACCCTAGAAAATATAAAACCAGATTCAATTTCATTTCCTGTAACAAAAACTAACTTGATTTTCAATTTTTTCCGATGCTGAAATATTGGCTGACTCAACAATGAGTGTGTGAAGTTGACTAAAACGACCAGCCAGTAGACACAAACATGTAACAAAAAAATCAATCTTAATATTCAATACGAAAAAGAGATGAAGAACAAAAATTAATCGGTGGATACAATGGTAACGTAACGATATTTCCATATGATGATTCGGAAAATATTAAATCAGTTAACTTCTTAAATACACTAAAAATGTGATTGTTTATGTATTTCATTGTTGAGTGATGTTTCTGATTCTGATCAGTATCAATTGTAATCAGAAGTTTGGTAACTTGATTTTCAAAAAGACCAGATGAAAGATTTACATCTAAGCATAGAAATAGTATTATTAACAAGAAATAGTCATGTTAATTTTAATCAATCATTCATTTATTTTCGACTATTACTATTGGATTTACAGATTTTCTTGCCAGTAAAAAGACTTATAATTGTTTCTTCTTCGGTATTGAATAGACCGAGTCCATGTAAATTAGAATAATCAACAGCACATAGAATTCGTTTCATAGAGAATGATTCAACATCAAGCCATTGGATTTTCTCACGAACTGCAGATAAAATTTGTAAACAAAATCGATCAAATATAATATCAAGGGAATATACATTGAGAAATTTCTTCGAAGATCTTTTCAAGAAATTCAAACGATTTGTAAAAATTGGATCTAGTAGAATTGAATTCAACCGTTCATTGACACCAAATAAAGAACTTCAACATTGTGCATTTGTTTGAAAATAAATATAAGAAGTTCATCAGATAAATCTTTTAATTGAGCGTATGACTCATTCATTTTTATGTGTAATAATTCTATCGATTCTCTCTCTCAAGAGCCAATATTTATATATGAATGCTCATTTGTTCAATTTGACGGATACCGTCAATAGCGAAAAGAACAATAAGATATTTTTCAATAGTCAAAATTCTCAATGACTTAAAAATGTTGTTATTCCTCCTTTTTCTTCTTTGCTAATGAAGTTTCATTTGATTTTTTTCTCCATATGTTTTCTAATAGTTGGAAGTAGAAGAGAATAGAGTGTGCGCGTGGGCGTGGGTGTGGGTGTAGGAAAGCAAGAGTCCCACACCCACTCACACACGCCCAAACTGATAAACATCCACACCCATACCATGGTAGACTGTGAAAGAAGTTGTTGTATATTGTCGAAGTAAATTGCTGTTTTCAACAAGACTCGCACAAAGGTCCATAATATAAAAACGAAATGTGTATAATACTTCGACATCCTCCGTACGAAGAGCTTTATTGATCATTTTACAAATAAAACTATCTCTTGTATGCCACGTAATGGCTTGATCTACACTATGTATTCATTCGAATTTATAGATATTTTTTAGTTCTTTTTCGTTATTTCGATAGTATTTTGGACATTGATGTATCATTGTTTGTTTTCCATTTGAATCTATTCTTTGCGCCGACATTTTTTGCATGGCTTCTTTAATTAATTGAAGCCAAATGAATGAACCAGTTTCACTATCTAAACTGCGTGCTAATCGTTGTTTAATAGGATCGTACATTTGTAAGGGTGTGGATGGATGTGGATGTTGTTGTGTGGGGTGTGCCTGTGGGTGTGGTTGTGTTGATGTGGGTGTACAATCAGAGAATACCCGCACCCCACACCCACCCACACTCTTAAGATAGGCGGACCTCCATTCATGCCCTTCCGCATTATAGACATCACTAATGAAATGTCCCCTTGCTAATTAGAGATCATTGTAATAAGGGTACTATCTCTCCTTTCAACAGGACAGAAACTTGAAAAAACAAGCAAGTCGTACCCATTACAGACACTAGCAACTAGGTTATGCTACCATTACAAACTTTAGTAACAAGCCTCAATCAGCATTATAGACCTTAGCAACTAGCATAAGCCCCATTACAGATATAAGTAAACAGGTAATGTCAGAATTACAGATCTTAGCAATAAGGTCCATTTAAAAAAAAGATCTCCACCTAACCTATTTTGCATAATCTTAGT
Organism: Rotaria sp. Silwood2; assembly: GCA_905329745.1. Taxonomy (NCBI): domain Eukaryota; kingdom Metazoa; phylum Rotifera; class Eurotatoria; order Philodinida; family Philodinidae; genus Rotaria; species Rotaria sp. Silwood2. Next base: position 417,799 of record CAJNSZ010000071.1, on the reverse strand, counting down.
CAGCCTAAAGCATATATGTGAATTCTACATTTTAGCTCCAAACGGGCTGTGCTTATCAACTTTTCTTGTTGAGTGTTGACATAGAACTTTCTACTTTTCAGTGGGTTTTTATCTTCTCCCATTTTTCGTGGGTTCTCCTCCTGATCACGGAAGCCTTTCTTTCTCCACATTGATGGTAAATAAATTAGTCTTGAAATAGCGTATCCTTATATTTCAAAAATAGCCCAATCACTAGCTACTTGTACGAGGAATCGAACTTTAGATGATCGGGGAACAAGGAATTTATTTTCGACATAATTAACGGATGCCGCTGATCCTTCCTGAGTGAATGGCTAAGATTCAGAATAGAGAAACACTTGTAGTCGAAAACGGGTAACAGAGAACAGGCAGAGATGATTAGCATTAAAAAACGGATGATCTGAACCTTGCATTAATAAATTATTGCTCGACTTTTCAACGAGAAAATCCTTGTATATTTGGCCTTCTTTCGTATCACGCGAATAGCATTGAATTCTTGTAGCTTGTGGCAATAGACACGGCTATAAAATGAAAGCGCTTTGAAAGCAGAACCAATGGATAGAAACCTACCAAACCAGATGGAACTCCCTAGGCGAACTGGATCTTTCCAAGCTCCTCTATTGCCACTAAAATGGTTCTAAATGCTTCACCATAAATGCCAACTGTTGAGATAATCGCTTATTTTGCTCTATATTTTGTTCACTCGAATCCTATTTTCTAAGCAATCAGTCAGTATGGTAAAGCATATCGAAATTACTAGTTTTTTACAATTTTGAATCAAATACTTCCGTCAAGCCTACAGAAAATCACTCTTATTAATGCATAGGAATCTTCCAATTGTCCTCTGATTTACGCTGAAACTCTCTTATTTCTACTTTATTCTTCAACTCCACGACGAAACTATCCATGAAGACTCTGTTTGCATTCCTCTGAAGGGTGTGTGGATGTGGGTGTGGGTGTAGGTGTGGGTGTGGGGTGTGGGTGTGGGTGTGGGTGTGGGTGTGGGTGTGGGTGTTTGTGAAGGGATGTTCAGAACAACCCAGTGAAAAAAGAGAGTTTCAGCGTAAATCAGAGGACAATTGGAAGATNGCCGATAACAAGACAAGGAAAAATACTTTAGACTTGGTATTTCACACTAGAAAAGAAAAAAGCAGATTCAATATCCCTTTCCTGTAACAAAAACTAACTTGATTTTCAATTTTTTCCGATGCTGTAATATTGGCTGACTCAACAATGAGTGTGTGAAGTTGACTAAAACGACCATCCAGTAGACACAAACATGTAACAAAAAAATCAATCTTAATATTCAATAATAAAAGAGATGGAGAACAAAAATTGATCGGTGGATAAAATGGTAACGTAACGATATTTCGATATGATGATTCCGAAAATATTAAATGAGTTAACTTCTTAAATACACTAAAAATGTGATTGCATATGTATTCCATTGTTGAATGATGTTTCTGATTCCGATCAGTATCAATTGTAATCAGAAGTTTGGTAATTTGATTTTGAAAAAGACCAGATGAAAGATTTATATCTAAGAATAGAAATAGTATTATTAACAAGCAATGGCCATGTTAATTTTAATCAATCATTCATTTATTTTCGATTATTACTATTGGATTTAGAGATTTTCTCACCAGTGAAAAGACTTTTAATTGTTTCTTCTTCGGTATTGAATAGACCGAGTCCATGTAAATTAGGATAATCAGCAGCACATAGAATTCGTTTCATAGAAGATGATTCAACATCAAGCCATTGGATTTTCTCATGAACGGCAGGTAAAATTTGTAAACAAAATCGATCAAATATAATATCAAGGGAATATACATTGAGAAATTTCTTCGAAGACCTTTTCAAGAAATTCAAATGATTTGTAAAAATTGGATCTAGTAGAATTGAATTCAACCGTTCATTGACACCAAATAAAGAATAAAGAACTTCAACATTGTGCATTTGTTTGAAAATAAATATAAGAAGTTCATCAGGTAAATCTTGTAATTGAGCGTATGACTGACTCATTGTTATGTGTAATAATTCTATCGATTCTCTCTCTCTCTCAAGAGTCAATATATATATATATATATATATGAATGCTCATTTGTTCGATTTGACCGATACCGTCAATAGCGAAAAGAACGATAAGATATTTTTCAATAGTCAAAATTGTCAATTGTCAATGACTGAAAAATGTTGTTATTCCTCTTTTTTCTTCTTTTCTAATGAACTTTCATTTGATTTTTTTTCTCCAACTGTTTTCTAATATTTGGAAGTAGAAAAGAATATTTTATGTAAGAGAAAATGGATATTTGATAAAATAAATCACTTTCTTGTTATGAATGTTCACATTTTTCTCGTCGATGTATTATTTTAAGACAGTGGCGGATCCACCGTTCGGCGATCCGGCGACCGCCACCCCCTCGCGAGATTTTTTTTCTTTTTTTCTAAGCAGAAATGTAAAAAAAGAGGCTGTATTGCCTCAAATAAACCTTGAAAGTAATTTTTTGATTATAACCGCCACTCCCTCACTGATTTTCTGGATCCGCCACTGTTTTAAGAATAAATATTTTGATGTATTATAAATGTTTTATAAAGAGAAGCGTCTAATATATCATTACAAAAATTCTATTTGAATGACTTAGATTTCTTTTGAATTCTAGAGATAGTAAATAGATCAAATTTGACATGAGATTTTATCAATAAACGTTTGATTGTATTTAATTGATTAACTTTTATGAATGAACTTTATAAAATCACAACTAAAAATATGAAGTAGAAGATTTGAATAAGATTTTTATACGCATGCAAATAAACTACGATTTGGTATTGGAGATGCTGAAAATATTGATTTCAATGGATAGAACCATCTGATTTTCGTATTAATGAACTTTCGATAACTGAAACCGAAATCATATAAAATAACTTGAGAATAGATAGAGACAAATATAACAACATCAAATTTCTTTGAACTATCTGAATTACGGTTTGCTCATGTTCAAGTAACGGATGTTGCATATCGATAAACATGATACGAAACAAGTTTTAGCTATCGATTCATTTTGATTATTCTTTCACTTGTCCTGAGAAGAAACAGATTTTTTAAATTAAATACTGTCTTTTCTTCACCTTTCTATTTGAAATTACAGGAAATATAATAGTTGATATATATTCTGATGGAGAAATGAACTTAGTTTCTGTTGTCATTTATGTTTTATAAGAAAAGAAGAGCGCTCTGTTAGACAGAATTGAAATGTGGTTAATCGACAATGAGATTATATTTCATAAAAGACAAACGATTTAGTTCTTTCAAATATATTGTATAATAGATCAGTCTCAAGCTTATGAAGAACATTAGACACTCTTTGTGTTACATTATATCATTCAAAATGGCAAAAGTAGAAGAATACATCATTATTGGCTTTTGTTCTTTTTTTATATTTATTTAAGTCTAATAGCTGAGCATTTTAATAACATATGTCTGATAATGGATTCTATTCTATTTCATGTTAGATGACCTGTACAATAGAATTACTCATCAAAGCACCTTGAACTTTCTGAGATCATCGATAAGCGTTGTTCACATCGTGTATAATGAAATTTTTATCATGCTAGAGAGAACGAGGTTAATAACTATAATCAGGAGAAATCGAATCAATCATTTACTCATATTCTGAATCAAGAACTAACTCGTAATCCTTGAATATAGATTATAGAATGTGTGAAAAGATTGACTCTGTATGTTATTATACAAAAGTCATCATTTTGATCGTTTTTGTCAAAACTTTTGATTGATATTCTATGCTGAAAACGAGTAAACTCAGCATTCTTTGAGCTATGTGAACCGAGATTATCAAAAGGCTGTGTAATACGGTTCAATACTCTTTTCTGTACCAAAACACGGAGATGAAGATTAGCAAATCGATTCAATAAAATCAGATGTATATATTTTTCGTCTGAACATGTCCTTAATCTAGTTATATGATGAAGTTTTTCTTTTCTCATCAAAACCTAGTAGGTCCATTGCAAAGATTTCTTAATCGACAAACGTGACTGTAGAGCCTTTTCGTAACTAGTGAACAAGTCATTTCAGAAAATGCTCAAATAGTATAAGAATCATTTCACACCTTATATATTGATTATGATGGTCTTGAAAAAAAGAACACAAGTCAATCTAAACATCATATAAAGATATGTTATTTATTTGTTATTATCATTATATTCTTTTGATGAGTTTTATTATCTGGTTTAAATATCACATGTAGTCAAGAGAGCATAAAAAAATTTGCCTTTTTCCTATGTTGAACAACAATAAGAAGATAAGAGGTAATCTTTTCTTTTTTTTTGTACAAATTAATAACACGCGAAAGAAAAATAACACGAAGACGATGTAAATGTATCAGAGCATTATTTAGAAGAAGAAGAAAAAATAAACATAGACATCAGTAATAATAAGAAAAAAAACGAAGAAATTATCAGAATAAGTAAAATTAAAAAAATCAGAGACAATTAATCATTTGGTGGATATTTTTTTAGTTGTTGAGCTAGATTATGAATTAATTGTTCTTCTGTTAGCTGTTGTTCTTGTTGAGGTGGCGTTTCGACATCATATGAGTGTGTTGAGTGATTAGATGGATACATATGAGAAGTAGGATGATGTATTGGTTTCATAATAAAATTGTTGCTCATCATGGTGGAAAAACTTGTATATTTTTGTTGCTGATCCGATGGTAGTGGTGATTGAAGTAAAGAATTAAACTGTTGCTGCAGATCAGGTAATGAAGATGAAAGTGATAAATCTTGTGATGAGCATGATGGATTATTTGAGTGGTGCATAATTATGCCATTAGGATCAATTGTATGATGGTGAGGCGGCATTTTGAACCTCTTTCGACGTGATGATGGTAAATTATTTTGATGATGTGGGTCGATATTCTGAGCAAAAAAAAAAGAAAAATGACTAAATAATTTTGATTTTTTGCTCTTATAAAAGAAAAAGAAATATACTTGAAACTGTGTGTGTTGTGCCGCCCTATTGATATGATCCATGGATTTCGACGTATGTTCAAAATTTGAATTTTTCATGAATTTTTTTGTTCGATAATTATTTGGTGAATCAGGTGGAGAAGTAGACGATTTTAAATTATTTACCATCTGCATCATACTAATCAATGGTGATTCCATACTTGATATAGGAGTATTTGGTTCACCATTACTATCTAATGGTTTATTTTTGATCGAATTATTATTTGATACTTTAGATATTGATGATAAATTATTGTTTGTTAAACGTGGTGGTGATGTTGAAATACTTCGTCGCTTTACTTCTTGTGAATGACGTGCAGGTGTTGTTGAAACGAATGGTTGTTGTTGTTGTTGATCAGATGATACTTGATCTAGATTATTATTGGATGTTGAAGTTGAATGTCGTAATGGTGCCATAGATACATCTTTATACGATGATAGATTATCTGATTGACAAGTTGTATTTATATTTTTTGTAATAATTAATTCTTCACCTTCCATATCTAAAGTAAAAAAGAAATAAAAATAATGATCAAATAAAAAGAATGTATACTATACTGTATTTATTATAATCTATTAATGTTGTTGCTGTTGTTAATCGTCCTCCACCTACATTACCAAATACCTTTTCATTTGTTGATGATGGTGATGAATCTGAGATGAATTTTTCTGGTTGATCAGCTTTATATAAATGTGGTACTATATACGATTCCGTTCCAGATGAAAGTAATATACCATTTGGCCATAATTCAGCTCTTTGTATTGGAGTTGTTGGACGTGTTAACGATGGTAGTACAGCTAAAAATATATAGGAATTGATAAAATAATGTAAAACGAAATTGTACTTGATAAATTGTTTCGTTGTTCAAAATTATCTTCAATATCTTTTTTATTATCAAGTATTGAATTATCGATAGGTAATTCAGACATGTAAGTTGTTGATGCATGTGTGATTAGTTTAATACCAACTAAGAAGTGATTAGTAAAAGAAGAACAAAAATCACGAAGAATACGTATTGAATGAAGAATATTTTTAATGATTAATGGTTTCAATACATTTAATTTAAAACTTCCCATCGAAACACCAACAGTAAGACCAAGATGATTGTTCATAACTTGAGCAGCGACCATAGTCATTACTTCATATTGAGCGAGATTGACTTGACCAGGCATGATAGAACTACCTGGTTCAATTTCATATAAAATTGATTCCCCTTAAAAAAAGATATTCAATAAATTTTAAAAAAAACTAAATTAGAGAAACATATTTACCACTAGCACAACGAGGTTTGGAAATTAGTAGACAAATATCATTGACGATGTTCACTACAAAGAAATTAAAAAAAAGTTCCGAAAAAAAACATGAACTCTTCACTTACTTAAACTAACAGCTAATGTATTGAGTACACCACTTAATTCCACCATTAAATTATACGTATTTAATTCGTCAAATTTATTAGACATATCAATAAATGGAAAACCTGTCAATCGTGCTATTTCCTGAACAACATTTTTTCTAAAATCTTTCGGTATATTAATTGTCTTTCCGGCAGATGTATCATTGATATTTAATTCACATAAACGGCTTTGACATGTTGTTAAACGTTCAATATTCATTGATATTGACATTGAAGAAAAGTCTGGAACTTTGTTTTTTAAAGCTTCTTGTAGATTAATCAATGCTGGATGTAGTCCATTATGTAATTGGAAGAAAGCCGCAATATGCATAGCTGAAAAATAAACATAAAAATTTTTATCAAAGAAATTCTTTTACCTGTTGAAAACGTATAATCTGAACTTTGGTTTTTATTAACATGATTAATTGGATGAACAGGTGTTTTACTTCCTATAACACCTCCAAGAATTTCAATTGCTCGATTGGAAATGACTTCATTAAAATTCACATTTGTTTGTGTACGGGATACTGTTTGCCAAGTACTCAAGAAAAATTGATTGTTTAATTTTTGTTTAATAATATCATCACATGCTTGTATAATTGCAGTCGAAATATTTTTTTCAAGTCCAAAGTATACATTCACCATTGCAGATACTTTTTTAATTAAACCAAACGCTTCTATCATTGGTAATGGCATTTGATCTATATGGAATTTTGTAAAAGATTAATTAAAAAAAAATTTTTTTTACCAGTAGATAAACCAATATTAAAATGTTTCATTGATCGAGCTGTTTCTGCTCCATAGTAACAATGTGCAGGTACTTCAATTGGACCAAATGAATCTTCTTCTACTCTTGTTTCACAAATTGTTTTTGATGTAAATACCATTTTGTATATCTTAAAATAATTTTCTTCCTTATTAAAGATGAGTTATTGATAGATTTACCTTCACGTATTTCGATTAGAAAAAGACACAAACACTTGAAAAAAAAATATATAGATTCTTTTACTATCTAAAAAATATTTGAAATAAATATAGAAAAACTCTACATCTAAATGTACAGAAAAAATTGAAATGTTGTATAAAAGAAATTCGATCAAACAAAGGAGAAGAAGAAAAAAAAATTATTTATTTATTTCCAATAGAAGACAACTAGATTTTCTAAGAATATCTTCACAAAATCATTTATAATGACAACTATTTTCTGTTGTTAATCATCTTTAATAAATACATTAGAAATAAAATCATTTCTAAAGATTTACTTTAGATAAAAATCATTCATTAAAACCATAATAGCAACGTCTAACACTTTCAAATGTAGAAGTTTTTAATAAATCAAATAACATTTTTGCATGTGTTTTACATAGTTCAACTGATAGTAATATAAATTTACATAAACATATTGTTACATTTAATTGTTATTCTTCTTCATGATATTCATTTCGATGAAAAAGAATCTTAAAGAAAAAAAGAAAAACAAAGTTTATTATTTTCAATTAGAAATCTGANTACGTACGGTTTGAGTAAATAAAAATAACTTCGATAACAAGTGTCATCGAAGTTGTAACTTCGATAACCACTGCCATCGAAGTTGTAACTTCTATAAAAAAATTCTATCGAAGTTAAACTTCGATAAGAGGAAGCATCGAAGTTGTAACTTCGATAAAAATTTTATCGAAGTTATAACTTCGATAAACATGCTAACTTCGATACGACATATACATGTTTAGAATAATCATAATATTACAAAACCATTTTCTAGAACATGTTCGTCAATTTTGAGATCAATGAACAAGATAACATGAATCTATTGTTGTATCGTACTGCAAGTTTATGATGAATATCCAGTTAAAATGAATTTTCAATCGAAAACAAAATCTTCTGGGTTATTGAGATTCATTGAAACAAAATTTTTTTATAGTTATGTTATCTTCATTGGATAAAAAACTAAATGAAAACTCAGAACATCGTAATTTTTTGGTTCCTAGAAAAATAAAAATGCTTCGATCAGTTTTAAAACGTAATGAAATTAATAAAGCTTTTGTATTTTACGATAATTATGTTTATTGACAAAAATTCTTTTCTGAATAACGTCTAATTAATGTTCCTATCAGCTATTCAATGACTCTTTGAAATATGGTTAAAGAAAACGAAATTGATTATTTTATTGAAAGTATTTATCCACATTTAAAAGACAATTTAATATTAAAATAATAATTTCCTTATTTTCATCACAAACATCACGATCAACTATCAGATAATAAACATTTTCAACAATTATTAACATTAGAAAATAGAGAAAAACAAAGATTTTCATCTCTTAATTCTATTCAAATGAATAATACGAAGGTTGCAGTGTATTATAAAAAACACGCAATATATATATATATTGGTTACTAAATGGGTTATTGCTGATCACGTGTACGCATTGAAATATTTCGACAGATTTTTGTTACCTTAACTTTTTTTTTCACTTTACTTATTTTACCTTTTGTTTTTGTATTTCTTCGTGTTTGATATAAAAAATGATATCTATGCATCTATGTGCATAAAGTGTGACCAACAGCGAAGTATAATAACGAAAAAGATTCATTTTTCTTGAAGGTTTTTTCCTGTCTTTCACGTTTACAAAGCGGCATATATTACTGGAAGACGCATAGCAGTTTTATCATTCCTCTTCATTTTGACAGTTAGTATCATAGTTATTTAATTCACTATGTTAGAAGCAATAGGTATTGCTGTTATTTGTATTGGAGCCATAGCTGTAGCAATTAGTGGATTAGCTGCCATGGCAATTGCTTTTGCTCCAGTAGTTTCATCTCCAGAAGACAAATATGAAATTAATGAAGAAGAATACCAAGATCGTTTAAGAGCAAATTATGAGTCTGTTTATATGTACACTGAATTTGGTGGTTTTCCACGAACTAGGATTCCAAGATCTTCAGTTTACACTTGATATGTATTATTCTACTTTTCATATGTTCTTCTTCAACATATTCATTGTATTTTTCTTTTCATATTCATTATTCATTTAACTACTATGAATATATCAATTAACAAAACTCAATCGCAAACATATTTATACTCTTTCTTTTTAATTTATTCACAACTATATATTAAGTTTCGTTTAAAACTACATTTATAATTTTCTTTTGGTAGTATGTGTAAAACTACGTAAATATTTTATAAGAAATTCACAGCATATATCATGTTTTTTTTTTAGGAAGTAATCGTTTTAGTTGAACCATATATGGCAGTTTTATCTTAATAATATATATATATATATATAGTCAATTTAATTGACAAGAATCAAGTTCAACATATTAAAATCACGAAAATCATCTCATCAATAAGATAAAACTTAAAGTATTTTGTTCGCATATTAATATTAGACAAATCAATAACGTTCAAATGTATTTTACATAATTAATAATTCATATATAAATATATACATAAGCCAGTCAACTAGGAACATCAAGTATACTCTTAATAACCACAAATTTTCTGCAATTTTATTTCTTTTTCTTTCAATGCATTTTTCTAATATGAAGACTAAAAAATACTGGACACAAATTAATAATTATTAAATATTGATTCACTATTTATATCCAAAGTTTTTTTTTACACAATAAGATGCATTTGAATTATGTAGTCAATATTATTATACGCGATTTTGGGTGTGTTTTTTTAAAAATCTAAGTGTTGTCGTAAATTATCTATCGTCAAATACAATATTTGTTGTTGGTTTTTGTTTCATCATTGTTTAATCATGCGTGATTGATCTTTTTCACTCTGTACAAAATATTATCAAAAAAGAGGAAAAAAAAAAGAAAAGCACATTACACCTTGACGAGTTGAATAGAAGGGAAAAAATGCTTAAAATACACACACACACACATACATACACAGACATACACTTGTTTGAGGAAAATAACATACATGAAAAAAAAAGAAAAAAGTAATCATGACTAGTCATAGATATATATAAGGAAAGAATAAAAAGGCTAGTGGGACGGACAAATTAGCACCAAATTAATAAATATATAAATGAATTAGTTTGGTGAAGAAGATATTGTTGGTTTCCATGGTTTAACACGAACTCGATAGAATTTCGTACCTAATGGTACATTAAAACGATTATTTGTTTTTTTAGCTTGACAATATTCTTTATCGGTAACTTGACCAAGCAGTGGAGTTGTTGATGGATTAAATCCATTATTTCCAATTAATGTTGAGTTAATCATAGATGTATTTATAAGTGATGGAATACTTGTTGAAACTTTTCCATTATCAGTAGATATTGAATCAATAACATTATTTGTATTATTTATTTGTTGATTTAATATTTGTTTTTGTTGAATATTAAATAATTCATAACAATCTGAATGTATAAAGTGAAGTGTTGGTAAATAAGTAAATATCATATAATGTTGATATGTTGTATCAAAATAAATAATAACATGATCTGATCGATTTACAGTAAAAAATGCAATTGGTGTTGCTTGTGGTGAAGAATTTGTTGATAATGTTGATAGTCGTGATGTTGATGATACAATTGGTGATGAACTAACAACTGAAGATATTGGAGCAGTTGTTTGTGCTAATAATGGATTTGTTATTTGACTTGGTGGGGATGCTGCAAATGGTGTATATAATTCTACAGCATTACTTGATTCATTTGGAGAGGATTTAAAACATGTTTCCATTAAAAAATTATTAACTGTTGCTTGTGTTGGTTGTTCGCTTGAACAAAAAACAGAAAAGAAAAGAAAAGAAGAAATTAGATTTCTTTTTTTCTTCAAATCAATACATAATTAACCCCCTAGGAGTTTCTATTATGGGAGTAGCTACTAATTCGACTTTTATTTAAAAAAACATACTGAAAAAGATACTAAATTTCGATCTTTATGCCAAATCTCGATTTATATAAAATGAATCTCTTTAAATAACAAGATATTAAATTAATTAGTGTTATTTTCTTTCAATCAATAGGATATCGTAGAGTAATAATTGAAGTAAAAAGATACAGATTGAGAAATGTTTACTTTATTTCGAAAAAGGAACAATCATACAGACAAATTCTCACTACTGTATGGTATTAATTACGATTAATTTGTCTTTAATTATTAGACTACATCGTGACATATATCTATACATGTCATCATCATTGGCTTCTACTTAAGTCTATCGTCCTCTTTATTATTTGTGCCTAAAGAAAAGATTAGTGAAGTGTTCTGTTAAATACGTCGAACCTTATTACAAGAGAACACCGTCTCGTATACGTGCTCTTTTCATGTTCCAACCATATTATGACATTACGAGCAGAAGAAATATGAATTTGTTAATCTGTGATGATGTTCAAATACTTGTTCTCATACACAGTGACCATGATCTCAGGCAGACGTCAGCGAAAAATAATAATGATTTCTAGAGATTATTTTTAATCATGAGTATTTGACGTTTGAAGAAACTTTTTTTTTTAATATGGAAACGCCGCCTCACTAAGACTAATTACAGAGTAACTACAAAGTTTTGCTTGAAAAACTGGAATTGTCTGAACACAATAAAAGGCTTGGGACTTCGAACACGTCTTTTATATCAATAACTCTTGAGGAGACTTCTGATATGAGGAACCTTTTATTTCGGGAAGTAGTTTATTGTTATATACATATTCACTAATATTCGAATATTAAATTTTTTGTAAATGATATAAGTAATGAATTTTATTTTAAATAAAGAAGCTGTCAGCATAATTTCAACGGGATCAAAAGATGAAACAAGATCTAAGTGAGCTTGATATTCAAAGGGAGGTTTATCTTAATCTATCTATTTTACAATACGTTTCTAAATCATCCTTTTACTTATTGCTCCAGAACTGTAGTCAGGAAGTTGTTTATATATTATGATAAGATGTTATTGATGTATGATCTTTGATAGAGTTTCAGGCTGTCTGCTACGCTGCATGCACAGAAGGTAGAGGAGGGAACGGTTCATTTTTCTCTCTGTATTCTTCAAAAATCTTTTCATTAGTTAGACATTAATTATGCCTGAAGGAGTCATTGATGAGCCATTATTGAGGTATTCATTTTTTATTAGACATTAATTAAGCAATAGTTTGATATTAACTAGTTAATTAAATAAAATATTTGTCACGGTCTTCTACTCGATATAATTTAGCTCTCCTTTTAGATTGCGGTTCACAAAATTGATTTTGTAATATTGTAAATGTTTTTAACAGGTAGAGAGAAAAGCAAGCATAAGTTTGTTATATTTCTATATATTGGCGTGGCTAAGTGTTACGGAATTTCATTTTTGTTTCAAATAGTAGCATCTATTTCTAGTCAATGAAAATAGCAAATTCTAAAAAAATTTTATTATCAATCGAGACAATCTAGATGAACTAACAGCGAAAACTCCATTGATCTTCATTGAGTCCGTGTTGAGCTATTAAAAAAATAGTGACTATAACGAAAAATTTTTTTTTTAGTGAAGCTACGAGTTTAGCGTTTTACTAGGAAACGAAGCGATATACATACAAACTTTCTATATAAAAGTCGCTCAGTTTTTAACAAGCTTTCAACACATTAGGTCATTTCTTAACAAGCATAATTCTGTCGAATAACAAACTGAAAATTGTGTTTGCTATGGAACTTTATTCTTTTGTCGAAAAAATCACAGTTTGGATCAGAACGAAAACAAAATAAAGTTCAAAGCAATCAGATATTCGTCATCAGCATCAGATTCTGCATCAAATATGGTTTTTCGGTAGAATTCAATGAAAATGTTTGTTCAAAGTTTTCGACCCGAGAAATTTCCAAGAAAAATAAGAGTTGAATTTTTAATTAACTAAATAGTACATTTATTCAGAGTTCGATACTAATTCTAAATATGTCTATTCTCATGAACAAAACAAATGTAAAACGGTTAATGGTCTAAAAAACATCTCTAAATTCGGACACTAATGAAATTTCGTAACGCAGTATATATATCGAGAAAATGAGATGCGAATACAAAATAAACTGCGCTCAAAATGTATGTGTTTGGTTAAGCTTGTTCAATTCTATATAGATACGTCACTTTTTAAACAGTAGTTCGAATCCGATGAAGAATTTTGTCTGCTGATGGATCCTTGTTTGACAATGTATTTCACTACCATCTTTCAGACAAATTTTCAAATTGTTGACTCCGATAAAGATTTTGTGTGTCGAGAGCATTCAATACTGCTCAGGAAAAGAAACGCTTCTATTTCAAATCCTATCGATCATTTTCTTTCCAATGGTAGACTCAGCTTTCTTCAATTATAAATTCGAACTCTTTAATGGTTTCGAAAAATTAAGATAAACTCGTGGGAAGATAGGCCGATGTTTGATCTTTCATAAATGACATAAGTGTTTTTTTTCCGAAAGAGTAGAAAATGCTTTTTCTAAATATTGTGTTGTTTTTCAGTCTATATATTTAATGTTTTTGTTGTTGTTTGAAAGACCACCATGTCAAAATGCAAGTTATGAGAGAACTTCTTTGAATTAAGCTTTTTTACTATTAAATAAAAGAGTAGTTTTATAAATAGGACGTCATTTTTTTAGTTTCTCGAAATATTAAATTTTTCATTTCTTTTCTCCACTTGCAGGAACTATTTTTGTTTGTTCTTGGTTGAATATCTCTCTCGAAAATGTTACAATACAGGGCTGAAAATCTTCCCATAGCATCTTAACTAAAGTTTCAACATATCCTGAAAATCTCAAGAGATTTGAATTTATTTGACTTAAAACTTATTTTTTAGGAATGGGTAAAATCTTAAAACTAAATAAAACATGTGATAATTGATGTCTTATATTATCTAGAAATAATTTAACTTGATAGAAAAGTTTCTCTATCTTGAAATGTGATATAATTAAAAAAGAATTTAAAAAGAAAAACCTAATAATAATTACGTTTTTGGTGATGTTGCAGCATTTCCAGCAGCTAACATACTTTGAGCAATAAATGTACTTGGCATTGAAATCGGTTCACTACGTTTAATAAATGTTGCTCGATTATTTGTTTCATCAAATGTATTATTTTTTTCATCTTTATTTAATTGTTGTTCATCATCATTTGATGTTGTCATAACAGATTTAGTTATAGATGGTATAATAGATGGTGGTGTTGATGATAATGTATAAAAATTTTGTAATTTTTTAACACATTCTTTTAATTTAATAATTTTTAAACGTTTATCTTCTAATTGTTGTTCTAAAATTGCAATTTGTTTTTTTTGTCCATCTGTAGCATTTTGTACAGCACGTTGTATAGCTAAATTAAATTGTACTTGTTGATCTTTCGTTGTTAAACGACGAATAGTTTCATCAATATCATCAGTTGATGTTTGAATTGATTGATTATTAAATTCAATTTGATTTGTTTGCGTTAATTGATGTTCGGTGGTAATTATAATACTCGTTTGTTTATCAAATTTTATTTGTTCATCTGTTTGTATATCAATTGTTGTTGTTAATATTGAATTTTTTTCTTGTTCATTAGAAGATTTTTCTATTTCAAATTCAAAATCTGATTGAAGTGCTTTAACAATTTGAGATTTTTCAATTTCAGCTGTACGACGAAATTCATCAAAATTATTTTCAAGTATTTCATATTTTGATGTTAATTCTTGTCTTATTTGTTCGTTTACATCACATTGAATCTAAAACAAACAAAAAATAAAACAAATTTGAACAAAATAAAAACAAATGATCATTTTAAATACTTTTAATGTTTCATTATCTTGAATATAATTATTTACTTCTAAACGTAATTGTTCAATGTGTTCTTGATGTTCATTATTTGATTGTTGAAGACTTGTAATAACTTTTAAAATAGTTTCATGATAATTTAATAAGTAGTCATGTTGACTTTTATTTGTTTGTTCATATTGAGTTTTTAATGAAATAAAATCGTTTCGAATAGCACGTGCATATTCATTATCCGTTTGTTGTGATGCACAAGGACGATGAGGAGGAGAAACAGCCATTTCAGTTGATGTATAAACAGCTTCAAGAGTACATTTTACATAATCATCTTCTTCTTCATTATTACTTGTGGTGTTTGCTGTTGTTGTTGTTGTTGTGGTCGATATTGATGTTTCATTTAATTCATTATCTGCTGATGATTTTGTTATCGAAAGTATCTCTAGATGAAATTGATAGTTTTTAATATTAATTTATTTGTTTAGTGGAAAGAAATTAAATTATAAAAGTTGAATTTTGTGCAAAAAAAGGAAAATTCATCAAATTTTCTACAAGATTTAATTGCATTATGTGTTTATGAATAGTTTTGTGTAAATCCAAAAGTGGTCCAGCGTGGGTAATCCTCCAACTGATAAATTGTTTTTGAGTCGAGACTATGCGCATCATATAAATCCAAATAAGCTATGAATACCATGAAAAGGAATCGTAGTCTTACTTTAGTTCTGCCGAGGTACTGGGTCTTTATGGTATTCTTTAAATAAATGTTGTGGTTCCCTTCGACAACATCACAAAAACTTATTTTCAAATTTTGACTTCAAACTTTGTACAGAAACACATTTTGACGAAAATAGTTATATTGTGAAAATTTCATACCTTTTGATTTGTTTCTATTGGGAAGAAAAAAACATCAAAACTGTATGTTTATATGAGCATTATTACCATAGTGGTATTTTAGGATAGGAACAGTAACGAGATCTGAAACCATTCACAAAGAACTATTCTCGTTAAGGTCTGTGTTTATGCTAAGTTTCCAGTAGNCTTTGCAAAGTTCTAAATCGAAATTCGAAAATTAGGTTTTCTGATGTTCCTGAGGGGGACCACAGCTTTCATTTTTTAAGAATACCGTAAATATGCAATATCTCGGCACCAATAAGCTAGCGGCACGAACTTTTTTCAGGGTGTTCATAGATCACTAGGACCTACATGATGCTCATACTCTCGACTCAAAAGCGATGTGACACTTGGGAATGTTCCCTCGTGAGTAACACAAGAGGAAGAAGGATATGTATTAGACCAGATAAGAATAATCGAGTCATTATTGCTAAATTTCTTCAAACAAAAAAAAAAAGAAATAAAACAAGTAATAAATAATCTTTTGTTTTTACTTCAAAAGTTGATGTATTTGCATATAACGACGTAACGTACCATATTTGTTAAATCATATCGTTCACGTGGATAACGTGTGAAAGAATTCTTTATTTATAATACGAAAACAAAGAGAACGAGAAGGAGAAAGAGACAAGTTTGTCGATTTTATCCACATTGTTAACATCACTGACTAAAATAAATCGACAAAATTTATTTTTATCGTTATCTTCTTAAGAAAGGCAGAATAATTTTAGTCTAGTGTAGGAGTTAAAGAGCTGCGGACCCATGTGTTTTTGAACCCGGGTCTGGCAAAAACTAAATTTCTGCACTCGAACCCGATCTTTTTTTCGCCAATATCTAGCACCCTCTGTGTACATAAACAGATAATGGTACAAAGTTTTAGCCCTTTATTTGCCCCTTGAAAAAAGTCAATGAACAATTATTTCTTGTTGTTCATTTTCTCACTACTAAATGGTCGTTAAATTGAAAGTTTTCGATTATTGAAAAGTTTACTATGTTAACAAAAAAAGCTTGAACTTTTGATGGTGATCAATTTAGTGATGAGGAAATCATCGACAAAAATAGTGAGAGCATCGACGCACAAGAATAATAACGGAAGATTAATTTTTTTATATTAAAACGTACTAATATGTAAGAGCAACTAACAGATGTTATTGAAGTATTGATTATCCCCTCTACTGAAAGGAGGGTCTTACGCCGAAATGAGTTGATTACGTTCGTTCGGAAGTTTGTTGGTACGCACAGAACAAAAGAAAATGTTTTTTTTCACCTCTCTCATGGAAACGCTCTATAAAGTTTGACCGAAGGTAATAGGGGGTGGGGAATTCGAATCTGTGTTTAGTTTTCCAAAATATTTTACTCGGATTTTTCTTTTGCTAAAAAAATAATTTTTTACAGAAATAATCATTTTTTATAAAGTTTGACCAAAGGTTGTGGGAGTCGAGGAATTCGATTTCGTGTGTAGTTTTTCAAAAATTTTTAGTCAATTTTTTAATGAACAAAGACGATACACAGAGGTCTATTGCACAGAATGAAAACATGAGCTTTTTGAAAAAGTAAAACTAAGTAGCCAATAACTGACAAGTAAGACGTATTTCAAAAGTATTTAGGGATAGCATGAGGACATTATTAATGGTTATAATCCTAAACAAATAGATTAAATTGATACAACTAAGATAACGGCTGTCCCTTGATTGAATATTAAATGTTTAATGATCTGCCATAGTTCAAGTAAGTTTATAATGCATGAAGAGCCGTTTAGATCGTCACATTTTCGTGATAGAAATTCTTTGTAGTGAAGTTTTTCAAGGGTACAAGTCGATGATATTGATAGTGGTAAATGTATCATATGTTTATATGAGATCTTATTAGGAATAGGCTATAGGCATCTTCTTGTGGACTTGATTCTCAATTGGGCAACGGCTAGCCGTGAGTGGTGCCGACGAACGACTAGCCGCTCAGTTAAAAATTTGTTGTGATTAAGACTACAGGCCTTGAAGACTTATAGAATAGTTACATGTTGTCTCAATCAGAAAAGTTGAAACAATTTTCGAAAGTGGTAGAAACCTTCGAGTTCCTCCGAAGGAAGGTCGTGAAATAATTGCTCAACTCGTGTAAAATATTGGAAACTTCCATTTGTCGCGAATATCTTAATAAGTTTAGTTTTTCCTGATTGTGAGTGGGTTTGATGCAAAAGAAGTAAGTGTCAGATCTCTGTATCTTTGATCCTGCGCCCGGGAATGCATATATGCATCAGAGGCCGAAAACGTATCGAAATAAAATGAACCCAAATGAATTTTGAGCAAAAATGAGGACAAATCTAACCGAAATCGAGTTAGAAAAAGACATTTTGATTTGATCTCTGATCTACTCGTGTAGATTCATGTTAAGTATCTAGTGTATAGACTAATTTGAGTTGTAGCTTTACTAAAATGGAGTATTTCGGTCATAGTTCTTCTGAATGGGTCTTTCTCTTCACTCCGTTAGCGAGCTGATCGAAATTTTTCGAAACATAGCTTGAGCTACAGCAGATCAGACGCACTTAACTTCACTATAGCCATTTAGTTTTAGTAAATAGTACTTAAATGCAGTTTTCTTGGTGATACTTCCAAGTAGGTTTTCTATTTATACTCGGTTATCAATCGTTTTTTCCATGGCAGTCATTTCGAAGCTATAAAAATGTGAAGTCTCTCAGCAGATAGTTTTGGATTAGTACGTTCTACATGACTATATCCTTTCAGTAGAGAGTTGGCGACGCTAATGTCGCGTTACTTGTTTGTTTTTCACTGTTCATTTGTTTTTCAACTTGATTTTATTTTTGACATCTTAAATGACTTTTTTTAATTACAGAAATAAAAGAAAACAAGAAATCTTAAAAAATAAGAAAGAAATCAATATTCGTTGGCTTCAATTCTTATATATTTAGATTCGTAACTTAATGCAAACCGGGTCTGAAGTTAAACTTACATATAGGCCCGAGCCCGCGACTCTCTAGTAGGAGTGATGATTCTGAAACGTGGATTTGAGGCTATTGGCTCTCGACGTTCTTCACAATATAAATCTGAGCTATCAGTAAAACGTTTAGCAAATTCTGATAGTGTATACCTTCTTAACCACCAAACGACAACAAATTGCTGAGAACCCTCATAGGATTAATGAAAATCCTTCTTTAATAACATTTAATTTTATCTCACAGAACTAATTTACCCATATTTCGTATAGGTATAAACAATACTAAAAAAGTTGTTTATTATTGTTGAGTACCTTACCTGTTTGCACGTATCTCAAGAAATGATTTATTCGCCCAATTTTTGAGATGTAGATGTGTGACTGTGATTCTTGCCTTCACAATCAAACTCTTTGTTCTTGTTTCTGGATTGGAACCAAACAAAAGAATGCAATGAACAAATCTATGAGTGGTAGTTGTGCTTTGGTGTTTTTTAATGAAAAATTTCTTCAAAGAAACTGGTGCAGTTTGTGTATCACGGCGAAAATATTGCTCCAACACAACATTATTATACGAAATCGAAGACTCGACTAAAATTTCCTGTCTAATTCAAAATTAGGGAAGTAACTGAAAATGTCAATTTCATCAGTCAAAGAAAAGCTCAAGAGCCTATCAGGAAGAGAAAGATAATAAAAGTGATAATGCACAACGATCGAAACGTCGTTGGGGTAAATGTTTGTTGATAATGAACGACAAAGAAATCAATTGTTGACTAGCAGATACTCGTCGACAAGAGCGTGCGAAAGCTAAATCCAATGACATCATGCTTCCATGTTCTATGCGCACATTATCCAGTAAAAAATAGTAGTCGATTTAACTGTTTACATATAGATGAACAATTTACGACAGAATCATTGATTCGCAAATCAAAACTCAGAATTAAGACAATAAAAATCAAGGATAAAAGTTTTCTTGTGTATGTACTTATGAATTCGATTTGTGCACTATTCCTTAATACAATTGTTCAATTACAATTTTTTCATTGGTTATTTTTTGTTTGTAAGTTTTACATAAAAGTTGATGTATGAATCTCAAAGGGGAACAAGCGGACTTCTGTACTTCGGAAGTACAAAAGTACGGAAAAGTACAGAGAAGTACAGAGAAGCACGCGCTTTCTTCCTCTACTTTTTCCGAAAACAGAACAAAAGTGTTCTGTTTTTTGGGAACAGAGTTTTTGATTTTTGCACGAAGTACCAAGTACGAAGAAGTACCAAAAAGGACGAAGAAGTACAAAGAAGTACAAGAAGTACAGAAGTCCGCTTGTTCCCCCTTGATGAATCTACGTGTAATTTCGATGAAATGTGATCAATAAAAGTCAATAAAAAAAAAATATATATATATATATGCATTCTTCAAATTGTGTTATCCTTCTAAATTTGATGATGTATAATTTTTTCAATGAAAATAAATCTTTTCGAGTTTTGGGAAGTTTTTTCCAGATGAAAATAAAATCTTTTGCTTAGAGTTTCATGCTGTATAAACTTTATTTTTTCAAATAAAAACAAAGCTTCTAAAGTTTTTAATTTTCTGCAAATTTTACATTACATTGTGTGCATCAGAAAAATAGCTATTGAAATGTAATGCTCCCAGTGAATTACTGAAAGTCTCCATATTCATATAAAAATGACTTTCCGATCAGATATTTATGAATTGTATTTTGATTTTAAAAACAAACTAATTAATATAACAGGATTACATTGATTTATCTCAATTACTGTTTTGTTTTATTTATATATATATGAGTCACTAAAATTTCTGTGTTTTGATATAATAGATGGACACAATCATTGTGCAAAAGAGGTGAGAGCGAGAGCAAAGAAGAAAAATGTCAAATAAAAAGAAAAAAATTAGTTAAAAGTAGCACCGACAACAATGAGGAATGACAAACAAAGGAAAAAGACGAAAAAGAAGAAATACTTGTTTTTGCTTTTAATAAATGTGTTATCATTAAACAAGTGAAAGAAAATCAAGATGAAGTTCATGTGGTATATCTAATTGATCGAGTGAAACTGCTGATGGAACATAAGGATATACAAGTGGAAATGTATATGAAAGATCAAAATTTTCTTGCTGTTCATAATCAATTATTGTTTGATCTTTTGTTGAACTAAGTCTTTGTTGTTTTAATAAATCCGATACTCGTTTAATTAATGCTGGTGTTACTTGATCATCAAAATCATCCATTGATTTATACAAACTTAATAATTTTGTTACCTAAAATTATCAATTAAATTTATTTAGTATTTATTTGAATTGTGAAAATTTTGCTTTACTTGAACAATTGTAAGTTTTGTACAAACATTACTAATGCTGGCTTCATCTTTTTTACAAAGAAATAATTGAACAGCTTGCGTTAATGGTAGAAGACAATCAGCAGCACCACTTTCTTGTAAATTTTGATCACGTAACCATTCTGTTAAATGATTCAAATTATATCTAAGAAACACAAAATAAATCATTGTTTTATTTTTATTTTTTTGTCTTGTTCTTTTTTTTTAGGATAAAATTTACCGAATTTGAAGAGCTTTACTCCAATTACAACAATCACTTCGTACAAGTAAACCACGAAAAGCCTGAGCATTGATTATATAAAAAATCTTAAACAAAAACACAATAGGTCATGTCGATGTAAATAGAATCAATCATAGACAAACTTGTTTGAATAGTTGTTGAACAATAAATGGTTCAACTGAATACATTTGAACTAATTTGTGATAATCATTTAACTAAATAGAATTTAATAGAATTTTTTTTTTATTAAAAATCTTAATACTTGTTTAAGAAGATCTTGGGCTGAAAATTTTGATCGTTTATCGTTCGAAGTTGATGCAGATGTCATTGGATTTATAGACACGATACTACCTGATTCAAGATCTTCATGTTCAATTATAGCAGGAACTAAATAGAAAAATAATAATAATCAAGCATTCTATTATTAAATAGAATTAATAATCTTACTTATCATTGGTAATAATTTAGCTTTAATTCGTTTAAGAATTTCATCATATAAATGAACCACAAGATCAGCAAATATCGTTCGATAATCAGTTAAATCAAAGTTCCTTAATGCTTGTTCATTTTGTTTTGGTGTATTTGTAGTTTGATATTTCTTTTATGAAAATTTATACGTCTTGTTAATTATATTAAATAATAAAAGCATACCTCTTCACCACTATATTGTTGTAATATATGAAGGAATCGAACTGTATTTGTTATCCATAAGATTGGATAATCAATATCTTCATTTCTCTATAATAGTTCAAGTTAAGTTTGTGTTTTTGTTAACATTGAATGACAACAAAAAAATGTTTATTCTTACTCTTGGAACTTTTTTGATTTTTTTTGTTATAGCTGATAAAAATCCAGCAACATGTGCTTCATCATCAACAAAATCAATATATCGAATACACATAAAAAATATATAAGCTGGAATTCCAGGAATGTATTTGGCAGCTAAGCGAGGTTTTAGTTCTACATAAATAATATATTTATCAGATTAAAAAAAAAAAATTATCTAAGATAAGACAAACCAAGAATGACTGCATCAGTTATTCGTTCAGTTTCTTGTGGAGTGCATTTAATCATTCCACTCAAATGTCTTATACTTTGACGACGAAGATCAACATTTCCTGTTGGATTTGCAGTTACTGTTGCTGTCGTTGTTGTTGTTAATGACGTAGAATTAGGAGCATCGATTTGACTAACATAGGAAGGAATACCACTGATTGATCCATTTTGCAGTACTTGTTCCCAAGATACATTTCCTATTGTTAATACATAAAAATTATATTTTATTTTATTTAAAAAACAAGTATTGAACAATTCTGAAAGAAAGATATTGCCGGAACTGCAGGAAAAACAAGTTACCGAGATCTGGATTAAGATTACGAAAAATTAGTTGTCACAATCGGAACTAAAGATTATAGTTAAATATTCTATAATTCTGAGCGAATTATCTTACAAATCATATCAGTCAGGATATAATTCAAGAAAGATGATCTAAAAAAGTGCTAGTCAATGATTAAATTTATCAAACAATGACTATTACCGAATTGTTTTCGATTTAATACAAACAAAATTCTAAAGTAATTTTCTCGGAACCAGAACCGGGACTGAAAATAAGTTGGTTCCCGTACATTTCAACTGGCAAGTTATAGCTTTTAAATGAATTTTGATGAAATCAAGAAAAACCTTATCGACAGAATTCTCTCCTNTGAAGTATTGCAGATAAAAGACGAAATATTGACATTTAAATTTTATGTTCAATACCTATTAATCATTCATTTAAAAAAAAACGATAGAAAAAACTAATAAAACAAACTAAGTAGCGCAAGTAAAAATAAATCTAACTCTATTTACAAAATATAAGAGATTTCATATCAGATTGATTTGCTTGTGTGCATAATTGATAAAATATATGATAATTTCGTTCATCAGGTGCTTGATAAATGACTCTATAACAAAAAAAAGCAAATTTTTCAAATAGAAAAAAAAAAAATTTAACCTTGATTTTTCTAATAAATAAGTTCTCATTGATGCTCCACAAATATGATATTTTAAAAATTCAATTTCAATATATTTCCCAAAAAGTGATGAATTATCA
This sequence comes from Rotaria sp. Silwood2, assembly GCA_905329745.1. Classification (NCBI taxonomy): domain Eukaryota; kingdom Metazoa; phylum Rotifera; class Eurotatoria; order Philodinida; family Philodinidae; genus Rotaria; species Rotaria sp. Silwood2. Next base: position 394,138 of record CAJNSZ010000071.1, on the reverse strand, counting down.
TTACGTATTGTTTTAGCATTTCCAATAGCCTTTTAAATAATTTTCGTAATTTTTCATTATTTATTAAAATAATCTTACTTACATAATAGGATTTTATGCTAAAACGTTTTTTTCAATTTGTGTTTCTTCTAATAATCCTCTAACATTTGAAAAATATCTCATAGCATATTTGGCACTAACGGTTTTTCCAGCTCCTGATTCACCTGAAACAATAATTGATTGATTTTTAGAAAAATTAATCATTGATTGATAAGCTAATTCAGCTGTTGCACACATATGTGGTTCTAATAATTGAATATCTTGATCACGATACAATTGTATTCTATTATTTTCATATAATTTTGTATATATTTGTGATTTATTAAAACGAGATTCAAGATAATAAAAAACTAAATAAATCAAATTTTATTTTAAACAAAAATCAATCGATTTTTTTTGTACCTTCTGGTTCATTTAAATAAAATAAAGCAGTAAGATATTTTTGACCAATAAGAATTTCAACATTATGTGATGGTGGTAAATCAGAATCGGATTTAATTAAGATTATTTTCTAATTAAATTCAATATGTATTGTAATCAATTATAATAAACTTACTTTTCCTCCTTCAGGTGATGTAACTTCAAGTTGTCCTTTTCCATTATAATTAGTAAGAACAGTAACAACACGCTAGACTTGTTCATGATCTGGCAACCAAACACGAGTACCCTATAAAATAATCTCTCTTTTCTATTATTTATTCAAAATAAAAATTAAAAAAAAATATACTAAACCAACATCTTATATCATGTCTTCATATTTTGAAAAATATTTATACTTGAAAATGATGCAATATAAACTAAATATAGCACAGCACACATCGGATATTGACAAATTATACAAACTTCAAAATAATTCTTCGAATCGACTAATGGAAAAAAGAAATGCAGACAATAACGAAAAAAAAAAAAAAAAAAATTCAAAACTTAATGCTTGCAGTTTTTAAAAAGCCTTAAGCATCATATTAATATTTTCATAAAATCTTAGAACTGAAATGAATAACAACATCGATTGACGAGAAAAAAAAAATTTATAATTATCATACATACCTTGGTGTATAATTCTCGAACAGATATTTTTCTTAATTATTTAATATATTTTACCAAGCCATTTATAGATGAAAAACAATATGTCGAAAAAACGACACAAAAATTAGTTATAGAAAATAGTTAACAGTTTTTTTTTCTACACTACATTAGATTTACATAGACTCTCTATCTGACGATTTTTATAGAGAAAAAAATACAGAGAAAAAGAACTATCTGAAATCTAGAGTTTATCTTTTTATTTTTCTATTAATTGCTGCATTGAGAACATTAGTAAGATCATTTGTCATTCCTTGAATATTTGGGGGTAACATTTGTTTTGTTGCATTATTAATTAATCTATCATAATCCTGAAAAGCTGCTTGACCCAATAAAAATAAAAAATTTTCTTGTCTTTCAAATTTTTCTGTTTGTTGTTTCATGCTTTCATGATGATGATGATCATTTAATAAAATTAAATGAAAAGCTAAATTCATAATAGGTCGAAATCTTTGTTGATATGTTTGTAAAAGTGTTATAGCAATTTGTCGTTTTTCATCAAAATTTAATTCTAATAAATGACGTCGTTGACGATAATAATGTGGAGATTGTTTAGCTAAAATCACAACAGATGCATCAGCAGCAAAAATTTCTCGTTGAATACGTGAATATATTAATGGTAATTCCGATAATGATGCAAATCGTGTTTTACAATTACATATTGAATTGAATAAATCATCCAATAAGGAAGTTCAAGTTTTGTATTTGCTCTTAATGATGAGAAATTTTCTTATTATTATTTATCATCATTTAATGATGATGATGATGATGATGAGTGAAGAAAACATAATTTTGGTACATCAACAAGTAATTGACAATGAATACGTTCTTGAGTTGATAATATATCTTCAATTGACAACTGATCGATGGCAATCTGACACCAACAATGAACTAATTCTGAATATTTAGATTTTTTAGAATGAAATGAGAAAGAAATAATCTAAAAACAAGAATAAATGAAATTTTTGTTGTTGAAAATTAATTTTTACCTAAGAGTATCTTTAACAAATTAATAATTTTGTGTTGATGGAAATTGGAAAATATTTTTTAATGATGCATCATCGGTATTATTGAATAATTTAACAAATAGTTCAACTAAAACTATTCGTGCTGATGGTATCAATTCAATGAAATTGAAATTCTTTTAAATAAAAGAAAAATAGGTTTTTTTCGGAATATTAAAAACCAAAAACTTACTTTGAATATATTAAGTGTTATTGATTTTCATATTAATAATTGAGAAAGTGTTCAACCAATATTTGATAATTGTTAATCATTAAGTAATGAAAGATCTTTAAATCTATCCCATGTATGATATTATAAAGATGTCTAAACATTTTATATTAAAACAATTTCAAAAAAAGAATTTATTTTTTACTTGAAACCGACGATGGTATGCACAAAATCGTTGTAAGATTAATGTATTATATGGATTATAACTTTTTTCATATAAACAACAATGAACTGTTACCTTTATTCAAATAAGAGAAGGAAAAAATTTAAAAAAAAAAGAAGAAGATAAACTTACATGAATTATTTCTCGTTCTTGTACTTTACTTAAATTAAGTTTATGAAGTTTTTCAAGAGGATCATCAGAGTGCTAGACGATTTTTTTAAGAATAATCCAAAGAAAAAAATGCTTCGATATTAAATAATCATTTAATCAAATCGAAATTTGATCTGTTCGATTGAAATACATAAAAACTTTTTTATTCTTCAATCATTTTATATCTTCACCATTCTCACTGAAGTAAAGATCACAGTCAGTTCCACATCGATGTGTAGAACGAGATGAAGGATATGTTAAGTGTAATTCATATAAATATTCATTCTCTTTCAAGGATATATAATCACTAAAAAAAACAAGAAGGTTTTGTTTTATCTATTTTTTTCAATAAGGATATTTACTTATACTTATTCTATTTTTATTTATACCTAGACGTACATTACTTTTCTACATCTATTTACTTCATTGTATTTTCTTTTTGTTATAATAATAAGTGCGTTAGTTTGTTGTGTTCGCTCTTTCGTTCTTATAACACACTTCAATACATTCTACTTTTTATCTCGATTATTTTCGGAGATAGAAAGGATAATATATTTTNAAACGAAAATCAACTGTGAATACTATTAATTTTGCAAATCGATGTAATAATGATACCCAACGCACACGATCAATTATAGAAATTGTTAAACGTACGACAGTATTATTAATAATAGAAGAATCTAAATATGTTATTTCATTAATGTCATCATAACCGTCCAATGTAAGATATTTTAATAGTGGCAATTGTGTAAGTATATATTGAAAAGATTGAGCAGTCTCCCCACGGAAAAAAATTTTCGAAAAAACTGCGGTTAACCGCGATTATTCAGTTGATACCGCGGTTAACCGCAGTTTTACGCACTGCGTTAAAGAAAACCGCGGTACAGTTATTTGTAACCGCGGTATTAAATATAAAGGTTGTAATCGGTTTCCTATACCGCGGTGTACTTAGTAATAACCGCGGTATTAAAAATAGCGGTTATCATCGGTTTCCTATACTACAGTGTACTCAATAATAACCGCGGTATTAAATATAACGGTTGTGATCGGTTCCGTATACCGCGGTGTACTTAGCAATAACCGCGGTATCAAATATAGCGGTTGTGATCGGCTTTCTATACCACAGTTTATTCAATAATAACCCAAGTATTAAATATAGCGGTTGTAATGGGTTTCGTATACCGCGGTGTATTCAGTCATAACCGCGGTATTAAATATAGCGGTTATCATCGGTTTTGTATACCACAGTGCACTCAAGAATAACCATGGTATTCGGCTTGGTCATGTTAGAGATTTATATTGCTGTGCCCTTTGGCTTATGTTTGACGAAGTGTCTATTGATTTTGAATACTGTTATGAGTTCTCATGCATTATTTAAGTCGATATTACAGATGGAGTTTGATCTAATCCAATAGCAAGATTACATAATTCGTTTGCTTGAAATCGTTGTGCAAATTAAAGAAATCGGTCAATAAAAAATGCTCTTGGTTATACTTTTTTTGAAGATATCCTTTTGTTGAAAACTAAGTGAAGTGAGATTGTGAAAGAAAATGTTGATCGTTTACAAAGTCTCATAGAAAGGACTCTTATTAATGTAGAATTTTTCATTTCGATTAATAGAAGAGAAGATTTGTTTATCTTAGTAGCAAATAAGATGGAATGAAAGAAAATAATATATATTTAAGAAGATTCATAGAAATTTGGATAGCGAGCAAAGTAACAAGTTTCATTATCACTGTAGAAGCATGTCTTCTCAATGACGTTTTCCAATGATATTAAATGAACTTCGCTTTTTGATAAAACGCCAAATACCACATGCTCATTAATAAATACTTTAGAGCCAATTTTTAACGAATCATAATTAATATTTGTTAATGGTTGTATTTTTAATAAATACCTCTCTTGTTGTTCAATAAAAAATATGTTTTGGATAATACCATAGTGGATTTTATCAAGGTATTTGTAAACCACGTATGAATCGGAAAATATTTTTGATTTCGAGCTGTTCTTTGTGGATAATGATGAATGATGAAATCGAACTAAAAGAATAACATGCCACACGAAAACAATTTTTTGAAGAGAACAGCGAAAGTCAGGCCATTTATGCGTTTCTCAAAAACCGATCAAAACTGTATTGTATAAATACCACGGTGGCACCAAAGAAAAACGCGGTTCGAGGTAACTTTTAGTAAGTTTAACCGTGGTGGTTCCTGTTGTCAACGCGGTATTTATACATCGCGGTTTTGACCGGTTTTTGAAAACTGCATAAATGGTGTGACTTTCACGGTTTTCTTGAAAAATATTTTTTTCGTGGGTTACGAATTAAAGATCTAGTTATTAGTAGTCATATTTTCTTATTTATAATTGATTATGAACTTTAGTGATTTATGCCTTACTCGATCTCATGGTTTTCACTATACTTTTCGTCGGAATCGATCTATTTAATAATTCTAAATCATCCTTTGAAATATGCTCATTGGATATTTGTTGTCGATGATAATGTTTCTTTTTAGTTTGTAAATATTCTATAAATGTTGAAAGATATGATGATGAACAATGATTTTGTGAAGCGAAATAGGCTTGCTGAAATAGCTGAAGATTCGTTAGTAATTCATTAGCTAGTCGTTTGGTGCCATGAATAGATGCTGATAAATATCCTGTGCACGAAAGAAAAACACAAAGAAGAACGATGAAAACTATAATTTATAGATAATCTTACCGATAATGTTTTCAAAATTAAATGTGCTATAATTGAATAACGGACCAAAATCTTTTACCGTCATTGCGAAATGTTTCACTGAATGTATATTTTGAACGATATATCGTTCGTGATAAGGAAAATTATCCACAAAACTGGATAATAAGAATTCCATTTCATTTATATTTTCTGATGAAATGTTACGCGATTCTCCAATATAGATGCCGAACGCTAGCATTTTTAAATGTTTATAATACACTTCTGGTAAATACTTTTTAAAGATGGGATAGCCAATCAATAATAAAACTCGACACTCATTAGCTTTTAGCTTCATGCATTTAATTACACTTCGTGGTGCTCTTGTTGTTGTACTAGGATAACGAATATTTTGAAGATCAAGATTTATGAATGGCAGAAAGCGTGCTATCGACCATGACTGATTGTTTGGTGATTTTGTCCACAATTGTAATAATTTCTTCTACTTCAGAAAATAATATATAACTACTTATTTTTAAAAATTCTTTAGCACGTACAAAGGCACCATGATAGATCGTATGCAAAGTGTCGCTCATAAAAGATGTACCACGATCAACAAATGCTAAATTCGTAAATTCAGATTCACCTTCATAACCAAACGAATGTGTTTTTTTTTCTTCAGTAAAAAAAACATGACCGTTTTGAACAGCATGACTTATTTCATGCCATCGAGCATTTGATCTCATTTGCGGTTTTTCATTAGTTGGCGTTGGAAAAATCCGAATATATGTGGTTGTTATTTTTTTTGATCTTGCTGGTATTGCGTGAATTTTTGCTGGTGTTGTATATCCTAAAAAGAAAAGAGCGGTTAACCGCGGTTTTTTTCCCAAAAATATTGCACTGTAAAAAATAAGGGTTTATGATTTTGCAACGTATAATAAACCTTTTTTTCCGTTTTTGAGACACTTAATATACCCTTTTTACATATCATAAACGAAAAAATCGTTTATTATTTTAATAAGATACCCTTAAAAAGGGTTTATTATACGTTGCAAATTAAAAAACCCTTTTTCCGTTTATTGAGGGGTCATAAACGGTTTTTCCGTTTATTAATATCCGGAAATTTTTTACAGTGTGCGGTTGAAAAAACCGCGAAGGTCAGACATTTTATGCGTTTTTCAATAACCGATCAAAACCGCGGTTTGAGATAAATTTTTGCGAGTTTAACTGCGATTTTCCCTATTGCCACCGCTGTATTTATGTACCGCGGTTTTACTCGATTTTTGAGAAACGCATAAATGGTCTGTCTTTCGCGGTGTTTTAAACCACGGTATTTTTTTTTTTAATTTTTTCGTAGTTTGTTAGACGAAAATAAAAGATAATAACCAGCAATTTCACACTTGGAACAACCGTACAATGCATTTGGTTCAGATTGATTCTGAACAAGACTATTCGCAGGTTTATCATTACAGATTCCAATAAGATAAACACGTAGTATTTCATATGAATCGATGGAGATTTGATATAAATTTGGTTTTTGTAATGCTTTTAGACGTAGAACTATTGGAGAAAGCATCTTTTGCATGATCACTCGGGATGGTTTTTTACGGCCTACACTGATTGCTAGTACTAAAGCATAGAGAAAAATTGAAAAGAATAAATTTTGACAATTTATTTTACCAATAATATTTTCAATCGAAAAACGCTTTGTTCGCTTCAGTTCATTTACACAAGCTGTGAAGGTCCACATACTTTGTTCACTACTTGTATAAATTGCTGCTCCATCAATGTTGCACGTTAAAGATATAAACTTTGATTGACGTTCATTTTCCAATGAGTGTAAGATGTTTGTATAAACATGTCCATCCTGAATATCAGTCATTGATTTTTTAGTATTTCTATATTTTTCCGCTGGTAAATTCAAATCATTTTGATTGATTGATCTTAAAACTTGTTCAATTTGTTGTTGAATATTCATTATCATACATGTGTGAGGTGGTATTAATGTATTTGTGTTGTATGAACAAAACGGATTAGTACATTTATCTGAATCACTAGATTCATTTTCACACTCTGGACAAAAATATAGTGTTAAATCAATCATTTTTTGTTTTTGTTTTGGTTTTGTATTCGACCTACTAATAACTTGTTTTAATTTGTACCAGGACGATGGGACATTTGGCACCTTCAGTAACATTAAAAGTTTTAATAAGTCGCTGAGCAGATTGTTTGTGCACTTGTGCTTCTTTTTAAGAGTTAATAGAACTACAGAAATATCCTATGCAAGAATATAATGTCAACAAAATATCAATAGTAATAGATTTAGTTTGAATGAGTAAATAATGAGAGAAAGAGATAGGTTTTTTCATAAATTTTATTACTCACTATTTCATCATAGTCACGAGTCGACATTGTCGAGCTTTCCATATTGAAAAACTCGTTACCAAATTTTATTTGTTTTTCACACAATTCTTCTTCAATCATTTCGTTTTCCTCGAAATCTTCTCCATTTTCATCTTCACTATCATGAATAACATTTTCCTCATCAATATCACCAAAATATTCATTTTCAAAATCACTATCAAATGTTGTATTATCAAATTCTTCAGCAGCTTCATTATTTGTTTTTTCATCACTTGATAAGCAAGCAAATATATCGTTTATTTTCAGATCTGTTAATTCACCATGATTGAAGTTTCGTTTTTGTAATCTTTTCACATTGACCTTTTTCTGCATTCTCTTGAGTGATATTTGACATTTATTAGCTACCCAGTGTGCATGATTTTTCCTTTTAACTGTTTCTTGCCTGTGTATAAAAGTTACTCGTGGTCTCATCTAAACATAAAACAGTAAATATAATATTAACACAACTGTAAAAAAAATATTTAGCGGTTACGACTGACGGCACCGCGGTTTGTGAAACGGCGAAGAACCGCGGTATATAATACTGCGGTTATAACTGACTTCAGTGTGGTTTATAAAACCGCGAACAACCGCGGTATTATGTACCACGGTTATGACTGAATGCACCGCGGTGTGTAAAACTGCGAATGATTGCAGTACGCAATAACGTGATCTTTGTCAGAAAGTTTCAGTATTCTTTTAATTTGTTTTTGATTTCAAGTTTATCGATCTATGTTTGCTTGCAATGACAAAGTGATTTCTTTCTATTTTGACATACATAAAGTATATCACAATTCAATTTTATTTTCGTTGCATCATCTTTACATAACAAATATATAGTTACATGTATACAATTAACACACTTTCAGAAAAGAATAAAAAAAACGAAAAAATAAACCCAATCTATAAATCAAAGCTAATCCTGGACTAAAATTATTTCAACTTTTTCATCTAAACTCCATCAGTCAGTATTAAAATCATCACAACTAGTCGTTTGATTAATATCTTCATTATTGTTGGTTTTTTCACTGTTGTTTAATGTACAGGTTTCTTGATCCGTTTTTTTCCTAATATTTCGTTGGTTTCTAAGACAATTAACAAGGCTTTGGTGAATCTTTTTTCGATCCACCTGAAGTGGACCATAGTAACGTTCCAAAAATTCTAAAATAAGCAAACACATTAGATTTTATAAGATTAAACAAGAGTTTTTTATTTGACATACTCATTAAAATTTTTTCTTTAACTAATACATAAGGATCTAAGTCGTTCCAACAATCCACTTGTAGATATTCTTTCGAAACAATCTTTTGAAAAAGAACACGAGCAATACGTGTAATTCCAGATTTTAATGCTAATATTTCATTTAATTCATAATGATTTAATCCTAATTTCTTGGCATCGTTTACTAAACTTCCTTGATATTTGTACTTAGTTGTTTGTTGTCGAATTTTGTCGCCAAGGCATAAAATATACTTTTGGGCGTCTTGATCTTTTGGAATTTCTAAAAAAAACATAAAATAATTATAAAACAAGTAATGTTATCAGTTACCAATCGTGGTTAAAATCAATCGTTGAATTTGAGCTTTCTGTTGTTTAATCATTTGTGCTTGTTGCTTCACTTTAAAAGTTAAATCTTTGATTTGTTCTAAATAAACGTTGTTATCATCATTTTCTTCCATTATCGATGATGTTTCAACTGTATCATCCAAATTTGTATTTGTTTCATTATTTTGATTTGTTTTGCCCATTGATAATAAAGAATATTCCATACTAGCACATGTAATATCATCATCATCTTCGTCATCCTTTTCATCAATATATAAATTATTTGATGATGTTGATGATGATTTTAATGTTGAATCTTTGTCAAATTCAATAATTTTGGTTTTTTCTTTTAGCTGTAAAGGCTTGTTTATCATCTTGTTTGAATTTTTATTTCCAACAATAATTTTTGGCGCACATGTAATATCATCATCATCTTCGTCATCCTTTTCATCAATATATAAATTATTTGATGATGATGGTGACGATTTTAATGTTGAATTTCTTTCATATTCAGTAATTTTGGTTTTTTGTTTTAACTGTGAAGACTTTTTCATCATTTTGTTTGCATTTTTATTTCCAACAATAATTTTTGATTCACATGTAATATCACCATCATTTTCATCATTATCTTTTTCATCATATAAATTATGTGATAATGATGTTGACAATGCTAATGTTGAATTTTTGTCATATTTAATCATTTTGTTTTTTTCTTTTAGTTGTGAAGACTTTTTTATCATTTTGTTCGAATTTTTATTTCCAACAATAATTTTTGATGCACATGTATATGAATCACTTGCATTAGATATATCTAGTGGTTTATCTCCATTCTTTGTCTTATTAAATAATTCATTTTTCATTGCTACGCAGCTTTCCCGATCATGATCTATTGTAAAAAAAATCATTTAAGTAACAAAGTCAAAAAAGACAGAATACGTACGCATATAGATGATCACTCCTTCAATATTTCGACGTTCTTCATCACGAATTGTAACTTTTTGATTAAGGATCAATTTTCCAATACGTAATGTTGGTGGTAAATTATCTTGAGAAATTATTATTAAATCATCATTGATTTTATTTTTAATCAATAGATACACATTTAAATTTCCATTGCTGTTCGTTCTTTGTAATGATGGTGGTGCAACAGCAGATGCCATAATAATAATCTGAAATGAATCAAGAAAACTAGTGATAAAGACAGTTAATGTTGAAACATTATCAGGTATTAGTGAACATGTTTAATCAGCATTTCTTGCGAAAATATTATCAATCTAAAACAAACTGCTGTTCGATAAACAAAGAAACTTTACAATAAAGATATTTTCCTCGTCAGATTGATTCAGCCGTCTGTTTTGTGTGTATGTATATGTAGTGAAGTGGAGAAGGATAGCGAATCGTCGTGATATACATGACTGATATTGGTCATTTCCTTTCAATTCAGTGATTTATGTCCCTTACTATCTTTTTCTCTAAAAGAATATAGATGGCGGCGCCTTCCTTAAATAAATATGACTATTAAACGTCACTACGCAATAATTTAATCGAATCAATTGTCACTCAACAATATATTGGAAAGAATCTGCTTCTCACATGAATAAATCAGTTTTGTCAAGACTGGCACGAAATAATCGCAATTAGAATCATGGGCATGATTGATGACATTGTTCCTTTAGAACTTTGTTTCGCTCTTTTTATGTACAATGTCATAAATAATCATGAACAATTACAAAATATCCAACTAAAATATTCTGAAGCAACAAAATGAAGATACAGTGCAACTTTCTACGTGAAAATTAGATATATTAACAGTGTCCATATACTGTGAGCGGTATAGAATTTTGCGTTTTAGAATGGTTTGGAAAATCGTGGTAAATAGGCTTGAAACTGCGATCGTGTTTGGCTAGTTCGTGAAAACGGCACTTTGTTCGAATTTTCAGCCTCTAGTCCACTGTTGTTTTAGAATTCATCGTGTATGGCACTTTTACGAGCTGCGTAAGTTCCTTAAGTTTAAAATCTACGATCAACTCTTGGCCGTGTGTTTTGCTTATGTATAGCAAGATAGCTTGGTAGAGGTATAAATGCCTAACTTAAGCTGCAGATCACTTGTTTGCTCTATCTTTTCCACTTTACGTCATCTCGATGCAATATGCTTTCTAATTATTAGTAATTAGCTGGCTAGGAAGTTGTGGACAATCTCTTTCTTTATTTTGCGTTTCCGATCCTTTGGTAAAAAATGCTCTCTAGCATGTTCTCCCGACGATGAGAAGTAAATTCATCGTTAACATCAATTGAAAATAATGTGGAAATGTTTGACTAAAAAGGTAAATTTTTCAATCTATCGTATATAAGATTTAATTTCTTTTTAATATGTTAATGTGGATATTCATTTTGACTTATTTTTGTATATTCAAGTTTGCATAATAACTTATTTATTGATGATTTTATATATTTTTATAAAACTACTCAGAGAAATATTTTATACAAAATTTATGTTAGCATAAAAACTCGTCAAATAATTTCAAGAAAGAGTTTTAGCTCTATATTAACATCCAAATAACTAGTAAGCATTTGCTTAAATAATTTTTTTCTCCATTTCAGATCAATATCCACATGGAAGTGAACAGTAAGTACCTATTCAAATAAACAATCATTTTCCTTTATTTCAGATCAATGTCAAGTTCGAAATGAACTGTATATTCCATTTTCACCGCCAACAAAAATGGAATATATCAAAATGAACAGTAAGTATTTAAATAAATAAATATCTTCTTTCTTTCTTTTAGATTAATCTCAACATCGAACTGAACAGTAAGTATTTAAATAAATAAATATTTTTTTCTTTCTTTTAGATTAATCTCAACATCGAACTGAACAGTAAGTATTTAAATAAATAAATATTTTCTTTCTTTCTTTTAGATTAATCTCAACATCGAACTGAACAGTAAGTATTTAAATAAATAAATATTTTTTTCTTTCTTTTAGATTAATCTCAACATCTANCCATCTACAGTGGCTCCAAAAATGATTCATACAGTAGTCATCTTTAACTTGCATCCAACGGTACGCAAGAAAAGATAGTTATAGAGATGTGTGGTTTTTACTGTTGCGTTCGTCATAGTATCTAGTTTATTTCAACAAAATTTGAGACCTACACCTTTCTCATAAGAAAGGTGTTGGTCTCAAGTTTTGTTGAAATAAACTAGATACTATGACGAACGCAACAGTAAAAACCACACATCTCTATAACTATCTTTTCTTGCGTACCGTTGGATGCAAGTTAAAGATGACTACTGTATGAATCATTTTTGGAGCCACTGTAGATGGTATCTAAATTGTGCATTCTTTCTATTAAAACGTAAAGGAAATTTAAGCTCTTGAAAGAAGATACTTTTCTAGAATAAATTATTTTCTACACTTTATTCTTAGTAAAGTAGATATGTATGTACAATCCATAGAATATTATACTAAAACGTAATGCAATTATCACAATAGGGAGAACATGTTTTGTCACGTTTAGTTTTGAACATGCCGTTAAACAAGAGATGCATCCAGTCGAGTTTCGTTTGTAATCTCAATCGATAGTATACATCTATTTCGAGATTAGAATTGGAATCGCTAATTAGTACTTCAAACCCAAATAATGGTAGTGAGGAAGAAGAAAAACTGGATATTGCTGTTCAAGCAAAATTGTGATACAAAAACATATAGTCGTATGTAAATCATTTCATTCCAGAAAAACTGAGCAATGCCCAATATTGTCTTTTTGATGTTCCTAAGAATAAATACTGTTCATTTCGATATCATACAAAGCTAACGATGACAAGAGCTGGATCGCTCGAGCAAGGTTTTGGTTTGGATCCTCTTTACATGCATAGTTTAATATCGAAAAGTCTAGTCGTCTGGACTACAATTACTAAAGCGCAAAATTGAAAGACAAAAAGAACGTGCACAGTCGACTATATCCCATTATAATTTATTTCATTTGAACGAAAAAAAAAAGATGTGCTGATTAATAAAATGATTAATATTTAAAAGTGATATTTTTAATGAAATATAATTTCCACCACCCGAAAAAACTAGTACATAAGTTCTCAATGTTCATTAATAATAATTGATTTCATTTGTGCGGAATTCCACCGGAACATACATTGCAGTTGCATGATTGAATACGTCGAATGTCTACTGTTCTTTGTACCGTTACATTTTGCGTACTATTAACAAGACAATCAAAAACAATTGGTTGTAAATATGTTTTTGCAACCGAGCAACAAGTACATTGATCACCACTATCAGATTCACAATATCCACTACATCGTTCTCGAGGAACTTTTTCACGTGATATGCATTGATTATCGTTCATTCGTAATGGAGCACTATCATATTGCCGTACTGAACAACTGTCACGGCATATGTTACAACTGCATGATTGAATACGTCGAATTTGTATTGTTTTCTCCTCTGTTATTGTTTTTGAGCCATTAACAAAACAATCAAAAAGAACTGATTGTAAATATGTTGTTCCAATTGAACAACATTTACATTGATCGTTACTATCCGAATCACAATAACCACCACAACGTTCTCGAGGAAAGCTTTCACGAGATATGCATTGACCATTGTTAGCTTTCAATGGAGCATATTCATATTGTTGCATTGTGCACACTGTAGTATTTGTTGTTGGTGTTGTTGTTAATATTGTTGTTGTTACACATTGATTATCAGATAATTTCAAACCATCAGCTGTACAATAAACAATGTAACAATTGTCTTGTGTGCGAATAATGGTGCCTTGATCAACAGTATCATTAATATAAACAAAATTTCGTAATTCAGTAGTATCATTTGAATATGTATAAATGTAACCAATATCTTCTACAAAGAAAAATAAATTTATATTTAGGCCAAGTTTCTTATTTTTAGACTTACTGCTATCAGATGGTTCTCTCTGAAACACACGCACATAAAATGCTTCGTCGAGTAAGCATTGACAACGACGGTCCATACAAGATTGGCGCTCAACCAATTGCTCTTCATTACAATCGTGCGTTAAATTTACATTACGAGTACGTGTTTTGTATCCAATGCCACATGTACGACTACATGGTGTCCAGTCAGACCATTCTGTTAGACTACATGGTGTACTTGGTGTATCTGTTTCAGTTACTATAGAAAATAACATCAAAAATGAGAAAAACGAACAGCAGTTTTGTTATTCATACTTAGTGGTGCACACGCAAAAATTTCAAGATGAAGATTTTCAACGTCACCATTTGGAGTTAAACGAATCTTCGTAGCATTCAGTGTTCTTGGAAATATAATCTCATTGTTTGTCAAAACAATTGACTATCAGAAATATACAAAATAGATTGGCTCTCATATTATTCTGTGTAGTACATACATTATTGTAGGCTATCCAATGTGGAAATACTTCCGTTGCTGATTGATAGTATAAACGCCATTCTTTAAGATTATCAGCCGTTATGCGAATTCGACCAATCTATAAATAAATATTTGTGTACTCTACTCGACTGGTTGGTTATTTTGTATATTCACATACTTCAACAGAATAACGGAAATCGATATTGAGCGATGAAAACGCCGACGACGGAGTCCATCCGGTGCTATTTGATCGTATAATGTATCCAACGACCTTTGTCTCTGCTTTTGTTGTCTCGGTAATTGATTCAGCTTTGACAAGACCTAATTCTTCACTCAGTGTATTTTCTGTTTGACATCGCCCTGGCACACTCGAGGTTGTCGTTGCTTCATCAACAGCTTTCTCAGTTGTTGCTAGAAATTATTACTGGTTAACAGGTTCCTCGGAACTCTAAATCGACTTACCGGTGGATGAATCAGTAGCGCTAGAAGGAGTTGCATTGCTCACTAAATTATACAAAAATTATAAACCACGTAACACAATTGCATGAACTTCCGAGAATTTAATTAAATATTCCTCTAGTGCATCTTTCACGGTATGCTAACGGCTAAAAATGGTACTTGTTTATTTCAAACAGTTCAATTGTGCTACTCAGTTAAATCTCCCTCTATTTAGCCATACAGCTGCAACTAATCACATAGGCAGAGGATGAGCAATAACTAGATCTCCGGAACACTTCTCAGACCGTCTGCCAAAAGCCGTTAAAATAAACTACCATCTGCGATCATTATTTCTCCAGCATTCTTTGTTTCGAAAAAGAAAAAAAACGAGAAACTCATCGTAAATCAAACAACAGGTTTAAAAAGAAACAAAACAGTCTGCATCTGAGAAAACAAATCAAAGTAGGAATTTATCTGATATCTAACTCTAGAATTCTTCAATTGAAACTAAGCGACTCCCCTAACACATGTGAAAGACTACCTTGGACACTATAAATGCCAAAAATTAAAGACTGTTAACACAACAGAAGCATAGAGTAAAACACTAAAAATCTTCCATATGTGCTACCTCCCCTAAAACAAAATACTACGCGGCATCCCAATTACCTAGCACAGACAGAACTAAGCATAACCCAATCATTAAATGAACATCTGCACTAACAACGACTCATGGCCGCAAGACACTCATCATGAAAACATGAACTGCAGATATATAAGAAAACTAAAAATTCATGATAACCAGAAGAATCATATACAATTCACAGAAAATGGAGCGACAACAATTCTCCAACTCAATACAATACCCTCAAATACCAAAGCGCTGCTGAAATTTCACCCAACCGAATCCAATAGTCACAACGCCCTCCAAATATATAAATATCTTTCAAAACCAACTAAAAAAAAAATCAATCCTCCATATCAATCATCAACATTTCATATCAAACAAAACAATCCTTAACATGAGGGTACGCATAATTAGAGCGACCGAAACTCGAACATACTACAAGGCGACACATCGTTTTCGCAACTACATCTAACTATCAACACTATCATCAATATATAACATCCAAACAGGACCTAAAAACAAACCTGTTGTGACTTCCGCACAAGCTTTAATATCCAAAACAACACCTTTCGGTGATTCATCATCAGTAGTGTGAATAATGGTGATTTCTATACGTGATACAGGTGTATTTGATGGTATTTGTGTTGAATTGAGTTCAGCTGGCTTCGACTTATCTTCTTTTGGACTTGAATTACTTAATATTGGTATGTCGTTGATTTTGTTTCCGTCAGGTGAATAGAATGTGACTTCAAATTGTTCAACATTTCCATTGGGTGTTTTATCACGTGGAAGAGTGACTGACTGAACTGGAGCAGGTTTGTCAAAATGAACAGTAATTATTGGTTTAAGATCATTCTTGTCGAAAGAAACACCTTGTTGAGATGTTGGTTGAAATTTGATGTTTTCACCTCTAGGCAATTCATTCGGTTTCACAGTTATCTTCTTGCTAACAGCTTCATCTACAGCTTGCATTTCTTCACATATCTTCGTAGTTGTTCCTGACACTGCTTCAGTAGTTGAACCAATTAGTGTTGTTAGAACAGTATAACTAGGTGTGCTACCTTCTACAGTACTAACTGATGTAAGACCTGAACTGGTTTCTTCAGTTCGACTTGATTCAGTTCCAGTGAAGCCTGTAGTAAGTGTTGTTTCTCCTGTTTCTCTTGTTCCTCTTGTTTCTGATGGAATTGTTGATAGTGGTGTGACAGCCGTTGTTTCTAAAACATTGTGAAAAACAAGCATGAAGGACGGACGTAAAATTGATAAATAATATAGATATACTAACCTGTTGTGCCTTCCGTACAAGCTTTAATATCCAAAACAACACCTTTCGGTGATTCATCATCAGTAGTGTGAATAATGGTGATTTCTATACGTGATACAGGTGTATTTGATGGTATTTGTGTTGAATTGAGTTCAGCTGGCTTCGACTTATCTTCTTTTGGACTTGAATTACTTAATATTGGTATGTCGTTGATTTTGTTTCCGTCAGGTGAATAGAATGTGACTTCAAATTGTTCAACATTTCCATTGGGTGTTTTATCACGTGGAAGAGTGACTGACTGAACTGGAGCAGGTTTGTCAAAATGAACAGTAATTATTGGTTTAANAAACGTTTACGTAAAGCTAAAAAGGAAACACCTGAATTAGAAAAACCACAAGCTATTAAAACACATTTACGTGATATGATTATTGTACCTGAAATGGTCGGTTGTGTTGTTGGTGTTCATCAAGGAAAAACATTTAATTCAATTGAAATAAAACCTGAAATGATTGGATATTATTTAGGAGAATTTTCAATAACATATAAACCAGTTAAACATGGTCGACCGGGTATTGGTGCAACACATTCGTCTCGTTTTATTCCACTCAAATAAAGAGTTTTAATACAAAAAACAAGAAAAAAATCAAATATATTGTTCGTTTTAATATCATGTAACAATATTTGATTTAAGACGCATAAAACAACAAGAAAATAATCGTTGATTTATAACATCTTTATTGTTTTATTAATAAAAATAAAAATAAAACGAAAGATAAATGACAAATAAAATATTTTCACTTAAATATGATCATCAATAATTCACTATTCTATGTCAAACAATTGATGTTGTTTTTCCGTTAAGTTGAATATTAAACTTTAAAATGCAGAAATAATAATAATAATCATTTCTATTTGATTTCAAGACTTCATATTTAAAAAAATTTCGAGAAATGCTAGTGTATTAGAAAAAAAATTATTTTCGTTTATAAAAAAAAAAAAAAATTTTTTTTTTAGCAAAACAAACAAATGAATAATAATTTTATTGATATTAAAAAATCCCTTTGAATCTTGTTCATTGAAGACATGAAATTCTGTTAGAACAAATATTGTAAGATAATTGTTTTATTTTTTATTTAATAATAAGTGTTAATTGTTTCCAAGAAAGCTAAGAAATATTATTTATATGATTACTAATCAATTGTTTTTTGGACTATGATAATAAATTGTAAATATTATTTCATTTCAATTTATGTCAAATGTATTTTTATTGTTTTAACACAATAAATTGAGTGAAGAATAAATTAGAAAAACTTATTCTATCACATATAAAATCTCTGATTTGTGATAATGCATTTGTGTCAATATTAAACACGTAGTGGTTATGATCATTATCATGGTCTTTTTTTATTTTGTTACGTATTCATCAAATTTCAAAAAAAATCAGAAATAATTTTCTTTTTTAAGAAAGTTGATAAAGTATAAAAGTTTAGTCTCGTGACATGAGTAAAAAACAATGTTTTTTAGTAAACAAATTGTTCATAGAGTAAAAAAAAAGATATGAGTGGAAAATTCTATTAAATATACAATGTTCTTTCATTTATCGTTGTTATTTATTCAAAAAGGAAAAAGGTTTTTAGTGAAGAAAAAAACAAACTTGAATGCCTATGGTCTATAATAAGCATAATCTTAAAATTTATTTAAAATCCATGAACATTCATATTCATATTTATATTTATATGTGTATTATTATGTTGTAATGGTTTTGATTGAAGTAGAGTTTGCTCAGTATTCTGTCGTCTATTTGATACAGATTTATTTCTTGTTAAAGTAAATAATTGAATTAATTCTTTTCGAAAAACTCCACCTGTTAATGTATAAATATAAAAATGTATTGCATGATTTAATTGTCCCATAGCAATAAATATAGCTGTCAATAAAGCCATGGCACCTTTTGTTTGTGACGCATTTGGTGGACGGAATGCACGTACCGTATCATTTATTTCTGTTGGCAATGTAAATACTAAAAAAGCTAAAAAAGAAAAAAAATTTCGTCATTTATTGTTTTTTTTTCTATTGATTTTATTAATAAAACTAACCAGCTGCACTACCAAGTAACATCACAGTTAATTGCTTTTCTTTTTCATGTCTTTTACGAACTTTTTTTGATTGAATAGTTGTTGTTATTATTGTTGTTATGGATCGTCGTGATGTTATAACACGAATTAATATTATTATATTACATACTAGCATAACAATAAATGGAATAACAACAGCAAATAACATATCTAATGAATCAAATATTGCATAAAAACGATCATAAGTTAATGAATTATGTGCATCCTTAAAAGCCATTGATTTTTTTGATGGCATACATGCTTGTATTGAGTGAGATAGTTCATCAATTTCAAAACCCCAAAATATATGTCCATTTATTAATAGAAATATTATTGACATAGCTATTATTATATATATAGCAATACGTGCACGACAAAATTTTGTTGAAGTATGAGGACATTGAATTGATACAGCTCGATCAATTGATGCAACAGCTAATAAAAAATTTGAAAGATCTGTTGTAAAATAAACCATTAATGGATTTAATTTACATATAAATAACGATTTTGTCGTTAATGTTACATTATTATATGATGGAAGGACGGTATCAATAAATGAAGCACATAAAGATGCTATATCAGTAATTGCTAGAGCAAGAAAATAAACAGCACAGGAACGATGTCTTAATGATGGTCGACTAAAGACAAGAACACTGAGTAAATTTCCAATTACACCAATAACAAATATGGTTAAACATATATATTTATAAACAATTGTTTCAGTTATATGTTGATATGTATCATAGGATGATACTGAATCCATTTGTGTTGTTGATAAATTAAAATTTTTTTGAAATGATAATGATGATGATGATGATGATGATGATGATAAGGAGTAGGAGGAAGAGGAGGATGAAGGAGATGAGGATAAATTAAATAATATTGCATTTGAATGTGATAAACTAAGAATATTTTCACCAGGAATAACACGTTCTAATTCTAATGAATTTGATTTCATTATCCAAACTAAACGTAAAATAATTTTTTCATATTATTTATTACATTAGATTAAAGAAAAATTGATTATCTTCATTCAAGAATAATGAGTAATCATCTAGTTGTTTTCAAAGAAAAAACAAATCAACTTGAACACAACTTAACAAACAATAGAGAGAAAAAAAAACGAGATGTTTTTTAATATTATTTCCTGTCAAACTATATTTTATTCACAAAATTTTTATGAATATTTTCCAACTTTCATTCATATAACTAATTGTTTTTCTTAAACTTTTCAATAACTCAAAGTACAGGTGTTTCTTTTATCTGCTAACTATTTTATACAAAAAAAAAACAAAAAAATTCGAATAAAATCAATAATTTGATCATCAACATCGAGAAGAAAAGTATAAAAATCTGCATATTGTATATTTAATGTAAAACAGTATGTGTCTTTTATCTTTAAAAAAATTGGTACTAAACAGACTGACAATTGATGATTATAGTTCTGTACTATTTTTTCTTCAATAACATCTGTCGAAACAAACACAATATAAATTAAAGCTCAAATTACTTTATAATTGAAATACGTAAAAATAGAAATTTTATTAGAAATCGTAAGTTCAATGTATGTTATGCTTATCAGGAAATAACGAGCATTAATCGAACATGTTGTTTCTCAATGCATTTCTGTGCGATCTCTTATGCTCGAGAAGAGAGGCAAATATTAGCGTTTTTTTCTTTTACTTCCAGTCGACACTCTCTATTATTATTGAATTGATAAGCACTTTTTTTTTTTTTTTTTTTTTTTTTTTTTTCGTTCACCGATTGTCACCGACGTTCACAATAGTAGTCGGTGGTCGAGATCATTGTAAACAACTGTCGTTGATGCTATCGTTCTTGTTACATTTATTCTGGAAATGAAAAAAAATAATAGACAAGAAAACGAAAAGAAAAGAGAAGAAGAAATAAAATAGTCACCTGCAATTTAGGATCAAAGTAAACCCTTACTTATGTATGCCCGTTCTCAGTTATAAGTTATAAAAA
Source organism: Rotaria sp. Silwood2 (assembly GCA_905329745.1). Taxonomy (NCBI): domain Eukaryota; kingdom Metazoa; phylum Rotifera; class Eurotatoria; order Philodinida; family Philodinidae; genus Rotaria; species Rotaria sp. Silwood2. Next base: position 373,042 of record CAJNSZ010000071.1, on the reverse strand, counting down.
AAAAAAAAAGAAGTAAATTATCGGAAAATATAATAGAAAAGCCGATTTTTCCAACAGATGATTTTTCTCATTAATAATAGATCAGCATCTTTTTTCCTAATCAAGATCAATTCTTAGCTATTTGCGAGTTTCTACGTTGTTTTAATCTATCAATGCGTTAGATAAGAAAAAGAAAAGGAAATTCATTGGGGGATCTATATATTAAAGCATGTGTATAATCGATGAGGATAATTCGTAATATGAATTTTGTTTTTTAAATAGAGATAGAAATGCAAAACACTTATAGTCTATTAACAAAAGAAAAAATGCTAAGAAATGAGATTGAGGGCATAACGCCATTTTATTCATCTTTGAACGAATAGACACAATGAACGGCATAGTAATAACTTGGATACTATATAATGGAATTAGGAGAACGTGTCAATGATGGTAATAGTGACGTTGAAACTAAAAGAAAAAGAAGAAAAAGAGAAAAACAGACTATTCTAATTGTTATGCCAGAATTTGACATCATCGCTTTGCCACATATGATGCTCTCACAATTTTATTGGGCCTGACAGTTTAACACACACTTATCATGCCGTCTTTCCATCGATTGTGTATTTCATAATTGAGCACTTGAGAAGAATGACGAAAAGAAACTAAATTAGTGATATTGAATAACGAACAACTTTATACTATTTTTGACTATAGTAGTTCTGAATGAAGATTTGCTTTAATTAAATATGATTGTTATAATTATTTCATGTTAAGTTTAATAAATTTTAATTTATAATACAAAAGCCAAATATTCTCAAACTATTGTCACGTATTCAATCTAATTTGTAGATATGAAATTATTTATTTAATGTAATTTTCTAGATGATTTCATTTATTGTTCTACTGAATGATCTTTTTTATTTCTATCCGGGACATAATAAAGACAATGATTTTATTTTTCATTATATTTAAAGACGTACCTTACGTATTGTTGATAAATATCTGTTATTCTTACTAATCGTTTGAGCTCGTTTTTATCACTATTATTTTGTTAATAATGCAATAAGAAGAAAGTTAAATAGAATAATATAATACGAAAAGTAGTACACTTTTACTTGAAGTCAATTAATATTAATGGTAATCTAAGCACAATTTTGGATCGTGGAATGATGGTTAGCAGATATCTTTCATTTATATATAATAATTTCTATGAAGAATTAATCAGCAAATATTTCTTCTTTGTGCTTGTTTTTTTCTTCGCTTTTTCTGATGGCAGTAGTGATGACGATGATGATGATGATGATAACGAAAATGATAATGATAATGATAATTATTATTTTTATTTTTATTCGGAAAAGAATATTGTTTCAACAGTTATATAAACAAACTGGAAAATACACAACTATGAAAATAATAATGTAGATAAAAACAAAGAAAAGAAAGATTTCACATCTTACTATTAAGTTAATATGTCAATCAAATTGTCATATTAATCTTAAAAGCTAAGTTTTTATTTTATAGTATATAAATTGAGACTTACTTCGATTGAAAAAGGAAAAGATGAATTTCCTTCATATAGTGTTTGTTTATTATATTAAAAGAAAATATTACAGTTTTTTAGTATTGCCTATGTTTTGTCAATAGATTGAAGAACAAGTGATGAATAGCGTGGTTGAGAAGCCTTTCGGAAAGGAACAAGAAAGGCAAAAAAAGATTTTTACATCATGATTATCATTGTGTCTATTCATTGGTCTCGTTTCTCTTCATTCTATAATGCAGTTTGTTCGATAAGAGGCAAAGAATGAAGAGTAGTAGACGAGAAGAAAACAGAACAGAGCAAAATTTACTCTTATTTTGTCTCTTTTCAGATAGTTAGAACCTGTATTGTTAATAAAATTAATCATAAATATGAAAATTTCATCCCATGACATTCACTCACGTTTTACGCTTAATGAACTGCAAACAACGGAAGAAAAACTATATCAAAAACAAAAAGATGGATAATACTACCTTAATAATGAATAAAAATAAAAGCAACTCAGCCCACTTGCTTATTTAAGTGTATATACGCACACACACACAAGAGATTTGATTGCTAGCATATTGTGTTTGTCTCTCTCGTGTAATTACTCTGAAGCGTTAGTCGTTGTCTCAGTATTCTCGAAGGTATCATTTTACCAACAAATAGAAATTCTTTGATACATCTATATGACCCCAAGATAGACATCATTACCAAACAAACAAACTATCTTAGTTCAAAACAATAAAGTTTTCTTTTTACTCTCATCAACAAAAATTTGTATTACATTTTATATAAATAAAAAAGTAGAAAAATCTGATTAGATTTTGACGTGAGAAATCTATCGTAGATATATATAGTTCTTTTTCATGCATTTTATTCAAGCAATAGATCAAATGGTTATCATAGAACTTAATCAATCACTGAATCATTTATTATTATGTTTTGTTTATATGAAAACAGTCAACAACAGATGTAATACATTATCTCATAATGCAAAAAACATTTCACTCGATTTTATCAAATATTTTCAATAGAAATAATTTCTTTTTACTTATCAAGAAGAAATATCGTATTATAAGACAAATATGTTGATCCATGCACAATGATAAAATATATAGATATACGTGCGCTTAGTACAAGGTCAAATAGATAAACATAGTATCTTGTTATGACTAGCGTGTTCTGCTATTCCAAAATTCATCAATATATTTTATTATTTATATGTCAAATGATTTATTTTGTTAATTTTACATGGAAATTGTTCACACTGATTCACCATTCTTCTTTCAATTCATATTATTACCCATAAGTGTATGACATTGAAACTAAGACATTTGTACAATAAATTAAACTCGTATGATACTCTTCGTGATGTATGATTATTCTTACTGAATTTTTATGTCTTTAGTCAGTTTCTTTAGAAAAAATTCCACTGAAGTATTATAATCTGAAACTTGGTCAACACATAAATTTGACTGAACTAATAATGTTCTCAAAGTTTGAAAAAAAAAATAAATAATTTTATTATGAGATAACAAGCTTATCAAACAAAAAATTAGTTATTTAACAAAATAAAAATAAAATGTTCGATGAAATTATATGCGATATATATCGAAGCAGATATATTTATTTGTGTTAAAAATTTTCAGAAATTATAGTTTTAGTTAGATTTACCTATAGACAATATTTCAGATAAAAAACCTTTTAATTCAAATTTTCAAAATAAACTGACTAAGAAAAGAAGAAAAAACACAATAGAATGACTATAACTCAGGTACAATGTGTCATGAGTCCGGACTTATCGAACAAAGATTCTATTTAGGATGTTTTACACTTAAAGGAAGAATATCTCCTTGAAAAAAAGGGTGAATCAGTTTAACTGATTATTTCTTTAGTCAATAAGTATATTATTGGTTTATTGTAACATAAAATAATACTATAATATGATTTATAGTTGCATACAATTGAGTATAATCATTATTTTCTGTAATGTTGAAAGTAAGATGTTCAATAAAATGTACTTTTAACATAATTCTAAGAATTGACAAATTTATTTTGTTATATTTGAATTGATGATAAATTTTGTGATATCAAAATAGTTTTAATCCTATAGAACTAAACTGTTCTACTAGGACAACATAATAAATTCTATTTATTAAAAATATTCACACATGTTGCATGTCTTCTCTGATTTTTCTCCACTAGAATTATCAAGTCTTACTGCTCATTGTATAATAATAATACTTAATACATTTCACTCTGGTCTCTAGAGACAATATTCCCAATTGATACATTTTGTCTAACGCATTTTTTTATTCATGTACTGTGTGAAAAGGTTAATCTTGTTAGCATATATCAGTTGATTTCTACGTAACGAATATTCTATTTCATTATTATACAAAGGTTATCTTCGAGATTAAAATCATCGAATAGAAACTTCTTGTTCGATCATGTGTTAATAAATAAATATTTAGTAAGTTAATTGTTCTCTAAAAAAAAACCAAGAGATATTGAAACTACAAATATTATAAGAAATCTGAATGCAATCATTTACAACAATAGTTATTTATTTTATTTTCTCATAAACAATAATTATTTGTCAGTCTTTATCTTAAAAAAAAAAGAAAAAAGAAGGCTACTAATTAATAAACCAAAGACGCATTAGAATGTTGAGAATTGTATCGAGTGTCCTTTGAGAAGTCTTGAAATACTTGAAATTAATTAATGAATAAAAGTATTCTCTAATTGGGACGAAATAATATTTAACAAATGTTATAATAAGAAAATAAGATGAAGTAGGTATGACAAAAAAGATGAAAGAACAATACCATATGTGTTGATTGGAAAAATATGAAGAGACTTTTATTCTACGACCTACGCAGATTTTCTCATAAAAGAAATGTTTCAGTATTGCGAACATCTTTTATGTCAAGATAACTTTATAATTAAATAAACAAATATTATTTAACTTACAATAAATACATACATATATATATATAGTTAGAAAAGTTCACTTAACATTATGTTTTTTTTTATTTTTGACATGTGAATATAAATAGATAATTTGAATTCTAAAAATTTAATTGCCTAGAAATAATAAGTCACATGCCTCGAATATTCTTCGTTATAATAATGAATTAATATTGCGTTTCAATTTTTCTATACTTATTATACTTTGCAATAGAAAAGTCATTTTGCTAGAAAACACAATAGAATTATTTAATTAATTTGCCATATACCCTTGAGTGTGTACATAAAAATGCGCATCAGTTTTTTCAACTCAAAATCGTTGAATCGTAAATTAACGATATAAATACTTAAAAACTACTAACAAAGAGACATTATATGAAAATTAATCATTCTAGATAGAACAAAAGGACTCGCGTTTTTCTTTTAAATTGAACGTTACACATATTTTTTTTTTTAATTTTCAAGCATTTCAAATGTGTAAACATTGAATTTCGTTTTGTCCTTAAATACTGTTTGACCAATCAAACAAATAATTATATGTGTTCGAATAAATATATCATAGATTCAACAATGTTAACATAGACCACGATCTATGTGTCACTATTGTCAACAGAATTTATATCGACAAGATCTTAAAGAGCGTGATGACGTGTCTCATTCTTGACTATATCCTTTAGATGACGATGAAATGAATGCATGTGCTGATAGACTTCAACAAAAATGTACTGATATAAAACAAAATCTTAATGTAAAATACCAAGAACAAAAAAGATTATGGGAGTGAAAGAATTACAAGATTGGATTGAAGAACATCTTCGAAATCAAGATGCATCTAATGACATTAGACACTTACTATATGTAGCTGTCAAACAAATAATTCTCTATATTTGGATGACTAAAAAAATGAAGTTAGTATCAAAAATTTCGAGAATAAAACAAAGACTCCTAATAGACATTAAAAAACAATGAGAGCATCAAATATCAACACAAACATTTCTAAATGAATATGTACATTTATGTACGAATCATTTTATTTCCGCACAATGAATCATATTTACGCATTAGATAATCTGAAATGTTGCCCTTTTTTTTCGATATTTCTGTTCTTCAACAATCATAACAGATGACTGAATTACAAGAAATCTTTGCATTCACAACTCGTGTTCAGCATAGACTAATTCCTGATTCTAATAATCTCTTTATCTTTGCATGTCTGATTAACAGCTAAATTTAAATAAAAAAAGGGTTATTTTCTTTAAATTATAATTAAATAAAACTTAAATAAATGAATTACTCGTTGAGGTAATTATAGATCTGCTTCGCTCTGTAATAACTAAAAACATTTAATATGTTTTCTGAAAAATGTAGGAGAGCTTTTTCATCATTTTAATACTCTTTTTAATTCTTCCTGTTTAACTTTACCGATTAATCTAGCCATGAGAATACAATATATTACGTCAAGTTTCAGATCACACTTTGGTAGGAGTCTATAAAGTCTACATCGTCAGAAAAGAATTCTTTAGTTTTTTAATACTATTAGGATAAAAAAATTTGTTTTCGAATATAACATTAAATTAATTAGATATATCAAAAGGATGAAATCATTGTTCACTTGATTATTATGGTGATAAAATTCAAACTATTCAATATTATAATAAATATTTAGCGTTAATTGTATGACAAACATATTGATAGAAACCGATCATTATTCTTTGAGCTTTATAAAATACATCCAAATATGATCAGTTATGAATACTGAACATGAAAAAAAATTATATTTAGAAATATTTTGCTTCTCATTTCGGATAAATGAATCAATGATTGTTGACGAATTTTTAGTTTATTAAAATAACATACATTCCAGTTGATATACAAATAAGAAGTTCAGTTGCTGGTCGATTTTACGATCCGAACAAGATTTTACCAATTGATTTATTTGTCTTTATAACTTTAAACGAATTTACTCTACATTTATACACAAAATGTCTTAATTAATCATACAGAATCTATAATTACCATCCTTTTGCACATAATTTGCAAGAAATTTGAACAATTCTATCTAATAATATTATGCGTTAAGAATTTCGTGATGTTTGTAGGATACATTAAAACTATTGGCATTTAATTATTAATTATCCTTTACTTTGTCGTGTTTTATTCAGATTTTCTCTTTCGACGAGATGGTTTTAAACTGAATGACAGTAAATATCTATTTTTGGAAGCACAGATATATCGTACATGATATAATAACCACAAACTCCAGGAGGGCTAAATCAATGTTCATAGGGCGTAGCTCTCTCGACTTCCATACTAGATAAAATAATGATCGTTTGAAATAGATAAACTTATGTTAATCAAGATATTAAATGATACGAAACTTTTTTCTCTGAATATTCCTAAGATGTTACTTAATTTAAAATAGAAGAAAAAAAAACACAACACAAATAAATTTTTTTGAAAAGTTTTTAAACTGTTTATTTTACTATTCTTGATGGAATATTTTAACAATATTATATAAAAATTAAAAGCTTTAAAATAATTATTATTTCTTAGGACATTCTAAGTTAACATATTCAATTAACATTAAAAAAATAATGTTCTTACTTGATTTTTTTTTTCTAATGTATTTGAATACAAAAAAAGAATAAAGAAAAGATGGAAAAGTTAAAAATGCTCCTATGAGAATGTTTACTAACATAAGAAACTTTAAAGAAAAAAAAATACTTTTAGTGATGAGCATTCTTTTTAGCTGACGATGATGATGGATGCACTGTTGGAATCGAAGCTGGATGAGATTGAGAAGCGAAGTTTTTAGCTTTACGTGACTGAGACCATTTTGTCATAGTATAACCAAAAATTATCCAACCACCAATAACACCCATTACTGAATTAGCTCGATCACGCGTTGTATAGGAATTAAAATAACGAATATACCTATTCGTAGTCATCTTTTCTCGAATATGTGCTGGAACATCAGCATCACCACCAAAACGAATAAGACTTAATTTCATTTTTATATATCAATGGTAAGAATTATCGAATGCTAATATTAATCAAACCAAAATATAAACTTTTTATAGCAAAAAGCAACATCTCAATCTAGTGATTTTATAGAGAACCAATCAGTTTAGAACGCAATACGTCATCTATCAAAATTAATTTTTGTTTTGTTTTTATCAGTATTATTCGATTCTTTTTCTATATATATATTCAAATCGAAATGTTCACATAATATATTTGAAATTATGTTTGTAATCGTGAATGAGTCATCTATGATGGTTGTTATGGAAAAAGTATCGTTCAATGGATGATATTGATATTCTTCATTACAGGCAACAGTAAGAATGGAGCAACAAGAACCTGAAAGGCGTCCAAGTAAAAAATCTATAAGTGATGATAAACCATTTGTTGGAAAGAAAAAAACCAAAGCCGAATTAGAGCAAGAAGCCTATATGGCTCAACAGTATGCTATTGTTATCGGTGAACTGAAAGCTGCCGAAGCAAGAAATCGGTAAGATTCATTTGTTCATCAATTTTCATTAGTTCATTTTTTTTCTTCTAATAAAAGAATTCGAGCAACTCGTCTTCGTTTTGCTAAATCCCATCGTGATGAAGTTGATCAAATAATCGCCTTTCAGCCAAATGCATTAAGTGCACTTCGTTTTGAAGCATTTATGTCAAATACATCATCATTACAAAAAGAAAAAGTATCTTCATCATTGCATTCATCACCACGTACAGCAAGTGCTTTAGCAAGTGGACAAACAAAAGAAACTTTAACACAAATTGAACGACGTAGAGTTCAAAATCTACTACTTGATGATAAAAATTTATTGGTTGATAGAACCGGTTAAAAACAATTTTTATAATAAATATTCAATTATTTGAATGTACGTAAAAGATGAGATAATATTGCTTTCTAAAACATTCAATAAATAATAAAGATTATTTCAAAAAAAAAATTTAACTTACAGGCATTGACCAAAGAAATAAAAGTAAGAATATAATAAAACATATTAAGAAAAATATAATAACAAGATACCATTTCGATTTTTTCCATATTATATTTTTAAATGTAAGATATGGAGATGTAAACCAAAGAAATGATGTTTCAGGACGTCTGAAATTATATTTATTTTATTTTTTTTTTTAAATGTAAAGCAAAATATTTACTGTGGTAGTTCTAATTTTGGATGTTGATTTGGTTGTTCACGACCACGTCCTGCTGGTCTTTCAATTGCTTCTTTTTCTGTTAAAATTTCCAATTCAAGTTCAATTTTACCCTAAATTGTTTCTCTTTTTAGAAAATTTTCTTCAAATTAAAAAGAAAATAACCTTACAGTAAGTTGTGGCTTTCCACTTTGAAGATCAATGCAAGGCCACCAACCTTTTAGACGTTTTATTTCAAAAATTGAAACATAATTCGATAATTGATCATTCACAATGTCCAATGTACAAACATCAGAATCTTTAGCTGGTTTATATAAACGATTTAAATCAAGTGTTAATGCACCTATTCTCATTAAAGTGATTTAAACAAAAAGAATAATGAAGACAAAACAAAAAGGAAAATTACCAAGAAAATCATCTCGACTAAATTTATCATTATCCCATATTTGAAGATTTAATACAGGTGGAACTTTAAATTCTGTAGCATCATAACTCCAAAAATATTCTTTTTTATTAATTGATATACATCGTTCAGCAGGAAAAAAAGAAAAATCATAAACAAAACGCCAATTAAAGTTTCCTTCACCATCCATTGATCTAATTTAAAATTAAATGTTCTTTTTCTTTTTGAATAAAAAACAAACAAAAGCAAAGAAAATTCAAATAACAAACCGATAATGTACATCTGTTTTTTGTAAATCATCTTCTATTCCAGTCAACCATCCTTTTACATAAATATCAGACATTTTTTCTCCTGTTATTGATGTTTCTTGTAAAATTACATCACTTGTATTCCAAATTATACAACGAAGAACATAACTAAAAAGAATTTTACGAGTCGTACATGTTTTAAAATCATGAATACACTAAAAGAGTAGAGAATAAATCGAAAAAACAAACAATTATTTGTATCACTCAATCTTACGAGAGAAAAAGAGCTCGAAGTCTTAACTTATTACTATAGAGATATTGTATTTTTACTGTATTGTTTAAATCATTGGTGTGGTATTTCTCAGGAACTCTTGAAAAGTTGATTTTTGAATTTCGACTTGAAATTTTGCACTAAGACGGATCTTAATGAGAATATTTTATTGTGAGAGTTTCAAATCTCTTCGCTATTTCTATCGTAAGAGGTTGTCATGATAAAAATTTATCTTTTATATCACACGTATCTACACTGACAGATTTGATAATCTTATTTCAGGATAGGAGCTAATCAAAAGACTTGAAACTTCCATTATTAATCATTCTCAGTGAAGGTTGTATCTGTGCAATGTTTCAAGTCAAAATTCGAAAATCAGTTTTTTCGGTATGCCTGGAGAAGACTGTGCTCATTGTCTTGAAAAATATCGTCAAAATGCAGTATTTCTACAGCATTAAGTTAAGGCTCCGAACTCTGTTCAGATATTCAATGCTTATTAGGATATACATGGTGGACATAATTCCAACTCAAAAGCAATTGATCAATTTAGAACCTTCTCTCGTTTGATAGACTATCAAAGTTAATATTCAACAGCTAACGAAGTTTTAATATGAGAACAAATATTCATGAATACATTTTAGATTAATGTATACATACAAGTTTAATTAGCTAAAAAGAAATAAGTGTTTGGTTTAATATGACAATAACTAATGACTCTCTCATCTATTTTTTATAACTTTAGAAAACATTCAATGAAGTTTTAATGGAAAATTTCTTTTAAAAAGAATATAATCTTGCAAAATAGATCATAACTTCACACAAAGTTATCTGCAAGTATCGGTAGTCAATTACGTCCAAATACCTAAAATCGTATTAATATAGAACATGAGAGCACATACATAGCACACGACATAAATAATCTTACTACTTCCTAACTACTTCTTTTTCACTATTATAGACTTATATCAGTCCATATAGCACTTCTCTTCAATTGAAAGTGATATTTATTCGGAATTTTTATATATTATTTTAATGTATATAGATCATGGGTACCCAAATTATTCAACAATGTTTTTTCTGCCGGCGTAAGTGTCAGAAAGAATCCAAATAACGATTTGAATAGAAAGAATTTTTTTCCATTAAAAATATAAAGAAATAAAAATGATTATCAGATTCCCAACGATCACAACTTCAGAAAACTCAAACCCTATTTTTTCAGCACCTAAAGTGCTTTAATATAATTGTTTTTAATGCTACAAAGAACGACAAAGCAAATAATTCTTGATAAAGTGAGACACTGTTGAGTTCTTGGCGACGTTTTTTTCATTGAGATACAGTAATATGATTGAAGGTCAAAAAAAAACTGGCTGTTCTATAAGAAGTAATAAAAGAAAAAAACAAATTTTAGGGGCTTCCATAAGATAGCTATATCTCAGTCAAAAAATGTGACAGAGAACTCTGAGACATTTCATTTTCTAGACAATAAGTATTTTTGATGAGATTTAATATTATATAAATAAAAAGTGAATTGTTTATCATTAACCTACGGTTTCGATTTTCTTGGTGTGATAATAAAAGGGGGTCCAGGTGGACCTTGAGATTTTGGAAAAATATCAACAAATAATTCTAAACGACCTTGTTCAATAAATGGTTGAAATGAATTAAAAAGTGGTCGCGTTTCAATATGTTCAGGACAAAGACGAAGTTTATGTAAAATATACAATGCTAAACGTTCTTCTTCTTCACCCACATGAATTGTTAGATTTTTTTCTTGTTCTAAATAAAATAAAATTAAGAAAAACCAAAGAAAAGAAGACGTATATTTTTGAACAAACCGAAATCTTCCAAACGAAAAGTTGTATTACCAATTTTAATTGAATGATCATCAAGTAATTCTGGTAAAGGTAAATTATTTCGTTTACAAACATCATAAAGAATTTTTCTCGGTAGAATATTATCACGCCATTGATTAGATCCAGTTCTAAATAAATTAATCTTAATTATAATTTTATTATTTTCATCTAAAATACTTACAAATTATAGTGTAATGGAAGTCCACATGTTGCTCTATATTTACTTAAAAGTCTATTCTCTAAATCAATTGTTGTTTGTCCAATAATATCATCTGATGTTATTAAATCCCAATCTTTAATACGAATTATTAAATCTTTAGCTAATGGAATTATTGTTTTGATTTCAAACATTCTAAATAAAGAAAAATAAAGTTGATAAAAAAAAGCAAAAGAAAATAGATAGATAAACTAACTTTCCAAAGACAGGATTTATTGTATTTGATATTTTTTCATCTCGATTATCAATTTTTATTTTTCCTAATTGAATTTCAATATATGGATCTGATTTTCCACTTGAATCTTTTGCTTGTAAATCAATACCACGAATTATATAAACACGAACTAAACATTCTTCTAAATTATTTGATGGAAAATTTTCCATAATTCGACGTGGTAATGATTCATTTGAATTTTCAGGTAATGGATAAACTTTAAAAAAGCCTTTAAATTCTCCGAGTATTTCATTTTCTTCTTCAAATTTTGTTTTTCCACGAGATAATTCAAATGTTCGACAAAAATCATTAAAACCTTCATAAAATTCGTATAATTCAAGTGGATGAGAATAAATCTTAAATTGAAAAAAAAAAATACAAAATAGAACCAACGAAAAAAGAAACGTAATAAGAAAATATTTACTGTTAAAGTTTCATATCCTTTTTGTATATAAGTACCACATTTATTGAATTCACCTTTCGATGCATAATATTTTGACCACCAATCAATATCTTCTTCGACAATTGTCTAATTTATATATAAAATCATCGAACAATAAGCAAAGCAAAAGTTCTCGACATATTTTAATTCAATCAGAAAAATCTTTTTCGATTAAATTACAAAAACTGTTACTTCATTTTGTACTCTAACGAGGGAATGTTTATAAGTGTAAAATTACTATTCAGTTAGGATTGTATGCATTATATAACTTCTAATCAGCTATGAATACACTGAAAAAAGCTCGGACTAATAGTTTATTACTGCCGAGATATCGTATCTTTTAATGAAACATTGTAATCTCCCTTATAAACACTTAGAGACAGATCTTATCTGGCATAGCTTATTGTAAAATTTTCAAATTTTTTTATTGAGCCTACTTTGAAATAAGAACAACGACATTCTGCTAAAAAATACTATACAAATACGGCACCTTGACAGTAATAAGCTATTATTCAGAATTCTTTTCAATGTATTCATAACACATTAGAGCCTACATAATGCACATAGACCTGACTCAAAAGCGATTTACAATTTAGAAATGTTATCTCATAAGATTCTTTTATTAATTGTGCAAGAACAAATCATTAAAATAGAATAGATATTACTATTGAAAATATGTAATCTTTAATCTCAATTTAAAAATCATGTTCTAACTCTAAATAGATTTTGGTCAGATTAGACGAATTTTAAATGAAAAGATAATCATAGATCTTTCTTTACAAGTTCTTATGCTTTTAATATGAGCGTCACAATATTCCCTTAGATCTTAAAAGAAAATATCGAGTAAGATGAATGAAATAGAAACCAAGGACTTAGAGAATATCCTTGGCGATTAGTTTAATACAGAAACAAATCTTTATTTTCAAAATTTTTTTAAATCAGTTTTGTTCGAAATACTTAATCTAATGACGAGATGATAGTTTCTAATTTCTACTGTCAGATTTGAATTTCTATGGATGATTTATAAGTTAAAAAAAAAGAAAAGTAAATAAATGTTATAAACATTTTTTTGTTTTAGAAATAAATGAAACAAAATATAACGAACCACTTGGTTGACGAGTACACTTTGATAATGTTGTTGATGATCTTTCAAAATAGCTTTTTGAATTTTCTCTAATTTCGATTCTGGTTTTATTACAGGAGATTTACATTTCTTCAAAAACTGTTTCACTCGTTTTCTCATTGTTTTTTTATCAACGATTTTCGTTTCGATTTCATTGTTTGTAAAATCAGATGTTTCGTTAGTTAATACAATCTTAACTTTAGATGAATGAGAATGCTATTACGAAGAAAATTATTTTTATTAAAATAATAAAATCAAATGTTTTTACTTCATTTCGATGTTTTTTCTTCTTTTTTTTACTCATTGGAATAACAAAATTATTTGTTGATGTTATAGTATGTGATTGTATACATTCTAGAAAAAATAATTATTTTCAAAATAAATGATTAATAAAAGAATATACTAGCTGCTTGTATAAGTGTTAATGAAGGTGCAGTTGGATCACATCGAAATAATTCCAATGATTTAATAATATGAAAACCAACAATAGGTTTTCGTCCAAATGATCGATGATCTTTTACTTTAATATTCATTGCTGGTGCATATAAATCATCTTTTGGTAACATCTAATTATATTATTGATAGATAAAAAAACAAAATTAGTTTAGATAAAAAGAAAGAAAAACATACAACATCAAGAAATAATAATGGTTTATCAAAATTTGGTGTTTTCTTTGCATTTTTAATAATTGTTGATTCAACTTGTTGACCACCAACTTCAAACGTTACTTGTGGACAATCAATATCCGATAACATAAATGATTTCATATTTCTTACACCCCAACAAAGAATCTAATAGAAAGAAAAACAAAACGAGTTTGTTTTTCTCATTATTATTGATTAAATAAATAAAGAAAAAAAACCTCAATTCCAGTTCGAACAAGTTCTGGTCGAATTAAGTCCGGTACAATAAACAAAGAACTACGTTTTGATGGATATGGAGGCATTTTCTTCTCGTTATCAATTTCTGGTAACTAATAAAAATAAATTTTAATATAAAATAAATATTCTATTAAATAATTTACTAAGAAAAGTTCAAATGCTGCTAATAATTCTCCTGCATTATCTTTTCCTCTTTTAACTTGAAACCATTTTAATTTACTAATTGGATTTATTTCATCAGGTATTAAACGAACAATAGGTGAACATTGAACACGACCAAGAAAATCTGGAAGTCCCTATTAATTTTATCAAGAAAATTCTTTTTCTAAATTTTGTCTTTTTCAATTTTTAAAAATCTACATATTCATCTTTATCAAATAATTCAATTAGAACATATGGAGGATCATGATAAATTTCATTTGGTTCACCATAAAGTTCAACATTTGAAAATATCAATGTCTAAAAATAAAAGTTTCGATTAAAAAAAAATCTGAAGAAATTTAATTTACTTGATCCCACGTTGGACATAAAGTTTTTTGAATAACTTCCGTACGTTGACTTTGATTAATAAAACCAATTTGTGCATATGGATCTTAAACAAGAATTTTTGTTTAATTGATAAGTATTTTATAATACATGCTCAGTAAAAAACACACACACACTTTTAGCATAGTAAATTGTTTGAAAAGCTCAGTAACTAAGTTAAAACAAATCAATATTTAACGGTGTCGGTATCGACTTTTCTGATAGTAGTATCCACACTCAATGTCACACCGGAGATCAGATTAGTGTGAAACACCATGAACCTAACCCAGCACATCTCTGCCGCATAACTAGCTAACTAATTTAGTCAGTAAACATAGGATTTATCGAACACAAAATTTAATTCTGATAATTTGTGTATTATACTGAGCGTTGACAAAAAAAGAAATACAAATCATTTAATTTTCTCTCTTAAAAAATTGATATTATTTACAATATAAGGAAAATTTCTTACCTGAAAAACTATCATAATCCATGGAAAGAAGATTTCGTGCTTGATATATATATGATCGAAGTTCATAGTAATACGGTCCTATATTTAATGATAAAAAAGTTTATTGAAATAAGTCTATACTGAAAAAAATTTTTACTTTTAAAAGTAAGAAACATTCTTGGTGCACTTAATTCAATTTTAATATTTTTATTTGTTGCTGATTTAAAATCGGGTGATCGTTGATCACCTTTTGAAGATGAATCTGTAACTAAAGAAACTCGTGATTGCATTCGAAAAATAATGTCTGTATTAATAAAAGTTCCTCCATTAGAATTAGAATTAATATTTTCATTATTTAATAATTGATCGGAAATCATTTTTCTATGCCATCGTCTTCGACGTGTCATATCCATACTTCGTTCATCAGCATGAAATCTCATATTAAACATCGGAGCATATTCCCATCCTTCATTTTTAAAATCAATTTTTATTTCTTTTTTCTATAAAATATAAAATTATATTTAATCAAATAAAATATTTCAATACTTTTTTCTCTTCTATATTTAAATCTATTTTAATAACTCGTGTTCTATACCAACGTCGTCGACGATTTAAATGAAATAATTTTTCAACTGGACACCAACCACTAACTGTTTGATTAACACAATATTCAAAACCTAAACAAAATGAAAACAGGTAATTACTATTATGAATTTCTAATCTTAAAACCTTCTTCATCTACAGCTCGATTAGTATCTATAGTCCATTCATCTTCCCATTCCCATCCAGGTGGAGATTCAGTTCGTTCATTTTTACTTAGTACTTTATCACCAACCTAAAAAAGATCGATTTTAAAATGAAAATGCTTATTTTTCTATAATTAAATATCGAACTAAATTAGTCCATTGAATTGCTTTTGGTTGCCATTGTGCTCCAGCAATTAATCGATACTGATGTTCATAAACTTCTTCAGTAAATTTTCTATGACCAGCATCATCTGCATATCGAGCACTAATATTTAAAACAAAATTTAATCTTTATGTAATAATAATTCATTCAGTATTTTATCCAGATTTTCTCTTTCGAAGGGGCTATTTAAACGTTCGAGAAGGTGACCTAAGGCAATGATTATAGTCGGTCATACAGTTTACGGTCATAAATAGACATTTATTAGACGCAGTATTACGATAGTATTTTTGTTGTGCTATACACAATTGATAATCGTTATTAAACGATTAAAAAATTAAGCTTACAANAAAACCTTCTTCATCTACAGCTCGATTAGTATCTATAGTCCATTCATCTTCCCATTCCCATCCAGGTGGAGATTCAGTTCGTTCATTTTTACTTAGTACTTTATCACCAACCTAAAAAAGATCGATTTTAAAATGAAAATGCTTATTTTTCTATAATTAAATATCGAACTAAATTAGTCCATTGAATTGCTTTTGGTTGCCATTGTGCTCCAGCAATTAAACGATACTGATGTTCATAAACTTCTTCAGTAAATTTTCTATGACCAGCATCATCTGCATATCGAGCACTAATATTTAAAATAAAATTTAATCTTTATACAATAATAATTCATTCAGTATTTTATCCAGATTTTCTCTTTCGAAGGGGCTATTTAAACGTTCGAGAAGGTGACCTAAGGCAATGATTATAGTCGTTCATACAGTTTACGGTCATAAATAGACATTTATTAGACGCAGTATTACGACAGTATTTTTATTGTGCCATACACAATTGATAATCGTTATTAAACGATTAAAAAATTAAGCTTACAAGCGTTTGCAATAATCTTGCATCTACCAAGCAGCGAGAAAACTATTGAAAATGGTTATTTATGACCGCGATTATTTGACCTGAGGAAAATCTATTGTTGAAAATACCGACTTCCACACTGGATAAAATACTAAATCCATTTACCTTATTTCTGGACTAATATACCAATCCCCACCCCATCGCCAACCAGGAGGTACTTGAAAATTTTGTTTCAGTAAATTCATCTAAAAATTTCCATATATAGAAATAAAAGTTATGATTGTTTTTGTGTTTCTTTATATTCTCTTACATTTCCTGTAACATCTGACCATGCTGGTCTGGTCATTAATGGTCCAGTTGTTGACCATTGTCCAAGTACATTTGTTTGATTTTCATATGTTTCTGCATAAATAGTTAAATCAGCTCCGTTTTGTTGTGATAACCAATCTTGTTCATGTATGGCTAAACCAAACCAAATTTTGACTCGAATTTCTGCTGGAATGAAAAATCTTTTATCTTTGTCAATATCTATTTCTTTTCCAGGCCATTTTAATGTTATTGTTTGAAGTTTTCCACAAAGATGACCACGATAATCAACATTGGTTGAATATAATACTTCATTAGCTGGTAAACGATAATAAGCATAACGTTTACCATTTGATAATAACCATATAATTACATCAGGAATACTATTTTGTGGCTAAAATAAAAATTAAATTATTATTTAAAATAAATATATTATATATATACTAAAGATATTTTTACTTCAAATTGAAGAAATTCAAGATTTCTTTGAATATCTTCTAATGTATCAAAAATATCTTGTGATGTTTTAGAATGTAATTTTAATTGTTCTAATTTATAAATAATATCGAAAAGATCTTTTTCACGCATTTGGCGTCTTAATCGATCAAGTTCATTTAAATGATAACGACATAAGTCAAAATCAGGTAATGACTTTCTATTTAGAAAAATTAAATATATTAAATGAATATTTTCAAGAATAATCGAAACTTTTCGACCATTGTTTTATTTAATTTTACTTTAAATATGAAATAATTGTATCGATTGATTGTTTATAATGTCGAATAAGAATTTCATCAGATGATTTTTTTATTTTTAATAAATTTAATGTTGATATGAGATCAATCTTAATAAAAAGAAGAATATATTTTATCTTTTTTTTATTTCGATAAAAATTAAAAAATATTTTTTAAACTTACAATAAATAATTTCATATTTGATAAATGATTAAGAGCTTCTAATCTAAAAGTAATATCTTCCCATTCACTGGTAACTTGTACACACGGTTTTGTATGTCCCCATGGTAAAAAATAATATGATGTTCCATCAAAAACAGGATTTGTTGGTGGTGTTGTTGAACAATTTGCATATCCAATAAGATTATCAAATTTATTTCCATAATTTCCTATACTTATTTCAAATTCAATTGTTGATTCATGTTCAAATAATATAGAAGCATCAAGAAATGCAGCATGTAGTTTATATTTTTTTCTTGATTGATATGGTAATGTACGAATTAAATCTGAATTTGATATTTCACCAAGAGGTTCACTTGGAATTTCACCAAGAATTGTTTGTAATTCAAAAAATATTCGACCACGATATGCAACACCTTCACTCTATATTAAAAAAAAATAATTTGTTTTTCTTTTTCTAGAAAAAAAAATTTTCTTTTATGTATAATTTACTTTGCCACTATTTAATTCATCTAATGCAGTTGGAAGTTCTGAATATTCTCGTGGTGCACCATATAAATTAACCCAACATGGACCAAATGTTGGAAGAAAACCTTATAAAAATTATTTTTATTTTATGTTCAAATTAGTTAAGTAGTCAAAACAAATAATAACTCATTGATACTCAATTTCATATTGTTATTCATTATGGATAATGAATCGAAATTTTGATACTTTCTATAATCGCTCGTTAGTGGTTTTCAAAGGATAATCGATGGTAAAGAAAAAACAATCTCTATTATTTCTGTATTTCAAACAGAACCGTTTTTACTGGTACTTAATTCTTTGTTTATTTTATTGTTATTCTTTCGTTGGTTTTCATTGTCCTACTTCGTTTTTCTTAATTTAATATTATTATTATTATATTAATCATTGGTTTTAACCGGCAAATAAGCCTGTTCAACATATGCATAATATCTACAGCAAGTCTAACCGGTCTAT
Organism: Rotaria sp. Silwood2; assembly: GCA_905329745.1. Lineage (NCBI taxonomy): Eukaryota > Metazoa > Rotifera > Eurotatoria > Philodinida > Philodinidae > Rotaria > Rotaria sp. Silwood2. The sequence continues at coordinate 353,807 of CAJNSZ010000071.1, read as the reverse complement.
CATACATTTCGAATATCTCACAAACATTGTTACTGATTATTTTCCAAAGTTTTAACTTGATAATTTCACTCTTTTTATGTTGATTATATGATGACTATGAAAAATTAATTCATAACTACTCATCATTCTTGACACCTTGAATAGAAATTTTGATCTAAGAGAAAATCAAAAACTGCACTACTTAGAATATTAACAAACGTGTTCCGGCCATTCAAAATGTGAAAAGGCTTCTAATATTTTTCTTTGAAAAATATAATGTAAATTCCTCAGAAGAGAAGTAGTTATATTCTATATACTCAACTGATTAATTAATATGTAGAATTAAAAAGACATACCATTTTCTCGATCATCGCATATCGAATTAATATCTAATAAAGCTGATCCAGTTATATCATCAAATTGTAAACGATCCCTGAATAGATTTTTTTTCAATAAAAAAATATCTTTAAAAAAAAAATAAAATCTTACTAACCAATCCATAACAGTAAGTGTAATTTTATCACACATTGATGGAAACTATGTGAAATTAAAAATAACAAACAAAAAATAAATAAATGTGAAAATAAAATTTACTTTAAGACCAAGTCGAAGTTCTTGATTAAATTCTGGATGTGAACAAGTATAAATAATTTTTGACGAAACCTAAAATAGAAAAACTAAGATTTATTTTTATTTTTTGTTGAACATACTTGTTGTCCAGCAAATGAAAATGTAACATAAGGATCAATTAAGTCTTTAATATCTTCAGTTCCATGAAAGATTTTTTTAACACCATGAAAAAACGAACTATCCACTAAAAATTATTTATTTATTTTTTTACAATAAAATGTTCAAACACAAACTTTGTGGTAAATCTTCTGCTTTATAAACTTTTAGAATAAATGTTACTGGACGAAGCATAAGACCAACTGGTTTTAATAAATTACTTTCAATATCATCAAGATCATCTGCATTTTCTTGTGACTATAGAAAAAAAAAAAACAAAGTTTCAATTGAAGATAATAATTGAATTCTTACTGGTGCTTCATCTCCTGGTCCTAATATATTAACAGATACTTTAAGATAACCTTTGGCACCAGTCATTCGATCATTATCATTACTTAATAATAACCATTTTCGATTAATTGAATGTTTTGTTTGGGAATAAATAAAAGCAATATCAGTTTTAAATGTTCCGATTTTCATATCCGATCGAAGTATTCTCGAATTACAAACTTCAAATTCAATAAATTCATCACATAAATTAGCTTGAGACATATTTACATTGAAAAAGAAAACTTCATTAAAATATGGATTATTTGTTCCTTTTTGAATTTTAGTTTGTTTTATTGAATTAATTACTCTAATACGACATACTGGATGAATATTACTTCCATGTAATTGACGAGCTTGAAAAATTTTTACTCGTATCTATAGAAAATAATTTTGACAAATTTCGAAAAAAAAAAAATAAATCTAACTTGAAAATCTTGTGGTTTAGTCGATCGTGGTTTATTTTTTAATAAAAGTGTTTTGTCAATACCTAATTCGGCTTTCCATGGCATATCACCACCATTTTGTAAATATATGTCATCAACTTGATTTAAACCTATAACGTTCACTGTATAAGAAAATTTTCAAGAAAAATTATTTTACCGTTTCTCGAATTTAATTTTTCATTGTTAACACTATTCGGTGGACTATATTCAATTGTAAGATATAATTTAGTCTATATTTTAAGTGAAAATAAAAGAAAATTGTATTACAAAGTTTTTTTTTTCGAACTTACAGCTTCAAGTCGAACACCTTGCGGATTTGTTAACTGAACAGTGCGTCGTTTGATGATACCAGTTCGAATAACATCATTCAATGATATTGTACCTTGACCAATAAGTCTAGATAAAAAACAAGTAATAATAAAAAAAAAATACATAATAATTAATTTACTTGTTGGTTCCAATTTTTTCGTAATCTTTAAGATGAATTTCTAATACATCTGTACTTTTTATTGGAATACCGTTAAGAGGAAAATCAAGTGTCTAATGTTAATATAATCATCTTAATAATAAAAAGATAGAAGAAAAAATATGATCATGTCTACCTCATCCCATTTTGGATCACATGTTGATCGTTGCCAATTTGTTTGTTTCGTAATACCTATAGAAATTACATTATCATCATACAAAATTTAAACATAAAAAATTGATTAAATTTTGAAATAACTTAATTATAAATATGTTAAACTTATATTTAATTTGTTGATTAACTCCTCTCTAAGCAATATGATTCATATATACCTTGAAAAATAACTGCAACCATTGGATCAACAGTTGAAAAACGTTCCAAATTAGGAACACGTTCGGCATTATGAACAATCACTTTAAGCATTGTTAAATTATGAAGCAAATAGAGAATAAAAAAAATGCTTTTATCAAAAGAAAATATTATATTTCCATATTGTTTTAATAAGTCGTAGGTGGAATGACATTCTGAAAAAGAGCAGAGACAAAGACAATGAATGCTAGTTGAATAAAACTAGGTTACTGTTTTCACTTTTTCATCTTTGTCTTAGTGTGGGTATCAGATGGCAAAACTATGAATATATTATGCATATGAAAATCGTAAATAATTGAAATATCGTTGATCATATTGCATTGAATAAGTCAAAGTACTAGCATCAATCTTATTATATGAACAGAATATGATCGATACTAGACAAGTTTTTCTCTTCTACGTTTTATTATGATGATAGATGACACTTTTAAGCTAATTTTTGCTTAAAACTATATTTTTCACCTTGCATATGCTGCATAAAAATTGATTATGTCTTTTAATTATGTATCATTCATAGATTCGGGATTGGCTCGAAGCAATCAACTTAAACAGATGTCTCAATTTTTCATAAGATATTCAAATATTTTCAGTTCTATAGGATAAGAGACATTTTCCATGATTGAGAGGGGAATAATACACTCTCAATAAGTGTCCCTTACATTATCCAGATAATTAATATATATACGTATATTTTATTATTAAGAAAAGGAATGCATTAAAATCTTTTCTACAAAGAGTGAGCATTGCAATGAGAGAAAACGTATACTTCATCCTTCTTAAATACGAATTAAAACAAGAATAACTATCATCCAATTCTTTTATATACTTATGGTCAGCAAACAAGAAAATTGTTGAAATGTAATCGTCTTTTTGCAATCGATCACAATCGTATACCCGTGTTAAAAACAGATGAAATAATGAAAACAAACTAAGGATGAAATGTAGAATCTAAGATACTGAATTATTCAAATTATAGTTCCAACAATGAACAAAAGAAAACTGGAAATCGGCCATATTACATTGATAATCGATCTATTGATCACCACGTAGGAAGTCGACTTACTACGTAAGGTTGAAAAAATTACGAATAAAACAACGAACGTTTATGCTGTATTTATGCATTTAATGGAAAACTTATTTCTCCTTGTTATAAAAATGATAATCAATTCTTCAATGGATACTGTAATATAATAAACATAGGTAGATAACTAATTACAATAATTGCCATATCATAAATTTAAGTAAATCAAACGTTTAAAATGCAGAAACAATTAAAGATTTACGCATGACGTGAAGAAAAAAAATAATAATACAAGATCCAACAAATGGCTCTCCTTACCCACTTTTTTTTTGTTTTATTAATGAAAAACCAATAACTACATATAAAATGCTTCTAATCATTTGATAGATGTGAGAAAACACGAGAAGAATTAATCAATATTTTAATCACTAAAATTCGCTTTCATCATAGATAATATTCTTTAAATTCTGCAACGTATAAGATTAGTGTCAACTGATAATTAGTTTTATGGAAATAATTTAGTTTAGAAAAAATGTATGAAAATGAAATTTTTTCATTTTAGATTCTCTATTTTTAACGTTCCTTTTCGATTTTTAATACCTCAGGACTTTGAAAGATTTCATAAATTAATCAAGAGACAATCATTTTAAATTAGACAATTTTAAGATATAAGGCAAAACGGTAAGCTACAATTGTTTTCGATTTAAAAAATTTGAGAGACAAAAGCTTTTGCACAAATTGACAATAATCATTTATTTTTATTTCATTATATTTTCAAACTAAAAATTTACTAAATATGTATGAATATTTTGATGAAAACAAAACCAAGGAACAATATTACATAAACATCCGACTATTGACTATAAGGGAAGAGTTATGATTAAAAATATTGTTAGGTATAAAATTTTCTAAACAAAATTATCTTCTTTAATAAAACAATTTACACAATTGAAAACTCGTACTAACTATATATAATCCGCCAGTGTAATAATCATTTCATTCAAGAATATTAAACCCGTCTTCCGAAATCAAAACCTATGGTTTTTTATTGCGGGCTAGGTGTTTTCTAGCATATATTTATCTCCAGGGGATATAGCAGTAGGAAATAGATAAGAAAAGAAAGAGATAACTGCGCTTAAATAACATTTTATTAAATATTTATTTCAAACAGAAATAAAAAGCGGGGAGATTCGAGCTTTCGTGTCCTTATCTGGAACACATCGTCAGGAATGATATTGTCAGAGATGTTGATGTTGAATAATGCTGTTGAAGTAAATTACTGATGTTTCGTGACGCGATGGTAAAGTTGAAATATGATGATTTGTATGTAAATTATATATTGTCGTTGTTGTTAGATTAAACTCAAAAAAGATAAATTGAAAAAGAAGAAAACAAAGAAGACGAATATTAAACAAATAAATAAATAAGGACAAATATAAATGTATAAGTATATACGTATAAAGACGAGAACTTATAGTGACTTTTCTGATTAATGCGAAGGGTGTTGCCCTCGGTTCTAAGGCGCAACATCTCTCACAATATTAACCAGAATAAGTCTAGAGTATTTTAACCTCAGAAGTTGCAGAAGAAAGATAAATGCAGTGCGAGGAGTGTCGACCTTGATTTAAGGCAGAACATCTCTCACAACATCGATAATAGTAATTTTAGAAATGTGACATAGGCAATATAGATAGAAGTGGACGTTAATGTTATTTAATAGATTAATGATAAATTTTGTTATAAAACATTATATAAGTCGAGAGGTTTCTTATAGAAAAGACAGTGATTGATAGGGTGGGTGTGAGTGTGGGTCTGGGTAAAGATTTAGAGAAGACACGCATCCCCTCGCCCACACTCAGACCCACACCCCACACGCACCTACACCAACACCCACACCCCACCCATACCCTGATTATCGAAAGTATCCTCCAAATGGGAAAGGAGCCATCACGAGAAGGTATTCGCACTCTTGCCGCATTCTTTCGTGCCTGTTTCCGCGGTAATGATATTCAGACGAAGACAGTTAATGATTTCGAACAAGAATATAGTAAGAAAAATCATTTACGACATATTATTTTGCTATCAATCAATTTTCATGCATCTAGGCGCTGAATTCGCTCTCTGGTGGTATAGCAAAGAAAATTTCTTTTTTTCGTCAGTCAACAAGGCACTACGGACGTTTGATAGAGATACTATTATTACCTTCCGTGTATTCAGTCGCGATATTGGTGAATTGTTGCATCAAGACTTTCTTCTTCAACGAGATCAAGGAAAATTGTGGGAAAATGGTGAAGATATCTTTGTTTATCGAGGACAAACCATTTCTCCTGATGTTCTCAATTGGATTAGTGGCAATGAAGACGAACTAGTATCATTCACGAATTTCGTATCGACAAGTCGAAAACGTGAAGTAGGCACGTTTTTCGCGGAAAGTACACAAGCGATTAGTCAAGGTCTTGAGCCTGCTCTCTTTGAAATGCGTCTTTCGACAAGACAGCCGATAAAACCATTTGCCGATGTGTCCATGTATAGTCAATTCTCTAATGAAGACGAGATTCTTTTCATGATCGGAATTATCTTTCGAATCGATAAAGTAATCAAAAGAGAAAAACCTGAAATGCCATATACCCTCGTTCGTTTGTCACTTATCGGAAACGCTGATTATGACATGCGCGAAGTTGTTGATCATTTAAAAGCGACCCGAATTAATGCTACTTACAACAATCAGTTAGCAAATTTTGCCTCAATTCTTGAAGAAATGAGCGAATATGGTAAAGCGGAATGCTACTATCCAAAATTAATGAATCAAATATCGAATGATAAATCTGTTCATGCTGCATGTCTTGACGGACACGGAACAATCGCCTTACGTAACGGAAAATATGCTGACGCTATAATGTATGAAACAGAAGCAGTTGAGATTTATGAGAATCATGAACCAAGAGATTTACTTCATCTTGCTAAAAAATACAATAATCTTGGAATGGCATACGGGGCGAGCGGTAATCCAAGTACGGCACGTTTCCATTTTCAACGTTCAAACGAACTCAAATATAGTCTATTTCACAATGATCGACATATAGATATGGCTGATACATTCGACAATTTTGGTAATTGTTATGAAATAGAAAATGATTTCGATCAAGCAGAAGAAAATTTCCATCGAGCATTGGCTATTCGAATCGGTAATAATATGCCTCGTCGTCATCCAGATTTTGTTAAGAATTACATGAGTTTAGGAAATGTATACGGAAACAAGAAGATGTTTGAGCAGGTCGTTCTCTATCATCAAAAAGCGCTCGATTTAGCCCGTGATGTTTTACCATTTGATCATCCGCTGCTAGGGGTTTGCTACAACAATTTACGCGAAAATTATGCATCTATGTGCAATGACGATAAAGCCAAAGACTATTTTGATAAGGCCTTAAAGGTGTACCGATGTACCTACGATACTGATCATCCAGAAATCAAATGCACACAGGATAATATTACTAAAATAGTCAATGCATTATCCGACTATTATTGTTCACCAAGTGCAATATCAGTAATCATTAGTATAATCATCAGTGTGATACTACCACTGTATACATATATGCTGTGTGAGTAGCGTCGCTCTATTTTGGAAATAATCGTATTCTGCTTACTTTGAACATAACAAAAAACCGCTGACAGAAATTTATTAAACGAGATGATGTTTGTAGTCATGTAAACAAGAGAAAAGACATAGTTAAAATACATAATTATTTTTCACTGTGTTTTGATGATACAAAACAAGGTTATCTGCCCTGAAAAAACGATACATTGATGATGATGATAGTTTTTATTGTCGTCATTCCTAAGTGTAATAGCATCAAAAAAAAGAAATCAGAAATAATCTTGTTAAAGTTCTTTTATGTTTTGTATGTAACAACACCAGAGATGTGCAGTACCAAGATTTTTACTCCTGGTCCCAGTCTTTGTCAGCGTAGGGACGATTGATTGAGATATTATTCGAATTGAATATTTTTCAAATCATCTTGCCTGCATTGATTCGGTCTATAGAGTTAATTTTTTTGGACATCTCCCTTGAATTTTCCTTTGATTCATGTGATTTATAGTAATTATATGTTTGCTTAAAAAAAACCACAGATGATTTCACTGTGATTCTGACAATGGAGCCGTTTGTATTGGTACGCGAAAGATTGATCATGTTCGGGTCAAAGTATCATTCTCACTGCCAAATTAACAAATTTAAAATATTACTTCCCCATATCGATCGTTGACCGAGATATTCACTGCTTTGGTATGGGAGCATCATTATATGAAAACTATTCATATTCAATTTTTTATACAAGCATTGGGTTTTTGAAAGGGAGAGTTTTTTAATCGCGTTGAAATTTGTCAACCACATTATAATCACACTAGATACAGCTTCTTCTGAAAGTTTACTAACACCATAGTAAGGAAAAATGCGCACATTTTGTTTGAGAAATGACTTGTACATTGGATATGTAAAGAGAGTGTGGGTATCGATGTGGGAGTGTGGATGAGGGTGTGGAGTGGCGGTGTGCATGTGGGTGGTGTGGGTGCGGATGTGGGAGGTATGGGTATGGTTGCGGGTGTGATTGCGAAGAAGTGACGAGGCTTACACCTACACCCACACCGTTTTGATCATCCAAAAAAATCACTCGACATTTAGTTCACTTGACATTGCACACAACATAGTCAATTATGCTGAATACATTGCTTCTTTGAAATGGCACAACGGGTCAGATAGCTATGCTTATTAATCAATACAGAAGGTGAACGTGTGAATAACATCCAAGAAAATGAAGCAAATAAAAAAAATAATCATAGCTGAATGTCCTTTTACATATAGATAAAGGGCTAAATTTTTATATTTCAGTTAGAAGTAAAAGTTTCGAAGGATGCTTTTGAAGTTTATTCGTATAAATAAAAACTCGGTACATTCATCTATGATTTAAAAAGAACAGTTAATAGAATTAAATCGAATAGTAAAGATATACGAAAAAACTTTTAGGAAAGGATTTTTGGGACACTCTGTATATATGATCGCTTTTATGTTGCGCAATGACATGCCTATTTAACGTTAGATTTTATAGTTTATTTTTTTCAACACTTAAAACTAAGTCAAAATAAAAATTTGATGTAATATAGTACTTTTTGTTTTGATTATTTTTTCAATTCATATGAAACATTTTTTTATATACAGTGTGCGTCATAAGTCTCGCCCCACTTTTGTATTTTGAGTCGTCCATTTGAACTAAACAACGTTGATTTAATTTGATTATATATTCTTGTAGCGGAGATCGAGCACTATCTGTATACACCTGTTCCATACGGAAAACTCTCGGAATATAAAATAAAATAGGCAAAGCAATCTTCAGTCCTACGAAAAAAATGACACAAAAAAAGACAAAGTGATATTGTTGTCACATGCACAGTCAACTACAAAATAAACGAAGTATTGAGAAAAGTTCTTCATTTATCATACTTTGTAGAGCTTTTTGTGCTGATTATTTTCATAAAAAAATATTTTAAATTTCATGCAGAAGTGACAGTTTTATAATCAAAATATTAAACACTATGGTCCGAAACGTTAGTAGCATAAGTTGTTTTGCATATATCCCTGCACAAACAAATAATAAAGCTTTGGTTTTTTTATCAAAAGATGCGTCGTGACAAGTACTATAAAAATTGTAGAAACCAATTTCCATTCATTCGTACTGATAATTTCTTTCGCATTCGAAATGAAAAAAGTACATAAGAGTGCTACTTTTCACCTAATAAAAATGGTTGAAAGACTTTCATATATTTTGCATATATCTCGATTCGAGATAACGATAGCACCTTGATTTTTCCTTCAGAAGATGCAGCGTCAAAAGCTCGACAAAAACAGCGTAAACAAATTTCTATTGCATAGAAAAGTCTTCTAAACATTTTTTATTATTACTTTGTCTTTTTTTGTATGATTTTTTTCGTAGGACTGAAGATTGCTTTGCCTATTTTATTTTATATTCCGAGAGTTTTCCGTATGGAACAGGTGTATACAGATAGTGCTCGATCTCCGCTACAAGAATATATAATCAAATTAAATCAACGTTGTTTAGTTCAAATGGACAACTCAAAATACAAAAGTGGGGCGAGACTTATGATGCCCACTGTATAGTTGTCTAATGTCTGTGTGTTTGTGCGAATGAATAACATTGGTTGAAAATGTGACCATTCAAAAGTGACAAACCACCTGTATATCTTTCTCTGTTGTTCTGTTTTTCTTTGTGTGTTAGTTGATATATTTGTTTTGTTGTGCAATGGATAAAACATTGAAATTTATTGCTTTTATTTTGTGGATAATTCGTAGTTTTTTATCAATATGGATTCGTCTTGGTTTTCGTTTAATATATGGAAATCAAAAATTTAAATTACCACCTATAACAAATCAAATATTACTTCAACCAGCAACTGTTATTGCTAAGCGTATTCGACAGCGACAAGTAATTGAATAAAAAACAAATAAATAAAAATAAAATTAATTTCATTTATTAGGTAACAGTTTATGAAGTTGTTCGAGCTTATGTTGATCGAATAAAAGTTATACAACCTTATTTAAATGTTTATGTTGATGAAAGATTTGAACAAGCATTAAATGAAGCACGAGAAATAGATGAAATATTAGACAATGGAAAGCCATTATCTGATCAATGGAGCGAAGAACAAGCTCCATTTCTTGGTGTTCCATTTGCTATTAAAGAATCAATGCAATTTCCTGGTTTTCATAATTCAACTGGAATTGTTGCAAGAAAAAATTTTATATCAACTGAAACAGCAAAATCAGTAGAAAATATGTTAAAATCAGGCGCTATTCTTTTGTGTAATACCAATGTTAGTGAAGGTTGTATGTGGTTTGAATCGTAAGTTTATTTACAAAAACACTCAAAAGAAACTCAATTTTTCAAAATTGTTCTAGACGAAATTCTCTTTATGGTACAACAAATAATCCATATGATTTAACAAGAATTGTTGGAGGTAGTTCAGGTGGTGCTGGTTGTATTGTTTCGGCAGCTGGTGTACCATTTGCTGTTGGTGCAGATGTTGGTGGAAGTATTCGATTACCGTCATTTATGAATGGAATATTTGGACATAAAACATCACCTGGTATAGAAAAACAACATTATTATTTTAATTAAAAAATAATAATAATTTCATTTTTTTTTTGAATAGATATTGTTCCTAATGATGGTCAATATCCTCCACATAAAGATCATCATCAAAAATATCTATTGGCAACAGGACCAATGTGTCGTTATACATGTGATTTACAACCAATGCTTAGAGTATTGGCAGGTTCAGAAAATATCCACAAATTAATTGATATTGATACTCCGGTAAGATCGAGCAACCAACATATCAAAATCACCACTATGCACACTGTGCAATGTAGTGACTACTATTATATTGATTTGCCACCATCAATATGACTATTTTAGAGTTTGAGATAGCGAATAATGTGTAGTAAGATCTATTATACTATTAAAATGAATGTACTAAACCTAAATAGGATATTTGAGTTTCATTAAGGAGTAGATCGATAATTTTTTTCCTTCTGTTTTTCTATTAAAGGTTGATTTAAGTAAATTACGTTATTTTTATATTGATGAAATGGATGCTTATTTTGTTAATAAAATTGATGAAGAACAAAAATTAGCCCATCGTCAAGTAAGTTATATAAAAATAAAAATAAATATAATTATAATTATAATGAATAGGTAGTCGAACATTTTGAAAACAAATATAAAATTCATATACCACGTTTACGATTAAATCGTCTTCGTTATGCTGTATCACTTTGGTCAGCAATGATGGTTGATGGTGAATTATCATCACGTGATTTTTCATTAACACTTTGTAATAATACAGCATATATAAATGGTTATCATGAATTATTAAAAAAAATTTTATTTCGTTCAACACATACATTACCAGCTATAGGTCTTCTTATATTAGAAGCATTACCAAATAAATATAATAGACGTTTTCATAGTTTAGCACATAAATTTTTTGATGAAATTCAAGTATTATTAGGTGATGATGGAGTTTTATTATTTCCAACATTCCCTCAATCAGCACCAGTTCATGGTTGGCCTTTAATTATGAATACATTCGATTATATTTATTGTGGTATTATTAATGCATTAGGTTTACCATCGACACAATGTCCATTAGGATTAGATAGTCAACATTTACCATTAGGTATACAATGTATTGCTGGTCGAGGTCATGATAAATTAACTTTAGCTGTTGCACAAGAAATTGAACAAGCTATGGGAGGATGGGTACAACCGAGCCGAATGAAATGTGATTAAATTAGTATGATATTTCATTGTGATATTTATTTCTTTATATTCTACAATTAATTTTTTTTTATTCATTCTCTGATCTTATGATGAGCAATGATGCATAAAATAATTTTATTTTTGTGATTTTGAAATACACTTTTTTTTCTTTCTTTAAATGTATTTCAGCATGACGGTGATTTATCATAGAATGAAAAATAAATTTTTATTCAAAAATTTTATTAAGAAAAAAGGAAGAATTTTTTTAATAAATTTGAGAAAATACATTGTTTTATCGTTGCCATTCGTGATAGAATTTGTTTGATACGAAAATATGCTTGCGAATATGTCGAATACTGTTGTTCAGTCGTTCTAGACTATAATATTGATAGTTATTGTGTTCGAATCCAGACTAAAGAACACCGAAACTGATGACAATATTTAGACCGTGTTTATGAACCGTACATGCGTCATGATTCTTTTCCTAATTCTATCTGATTCGGTGAAATTTAAATTTTAATAATTTATCGGCAGTGATGAAAAATATTTAACCTTGGAGATATGATTATCTTATGATTCTACACCCGTGTTTCTGAGCCGATATATTTATCGCTTCTCCTTCTTCTTATATTTCATTTATCGGACGAACACAAAAAAAGTGACAAATCACTACAATGTTATTTTTCGAAATAATATAAATGATATAAAATTATAACATTCTGTTATACAGTTTTAAGAGATGCTCCCTCCTCCCACCGATATCCCGATCGAAAATTTTTAGGTTTTTCATTTGTTTTTTCATACTCTATATTCGCGTTAAATTATACTTTATCTACCGAACATATTTCAAAAATCAATGAATAACTATAAAAGCTGAAAATAGATAGAAGATTTTTGCAGAAAAAACATCAAAATTTACACATAATTTCACTATGTTCTGAAAAATGACTTTTTTAACAAAAACAAATTTGACAGTGACATCTGTTTCTCAAGCACAATACATTTGACCCAGCTAAAACTATTTTCTAATTATAGGAGACAATGTTTAGAGTGTCTGACTTCTTCATTTCTTTCACAATATATTGTACTACTGATTTTTGTCAGGGTTTAAAGGGAAAAAAGAACGTCAGTTAAAAAATCACAAGAAAAGATGTACTTTTTAGAATACTCTGAAAATATTTGTATTTTTATTCGAATGCAAAGAGATAGCAATAAGGGAGAATGTGGTATTTTTAGTCGATACAACTTCAATATCTCCTGTAAGAAAACATCCAAGAATTTTGAGTCTATAAAAACTTTTGCTAGACTCATTGAGGTCTATCTGTTCGGTAACTTTCAATATATTCCAATGAGCTGTTCTCAGCAGTTTTCGAAATTTATTTCTTCTGGAACTATTGTTATTTTACTGCCAATCCTATTCTATATGTCGTCATGAAACGAAAGACATTATGTTGAAAGCAGGTACCTAGCACATGAGAATGTTAAAATAAATCTTTCGCAATCAGTGAACAAGATATTTTGGCATTAAAAATGAAAACACTCTTATATTAATCTGATTGGAGAAAAATCTCGTTTATCTATCACGTTCTTGTTGTTCACTACATTTTATTAGTTTTTCAAGTCTCTTAGAAATTTTATCGATCATTTTTTGACAATCATTAAAAGTTATTTTTTCATGTTTTTTTTAATTTTCCTTTTATTTCTTTAAAGCTCGCAAATTCAGTTTTGCCTTCTTCATGTAAAATTCGACTATTAAAATCATTCATCGATAGTTCAAAATATAATCTTTCTTCTTTCTATTTTGTTCTGTGCATAATGTTGTCATATATAGGGTATCTCAAAATTATAAGACACCATTGAGTTTTGAGAACAATAAAGGTTTCTTTAACTAAATAAGGTTTCATTCCCAATCTAGTCTCATATTGACTTGAATTGCATCTATTACCATTAACGAATAAATTCAAAAACTTTTCCGTCTCTCCTGTCTCATAATTATAAGACAGCCCCCCCTGCCCCGCCCCTCCCGCTTTCTAAATATAAAAATATTGAATGAATGTTAACTTTACCAACTCAAATGATTCTTGTGATGATCGATTCGAAAGAGGAGATACTCAGCTATATGCTGAAAAAGAAATAGATTGGTGAAGACTAATTTAATTTTCCTACTGTTTAAAAAATTAAATGATAGAAAAGTTAAATCTCGAAACTATAACTATGTCGTTCGAGAAAAATAAATTTTCGCTTCTTCGATGTAACAAAGTTAAATTAAAAGTATACTATTGGATAGAGAATTAAAAGTTGAATAGACACTACATATGCTTTGACAAAAGACTTTCAAGTTCTTAGTAATTGTGAAAACATATTCAAAATATCTTTTTTTCTAGAGATTATGTGAAAAAAAGTCTGTTTTCGTGAGAAAAGCCTCTGATTTCATATTAAAAATGGGCATAATTCTTTTGTCAAGGACAGCAATAAAAAGAGGGTCAGATTCTGCATAAGATACGCTATTTTTGCGTTTTCGTAAATTAGTTCAAAAAAATTTGAAAACGCCATCTCACGAAGTAGACAAAGCGATGCCTCATTCTGTTGGGGAAAAAGATATGTTGACGACATTCAAAAAGACATCTTTTCAAGTCTTTTGAAATTAACTTCTGACAAGGCAAAAAATAGCGTATCTTATGCAGAATTTGACGCTCTTTCTATTGATGTCCTTGACAAAAGAATTATACCCATTTTTAATATGAAATTAGAGNACGCTCTTGAATAAACGTTTTTGAGCGTATTGGGAGCGATCTTGATCAATTTAGACCGGATCTACCACAAAATACCGGTAAGGACCGGTTGACTACAAAAACTCGTCGATGAAAAACTCAGACTAACAGCGGGGGCCGGGTTACCAGTAGAACCAGTCGGGTCCAAAATTTTCAAAGCGGAACCAGACCCGGACCCGATTGATTAAATTTTTTCGAAGCCGGGCAGGGACATAGCTGATGAAAAATTTTTGGAGTCGTTTCTAGTTTATACTGATGAAACTTTTTCAACGCCGGAATCAAACTGCATTCCCAACATTTCCAATGAAAAATGAATGAGAACCAAAAATATCCAAAACATTTTATTCTTTCTATAAAATTACTTTTTTGAACCCTACCCGAAGCCGATCGGGTCCGGGTTCGGGTCCGGATTCGGGTCCTAGCCGATGGGCTCTGATCGCCGATAGCCATTCAAACTATACTCGCTATAGTACAAGTTGAGGTGCCTGACGTACCCCCATATAGTAGGATTTGAGATACCTGAGGTATCCCCTTATACTAGGACTAGAGGTACCTGAGGTATTCCCCCAAAGTAGCACCTGATTGTTCTTATGGTACGTCGTTGGCAAACATATGAACAAACCGGCACATATACTGAAACATGGAATAATTCGACATGGCNGCTGCTTTTAAGCTTGTTCCAATCGTATGTGATGCGTTGACATTTGTTGTTTTTGGGTGCCCGTAAGCTGATGCAGATTTTTACACTTACTATTCGGTGATCGGAGTTTAATTCGACATGGCGCTTCGAATACTCTTCAGCAACATCAACAGGACAAGGTGGCGTCGGATTACTCATGAATCCTCAATTCTCTGCACTACATGATTCGACGGAAAAAATATCAGACCGCGTCTTAATGGTACATTTCAAAATCAATCCTGCAATAACAATCATCGTCGCATACGCACCCACAGAGGACAAATGCGACACTGACAAAAAAATATTTTACGATGAACTACAAAAATGTACGCTAGATGTCCCACCACACAACGTTCTAAGTCTCGCCGGTGGCCTAAACGCAAGACTTGGATCGGATAGCCACTCTACCAATCCACGAGCGATCGGCAAATACACTTACCATGCCACAACTGATGATAATGGTAATCGACTGGTCAACTACTGTGAAACCTGCAACATGAGATCAACTCAAACGCGGTTACCTCAACCGAAGTCACGATCATGGACCTGGCTACATTCAAATTGTCAATCGAAAGCTCAACTGGACCACATCCTTATTAATGGAAAATGGCTAAACTCAATTCGTAATGTTCGTGTACACAACACGGTCGAATTAAACTCCGATCACCGAATAGTAAGTGTAAAAATCTGCATCAGCTTACGGGCACCCAAAAACAACAAATGTCAACGCATCACATACGATTGGAACAAGCTTAAAAGCAGCTACAGCCTACAATTACAATTCAACATAGAAGTTCAAAATCGCTACGACATTCTCAGTGCAAACAACCC
This sequence comes from Rotaria sp. Silwood2, assembly GCA_905329745.1. Classification (NCBI taxonomy): domain Eukaryota; kingdom Metazoa; phylum Rotifera; class Eurotatoria; order Philodinida; family Philodinidae; genus Rotaria; species Rotaria sp. Silwood2. The sequence goes on along the minus strand of CAJNSZ010000071.1, from coordinate 337,859 downwards.
CGACAACAACATACAAACAAAATACGACAACATCATAGAAAGCATACAACACACAACAGAAAACCTAATCGGACAAACCAAATGAACAAGCAAAAATAACTGGGTTTCAGACGAAACCATTAAACTTTTAAAACAAATAAATGAAGCCAAAAACATATTTAAACAAAAACTAAACGCGCATAACAAAGACCACTGGTACCAACTCAACAAACACCTCAATATTTCTTACCAAAACGACAACATCAAATTTCTGGAAGATAAACTTGAACAATTGAACCAAGCAGCAATCTCAAACCAATCAAGAACCACATGAACTCTAATAGATCAAATCAGTGGCAAACGTAGGTACAACAGCACAACTAAGATCAGAAGCACAAATGGCACTAAAATCAAGTCAACAACAGAACTCATGAACGAATGGAAACGACACTTCGAAGACTTACTCAACGTCAAACCAAACGCATCTCAAACCGCTCATATAATACCACCAGCTGACCAAGATCTACCAATTAACATAGGTTCAATTACAATCAACGTAGTGCAACAAGCAATTAAACAATTAAAAAATGGAAAATCTTCTTGACTCGATCATATAATAACACCGATAGTACTCAAGCATGGCAGCAATTGGATCACCAATAAGCTATGTAACATATGCAACGAAATATTCGAAAATCAAGCAACACCAACATCATCATCCCCATGCCGAAAAAAGGGGATAAAACCCTCATGACGAACTACAGAGGCATAAGCCTCATGTCAGTTGCAGCCAAAGCATACAGCAGAATTCTGTTAAACAGAATCCGGGAACCACTTGATTCAATTCTTCGAATAAATCAAGCTGGATTCCGAAAAGGAAGAAGCTGTGCTGATCAAATACACATAATACGGAGATTATTGGAAGGTGCAACCGACAAACAACTACCAATCTACATTACTTTCATCGACTTTAGAAAAGCTTTTGACTACATTGACAGAAAAACAATGTTCGATATTCTCAGACACTATGGAATACGAACAAAAATGGTCAACGCAATACAAATTATATACAATAACTCTCGAAGTGCAATGCTGGTGGATGGCCAAATCTCACAAGAATTCGACGTTACAACTGGTGGTTTACAAGGTGATACATTAGCACCTTTTCTCTTCATAATTGTAATAGATTGCGTCATGAAAAATGCAGAATCAGATCACACAAATGAACAAGGTGAACATGGATTTATAACAAATTTACGACAGTCACAAAGACGACCAACAACTACAATCCATGATCTAGACTTCGCCGACGACATAGCTCTACTCGAAAGCAACTTTGATAGAGCACAAATGCAATTGATCACAACGGTGAAATGGGCTGATAAAGTAGGCCTACAGGTAAACATCAAAAAGACACAAATACTGACAAACCAAAATACAACGAACAAATCGATACAATTAAATGGGGAAGACATCCAATGGGTCAACAACTTCAAGTACCTCGGCTCAATGATGCTATCAGGCACCACGGATATCAAGGTAAGAAAAGGACTCGCTTGGAAAATTTCTGGAAAATGAAAAATATCTGGAAATCGACAATAATACCTACGAAGCTCAAAATCAACATTTTTAAAGCCTCATGTATTTCGATCTTACTATATGGCTCTGAAAGTTGAACCATTACAAAAGCCCTCGAAAAATCCTTAAATAGCTTTGCCACCAGCTGCTATCGAATAATACTCAACATCAAACGCTTGGACAAAATATCAAACAACACAATCTATAAAAAGGTGAATCAAGAACCTCTGGTACAAACTATACAACGTCGACACCTGCGCTTCATTGGACATTGCCTCCGCCGAAATCCAACCGAATTTACCAACATGTATACTCTGTACACTCCGAAACCTGGCCATGGAAAACGTAAGCGTGGTCGACTCGCTTAAACTACGTTGATTACGTTGCAAGACTGATCAACAACGATGAACCACCAACAGTCGACGAGATCAGAAAGGCTGCTGCAGATAGGAAACGCTGGTACGATATTGTTATCGCCTGTAAACCGCGCCTGTTTGCAGCCGAATGATGATGATGATGATGATGTTCTTATGGTTTATATTAGGAGGTACGAGTCTGGTGGTTCATGAACTGAGTTGAGGCGTTGAACAGTTCAGTTCTGTTCACGAGACTAAACTGAACTGCTGGGATAGTTGGGGTGAACGAAACTGAACTATTCGAACAGTTAAGTTCAGCTCAAAAGAACTGTTCCAGCAGTTATTTTGATACGAGCTGATCGATTCCAATCACTAAATAAATCATTTGAATCTGTTCGTGAGCTGGAACTATCGTAGGTCTACTGGTTACTTGTAAATATGAGCACATAAGTATTATATCATTAACCCTCTCTCTTGATTTCTTAAAGTCAATATTAAGTTTGGTCCAATTAATCAATGTTGCTTTCGGAGGGTTTCTGATAGTATTTATTCTTGATCCTGGTCGATTCAGGTGAATTCCGGCGGCTCCTGGTAGATTCTGTCGTCTCCCAGCAGCTTCTACCTGCTCCTGGCAGATTCTGCCGGCTTCTATGGATTCTAGGATCCATAAGGAGCCGCTTTTCCCCCCTTGTATCATGCACTTCCAAAATTACCATTTTATTAAGACACACTATAGAATGACTCCATAAAAAAAGAATAAATTTTCTGGAAAATCGTTTCTTTCTTCTCTTATGTCGGTAATCAAAGGGTTAAGTCTATGCTCGATTTTTTCTGTTTTATCTCATTTAAGCATCATCGTTCTTATAATGGCTATCGATCAATTAAATATATTACCTAGCTATAAAAGTTGAACTTGAGTGTAATATTACTGGTTTCTCTTTTTTTTTGTTTCATTGATTATACTTGCAACTATTTCGGATCAATCTGAACGATTGAACAACAATAAAACTATGAAATTGATCGATGAAAATGCCCTGCGATTCAAATATTCGTCACATCATTTATTCAATAGACATAAGCGAAAGATTAATTTCAATTCTCCTAGTTATATATTGTCACATAAACGTGAAGTTGAATGTGTGACATCACAACTTTCTTGAAAATCATAAATTTTTTAAAGATATCAATATAAAATAAAACAATGATCTGTACATTCTTTGTTTTTTATTAACTATTATAAGAATAAATTCTTTCTATAGAGAAGCAAACTACATATGAATGTAAAGAATACCTATCGGATAATAGTTATAGACAATTACATCATCATTTTAATGATTATGGGCAAAATCATGAGGCAATGTGACGACCATTTTCTTTAAAAAAAAAGCATAATTGTGAAATGTAATCTCATGCACTGAAAACATCTCGTGTTTCTTTAGAAAATAAGAAGATAATTATTTCTTCACAAACAATGCATTACTGTTTGAATAGAAAGATAAAGTACGAGTAGTGCTTAAGTTTGGTTTTCTTATTTTGTATTGCTGTGCTCGAAGGTTTCTTTTTTTTTTCTTTTTAAAATAAAAAGCTTTGAAAAAAATATTCATCAGTACTAATAGTAATATTAAAAGATGGTCGATAGAATCATTCGTTCCTTGTTCAATTAATCAGTCAACATTTATTTATATAACTAATGTAAATAATTTCGAGACTAAAGTCGTTTGATACCGTTCAATTCAATACTTTTGAGCATACTTGATTATTTTGAAATCAATTAATTGAATTTAAAATTGGATTGTACTAACAATAAGAGGAAAATAGACTTATTGTCATAGTCATGTAGATATGCTTGGTATTTTTTGATTGAATTCAAATTTCATCTACTTATAGTTGAAATTTTTATGCAAATGAATTCATGCATATATATATATACATACATTTTCAGTACCGCTCTAATGTCCTCATTGAAATATACCAAGCATGTTTTTTGAAATATACTTCTTTTTTATGTACCGTCTTTGATCTCATTTGACTACCTGTTATAAAAACAATGTCTATCATTAATGTTTACATGGTTGAAAATTGTATATTAGATTTTAATAAGAACTTACCATCTAAAAATAATAGGAAATATCGTATTATTTGACTTCAATTGACTTGCCATTTGTATAGCTTGTGACTTGCTTATGATCAATGTTGGACTTTATGTATATACATAAGTAGGTGCAAATCTATACACTATAATAATAACAATGCGAATATGTGTTTATTGGTAGAAGAACTATAAATTTTTTTCTCATGCACTTATTCGCTACAAATGAGGATTATGTTCAGTATGTTGAACAATGTTTAATCTGTTCGTAACCTTGAATGTGTTGTGAATAAGAATGAGAACTGAATTGAACACATTGATAGAATAGTTCGATTGTGTCTCTATTTTGTTCAGTCTCAATAAAATTCTTCTACAAAATATCGGACTAAATTTTATAGAAATCTCTTTTTTTATCTAGTCTATTGCGTAGAAAATCAAGCAAATATTTACAGTGAATGAAAATATTAATGCTTTATATTATGAAAAAAAAACTTTCAATCAATATTCAAAAACGACTTTTCAGGTTGAATTGAAAAAAACGTTTTTTACAAACATCAAAGTTCTATACCGACGAATACAAACAACAGAGAAAAAAAATATCAATAGATAAATATTTTTATTGATTAATGTTCTTTGCCATTAAACATCAATATCATTAATTTGATGATGATTTTTAGTAATTATTGATCGAAATGAACTCCATGTTTTAGTATTTATATCATTTGAAATAATTTGATAATTTTTTTCATGATAACCTTTATCTAATAAAATAGGTGGCTCAGTTATATAACGTTGCAGCATATGGAGTATAATCATTTCCGTATAAATAAATGATTTTAAAAATACTGATACAGCAATTAACGTAATATTTATCGATAAAAAATAACTATTCGATGATGAAGATGTTGAACATGGAGATCCGATTTGTCCAATAAGTGCAAGAAAACTAATAATAATAACCGTACTTGCAAATAAAGTTGAACAAATATGAATGATAAATGCTATAAAACAATAAATAGAATTCTGTTTCCAAATAAGTAACCAAATACTAATTGGTGCAGCTAATAAAAATGGTACTGACCAAAAACCAACACCAATACGAAATGCACATGTTTCAGTAACTGTTAATGTTATCTGTAAGCCTAATATGGCAAATACACAAGCCAATTGAATAAGTGAACATGAAAAATGAATAAGTATATAAAAAATCGATCGAAATCGATTCCTGATCGATATGTTATCCATTTATCAATGAAATTTATTATAAAAAAAATTGTTCAACTTATCATCGTAAGTCGCCCATTATTGAAAGGTCATCATCACGACAACGGCAACAAAATAGTTTTCACTTTTTTTTTTCTTTTTCTCTTTTTTCTTTACTTTTTTTTGGCTCATATAGAGCACGGCATGAGACATAAAGAGAACAGAACTTACTAAGAATTTGGCGCTACTATCATGACAAAAAAAAAACATATAGAACGAGTAAGAAAAGAAAGAAAAGTAAACCACTTCAGTTTTATGCTCACAGCACTGTTCATGCAATAGATTGTTTAAAAAAAAAGAAATGTAAAATTTCATTGAATTATAATCAATGACGATGACTTGTTCTCTATAACACTTCAATTATTTTGCATATCGAATCAATTTTCTGTATCACATTGATACAATAAGATGTTCAAATATTTGTTTTGTTTTTTCTATTCATACTTTTATTAGTTACACATGTAAAATAGGCTATAGAAAAAAAACATCGAAATATAATAAAACAAAAAAAAAAAAACTGATATAATCGACGTGATTTTTATCTATGTTGACAAATCATTATAATCTTCAATTAAATAATCATCTGTTGGAAGACATTTCCCCATTTTAATTGAATCTAAAGAAAATATAAACAAGAAAATTATTTAATGAAGAAAAAAACTGAATAAACCTATGACCCATTGTTCATTAACTTGTGGATGAATAATTATCTGAAGTATTTTTGATGATTGTCCAACAATCATTTTTGCACGATCACGACTAATTGTAATCTTTAGAAAAAAGAAAAGAAAAATTGAAATTTTTTTTGGAAAAATAATTCTTAAAGATTTACATTTCCACCTAACAATGTAATTAATTTAAGTAATAAATGTCGTTGTTGAACAAGAGATGTTAAATAAATTAAACCACATTGACTAAATAATTCAATTGATTTTCTTTGTTGACGAGATTTACGATAAATATTTAATGATGGATTTGAATTGAAGAATTTTTTTGGTTCAAATTTATTGAAATATAACCATTCACCAATATGTGATGAAGATTTTAGCCATTCGAATGTTACTATACGACTACAAATTAAATTATTTAGATTATCTACAATTTTTATTATATTGTTTCAATTCAAAATAATAGATAACACTTTCAAGATTAAACGTACTACTCGGAATAAGCAGATGCTTACAAAAATTTGACAAGGCTCTTATATCGTAGTGGAATGAATAGCTTTCTTTCTTCAGTTTCCATGTCTACTATGTCATATAGATCGACTCAAATGAAATAATTTAATTAAGAATAAAATCAATCTCGTCATATATGAATATTTATGTATGTGTTAATGTCCAATCTAGAACTGGTCTGAACGAATCTCGAATCCGAGATTGAAGGCGTCTAATACTCTATTGAAAAGTAAATTTGAGTTAAAGCTCGAACTAGTCTATAGGTCAATGTTGGGTTTCGAGTCTTATCAATGAAATGAAAGGGTGGAACTGCATTTCAATTAATACGATCATCAATGAACGAATTAAGTAAAGATTCTAGCGATTATAGATCTGTTTCTATTGAAGCAGTTTTTGTGAATGAAGTCATCCACAGTTTCACGGGTTCGCGTAATTAATCAACTGTTGATTGTAAGCATTGAAAGATCATTATTTCTTTTCAGTTCATCAGTAAGAATCCAAATCTGACACCAATCTGCAAACTAGTTTGAGTTTTAACATCAGTTTATCCCTCAATCTAATATTGAACGCATTCAATCTTACATCTGAGATTCATCTAGGCCAATCTAAAATTGGAACCGATCGAGAATATTTGAACTGGTTCGGCTTGACCAGCTCAAAAAATCTCTTCGATCGGTAAAAACTGGCTGGTTTGTTGAAGTATCTATTAATCAATTAATAGGAATAGCATCAAAAAACATTTATTTTTCTTTTTGCACTGAGGTTTTTACAAATCTCCAAAGAGAAATATCATGTTATTATCGTTTATATCTGTTAGGTTTCTCGAAAATGAATATGTCATAGTTCTCTATGCAGCGCAAAAAAAACAACGTAATTTACCCATCAACTGATAGCTAAACTCCGAATGTTGAATTTTTTCGTTCAGTCATTTCAGATAAACTTAACATTTGTTCTCGAACGACGATTCAAACCTAAATTTGATCTTTGCCAAAACTTTTATGATATAGATTTAGCTCAAGTAAAAAGTTCTAATTGTTTCTTTTTAACCAATGAAATATGCTTCGATTAAAGAAATAAAATAGTCTGGACAAACAGATGAAAATAAAATTAGTACTTCTTAAAACAACGCTGTTTGATTACGTTGATAAGAACAAGCAAACTTCCTCTCAACAAGTTTTATCAGAGAAAAATAACATATCTATAAAATATTTTACAACCGATAAAGACCATTCGGTTTGGTACCGGTTACAACTTTCGACCAATCTGAGATAGGACGTTATTTTAGTTTGTATTCTAACCTTGAAGTATCATTTCTACGATAAAATTCATAAGTTTTCCGAAAATCTTAATCGCGAACATATTCTATTTATATTGAATCAAATTAAAGACTTTTTGATAATGATAACTAACCATCCATATATAAGTGCAAGAATAAGATCAAGTGTTATTGTCATATGAGGATCATCATTAGGTAAAATAACATGTGTTGTTGTTAAATCAATTACTTCAGATGTAAAACAATCACCCATACGACGAGTTAATCGTTTAGCTTCCTCGAGTTGTCTGCAAAATAAAACACAAGAACTATTCTTTAAATTATTGTTTTCTTTTTGAAATACAAACGTTAATGTAAAACCATAGAAAACAAATGAATAATTTGCTGGTGAATTTGGTAAATCTTTAATTGATGAAAATCGATTATTTAATTTAGTATCAGTTAATTGTTCAGGATGTTTAGCTTGAATAGTTTGAGAAAGTACCATAAGAGGTGGTGGTCGAAGAAGATATCGATCTTCATTATTATTATTATTATCATCATCATCATCATCATCATCATCATTTAGTTCAAATAGAATTTGAGATCTTATGTTATTATTTATATCATTTAAAGGTGTTACATTGGTTAATGATGAATAATTGAGTGTTGTTATCCGTTGTTTTTTATTATTTTTTGTAACTGTTGTCGAATTTTCATTTGTTTGTTGATTATCAAAAATATTTGAAGGTAATCGTGAAAGTAATACAGGAGATGATATTGGTGTTGATTGAGGACGATGGATTAATGCTGAAAATTGTTGTTGACTATCGTAATCAATTGATGTAGAAGGTGAAACAATGATTCGATTCGATGGACTTGAACCATGACGAACAATCTACATAAGATAATATTAAAATTTTCTTTTTTTTGAAAATTTATTTTAGATTTACATGAGTAAAATGTATAACTGGTGATGATTGAGATTGTGATGGAATACTCATTCTTATTTCTAATTTTTGTTTTTTTTTATATTAATTTACAGTTCATCTGAAATGTTACAAAAAATCAATTATATTTAATTTATTATTAAATTGAATAAATTTATTTTCTAAGGAAATTTAACTTGTAGATTTTTTGATGAGCAACAAAAACGTGGCCGAATCGTTATTCAGTCATAAATAGTTATATTATATCAACATGTATATTCATATACTTAATTATCTATCTAATTGATCACTTGTACTTCTTGAGAATTCTGTTTTAGTCATCAGAAATACTTATAATGCGCTTCGTCATATATTGAAAATTTTCTAGTTATTTATACAACAATTGAAACGATATATGAAAATTGTTTCTATCGATTCAGGCGAAGAAGATGAATATCGAAATAATACAATATAGGAAATATGAATGAGATACTTTTATTTGTAACAGACAAATGTTTCTGTCATGTTCAATTTTGCTCACTTCCTACAATTCTATTTTTTTTTCAGAACCAGTAATAATTTTAAAAATTCTAGGAAAATATAAACTTAACATAGTATTATCTGTTAGATAGAAAAAAGTTTGTATATTATTTTCAGATCAAAGTGAAGTCGGGAAACAAAAATTACAGAAGTCTCAATAATATATTTATATGATTTTTTGTGACATTCAAAACATATTTTGTGATAAATAGAAGATTTGGTTTTATTCAGATTGATTTGCTATCAATCATGGTTTTAAAACACTGAAATGTAGTTGCTCTCAATCATATAATATATTCAAACAATTATATATGGGCGTGAGCAACCGACTTGGTACCCCATTTTGATACAGTCCTATTGTAAGGATAAAACATACTATTGTTCGGGTCATATAAGAGAGAATCCTAGATAACCCTGGATTGGCCCGNTTTCCGAATTTTCATCTCAAATTCGGAAGCAGCATCGAATTTCGCATCTAATGATGCTAGATTTATTAAAATTTGAGACAAAAAAAATTTCGATGGTCCTGAGGTCTCGTAACACGTGTTCAATGGACCGTGAAAAATAAAAGTCGTTTCTGCACGAAAAAAAAACACACTGTTTTACTCAGAATTTGATGCTGATTCAGAATATGTAACTCTTCTTGAAAATATCGTGGGCAAAAAAATGGCTTTATCGATACTTGTCCTTTTAAAGAAAAAGTTTTACCCTTTGAAATTTGTTTTGAACTTCTCATTCAGTTAAAAGAGTATTTTTTTCATTTCTATATTTGTACTCTGTCAGATCACTAACGAATAATTTTGCCTATATATATATTGACAGAGAAGACTTGTTATTTGCAAGTTTTGTCTTTATGATCAAGATCAGTGAAGAAACCTGATCGATGCCGTCTGAATATTTTATATATTACTTATGTAATTAATGAAACTTGTGACCAAATATTATTTTACGGAAATAATTTATTTAACTATCTGATGCAAAATGATATTTTTGAAATATTAAATTCTTGTACATGTATTTAGATAGTTATATTTTAATATTTCTCTATCCAAGTTTTATTTTGTGTTTTCTTCTTATCTAAATCATAGTATTTACTGAAGGTTCACGGTACCATCTGTCGACTAGAACAATAAGCATCTCTTGATGATGAAAACGTCTCAAATGTCATACAGAAGACTTTGTCAATTTCAAATTTTTTTTCTTCATATCACCGTATCAAGTTATGTGTACATGTGTATAAAATTCTTCTTGGCTTTTTTCCTCTGCAAGACTTATGCACGATAGAAGAATAGTGTAAGTCAATAATACAACCGATTGGGACATGTTGCATTTTTGCTGATTCCGTTCTCTTTCTTCGTTGCTATTTTTTTATATGAAAACAATAAAGAAAAAGAAATAAATCGGTTTTTTTTGTCAACTAGTTAAAAATATGACTAAATTTGTTAGTATAATTGAATGCACCGCAGCGTCGTCAGGATTTCAGCGAAAAAGTCGCTCAAACAAGGACGTCCCCCAGCAACAATTTGTCAGGACACTGCGATGCATACAATTCTATTCGATCGTTAAGTGTCTTTTGAATATTCAGCTTCTAATTATTGTTTGATTTTCTTGTTTTTTTGATGTCGTTTGACAAAGTGAAATATCGATAGGTATATAAAAATATTATTAAGTCGAACAATATAACATGTAATATTCTTTTGTGATATAAATGTTATCTATTATTTCTAATGTGATTTTATTTTTAAGTCGATATTGATTTTCTAACATATGCCAGAGTATTTTAATGAAATGAATTCAATTCGAATTTCATTTTTTTTTCATGTTGACAGTAAGTCGTTTTGGAATGATCTTTATTTGCAGAAAAAACTCGATTGTTTTTGTAAACTTATCGCCTTCAAATATTTATTTTGAGAAAATAACCGAAGAAATTTGAACTAGATCAGGCATGGTTAAATAACATCGAGACAGAATACATATACATACCAAAAGCGACTATTAAGATCAATATGATAGTCTCTTTTATTCATCAATATAGAATTTAGTGACAAAATTTTAAAAAGAGGAAATTGTATCAGAATAATACGATGAACAAAAGAATGTTCGTCTTATCAAGTTTCAATGAATGATGAAAACGAAAAAAAAAGGATTCTGTTTTCTTATAAGTATCAACATCGAATTTCTGTTTTTCTTTCACAGAACTAAAATACATTGTTAACTCGAAGAAAAATCTTCTTTTTTTTTCTTTTTAAATGCCGACATTCATTTTTGAGTGACAAAGAAATAATTTCAACTCTTTTCTTTTCGTTTAGTAAAGACAATGTCAATAATTAAGTAATGAAAAATATAAACTGAAGTCAGCGAAGTAGATGAATATGATTTAGTAGAGAATAAAAATAGTTTAGTCATTATTGATTTCATGCTGTTTAATATAGTTGAGTGAAGAAAGAACATCATGCAAATTGTTTTAAGTAAATAATCATTATGTCTATGTACCTTCAATCCATTCATTTTTATTTGTTGTCGTCTTATTTCTTTTTTGTTTCGTTTTCAAAGTATAATTTTCATTTTTTTTTCTCATCGAACAACTTTATTATATTATATTAATAAGATTACTATGATCATCTTACTATAACACTATTTTTTTTTAGGATCGATGGTGTTTGTGGTGTATGACCGTTCGAAATACTCTTTGTAAACGTACAATAATTGCTTATTGTATATTTTTCTTCACTGTTTTACTTATTTGGAAATATCATGAAAAATCAATTAAAATAGAAGAAGAAGAAGATACATTAAAGCAAATTATTTCATTATCTTCACTAACTACAACACATCGTACAACAACAAGAATTCATGAGAATCAAAAACAAACAAATCCAATAACATTTATCGAACCAAATCGTCTTGATTATTGGTTGAAAAATAATTCTAAAACACTTGGAATAAATTTAACAGCTATTCTTACACCAAAACGACGTGGAAAATATCTTGTTTATGTTTGTCATGAAAATTGTGGAGGTAATTACTTATAGACATAAAATTTTAAAATAACATTTCTTTTTTTAATGTTTTAATTAAGGTTGGGGAGATCGTCTCCGTGGTATAATGAGTTTATTTATGTTGTCGTTAATGCTTGATCGTAATTTTCGTATTGAAATAACTCATCCGTGTAATTTAACTCATATTCTTCGTCTAAATTTATATAATTGGGAACAACCGATTGATGGATTAGTAGTTGTTGATCCCATAACACATCGTCGTCGTTTTAATTTAACACGTAAAATGTTGATAACTGCACCAAATGGTCGAAAAGAAGTTCTTACAAATGTTTCACAAATATTACATAATAATCGTTCAATTGATTCAATTTGGTCTGAAGATGTTTTATATTGGGCAACAAATAAAGATTATTTTTATCAATTATCAAATAATATTTTTTATAGAAAAAAATTTAAATCTTATGGAATTATGACAAAATATAATATTAAATTAGAAATACTTTTTCCATTATTTTATGAAATACTTTTTCGTCCAGTTGACAAAATTCAACAACATGTTTTAGAATATAAATTAAAATACAAAAATAATCATATTATTTGTACACAAATACGAACAGGTATTTATTTTTCGAATAAATGAGATATTGCATTATTTTATCAATTCTTTTTTATATAAAGAAAAAAACTTATTTTCACAAAATTTCATTTTTTGTTCTTTTATTAAAAAAAATCGAATCCTTAGAAATTTGATGTCTATTTACTTTGTTTTTTTTTTTCTTTTTTTAGAAAAAATTTATCTGTCATAGATGAAACTGATGTGAGAGGAAATTTAAAATAGATTTTCATGATTTCTTCAAATGTAATTTAATTGATCAATATCATTGTTTAATAAGAATAGAGATTTAAAATTCTTTACAAAATTTTTAGAAAAACATTGAAGGTTTTTGCCTTTACTCATAGATCATCATATTGATTTTATAATTTTTTTCGAGTTTAAACAATACAATGAGAGTTTAGAAGAAATTATCATAATTAATTGTGATAGAATTAACATGAAACTCGCGATATGAGATCAATTAGTTCTATTTTTAAACTGTCAAATCAAATTTTGATAGTTTAGAAATTCTTGAATACAATTTCTAGAATCCAATAATAATATTAATAAGTCAATTTAAAATTTTATTCGTGCTGTAACCAGATAGGACTGAGTCCTTCCTATCAACGATTGAGTTTCGCTTAAAGAGGAACTTAAGCCTTCTCTCAAAAGCATTAGCAGAGAGCCTCGATCTCCTCTGCAGATATGAGTAGAAATTTTTCAATGTTAAATCAGTTCTTAGCCGAGACTATCTGCATCACGTCGGCTCTAATGAGCTATGTATACTCTGAAAAGATTTCAGTCTAATAGTTTAATACTGTCGATATACTATTTTTTAGCAGAATGCCGTGATCTCTCTCAAGAACACCAGAACAACGGAGTTTAGAATTTCGACTTGAAACTTTGCATAGAGATAGACTTTAATGAGGATAGTTTACTGTCGAAGTTTCAGATCTTTTGATTGCTTCTATCTTAAGATACAGCTATGGTCAAAGCATATTTTTTACACTACTCATATACAATGGTAAAGTTTGATATGTGAATTTCAGAATAAACGTAATTGACAAATCTGAAGCTTTCACAATAAACTATTCTCGTTAAAGTCTATCTTTGTGAAAAGTCTCAAGTCGAAATTCGAAAATCAGTTTCATGGTGTTTCTCAGAAGGATCGTGATACTCTGCGAAACAATACAGTATTTCGGCAGTAATAAGCTATTACATCTAACTTTTTTCACGGTATTCATAGACCATTAGAACTTACACGATACACATTGTCCCGATTCAAGTGTGACTTGACACTTAGAAATGCTTCCTTATTAGTCCCGTCCTTTCCTACAACATTTTTTTTTGTTTGTTTTAGTCATATAGTTAAGTCTTGTATCAAGTCTGTCTAGTTCAATAATAGATCAAAAAATATCTTGTGTATTTTATGTTTTATTTTATCAATCTGATATTTACAAAGATTTGTGTTGAACAATAAAAATCTATCAAATAGGTTATTATAGAATTTTTTTCAAAACTAAATTTTTTTATGAAAAATGTCTGGACAAATTTTACACGTTGAATATTAATTTAAAAATTAATTCTGAAATTTAAAATAAAATTTTATCTGACAAAGTAAAATATTAATTAAATAAAAATATTTAATCAAATTTAATATTCAATTTTTGAGAAATAAATTTTGACAATCATTTTTCTTTTAGAAATTTTAATTTAATTTTCTTTTATTTAGGAAAAAATCCAACAATTCCAGATGATAAAGTACTTCCAGGTCGTCGAAATATAAGTGAATCGATATTTTCATTTATTGATTCAAATACTTCTAATATAAATTCACAAATCTTTTTAACAACTGATAACGAACAAGTTTATCATGAAGCGCAAAAACGTTATGGTTCTCGTCTTTTATATGTATCTGGTGAAATAACACATCTTGATCGTTCATTAAATATTGATCAAAAAGTTTGTCGTGAACAAGATAAACTTTTAACAGATTTTCATTTATTAGGAGAATTATGTGATATATCAATTATATCAAATTCAGGTTTTGGTTTTTGGGGAAATTTAAGAAGATTTAAACCATTTCAACAATTATTCGTTTTTTGTGCTGGAAGAATTTATAAAATAGAATCAATGTGGCATTTATATAAAATGAGAGAACAAAATCATAATGGTGAATTATGTTGATTTGTTTTTGTTTCGAAGTGTTTCGATTATTTTATTTGTTACCTTTGTTATCGTGTATTTTTTTTTGTTTATTTATTTTGAAGAAAATTTCATATTTATGTATGTACTACTCTGAAGAAGATCTCGAATAAAAATAAAAGAAGATATAAACACATCGAAAGTTAATTCTATAATATACATATGATTGAAGTCAGAAACAAAAAGAAATTTAATTACATGATGAAATTGTTTTAAATATAAAATTCGTTATCATATAATAAATAAAAGAAACTTATATACACTTAATCATAAACGTATTGAATTCAAATGATGAATGGTTTAAATATTCTTGAGAAATTATTGATATTTACTACAGATGGATCAACAGTTTCTAGACAAAATAATTGACGATTTATTGTTGAATATTTAAATACATTGGAAACAAAGCAGATTAGCATTAGAATTTTGTGCTCTTTCAGAATCTAAGCTCAGCATTTTTCTGTAGCTTTTAACTATTGAGTTATAAGTAAGTCTTGACTGAATTCTAAAAACAAAACTTTCTGAAAAGACAAAAATTTTATTTCTCTCAAGAGAAATCTACATCAAATTAGTTCTGTCAATAAATAGTACTTGGTGGTGATCTTTAATCTAAAAAAATGACACAGGAAGATGGTGGAGTTGTGACGAAGAGTCGTTTTGTGGTTTAAGGACGAAAATTGAAAAAATAGTCATTTTTCTTGCGATAGACTTTATGAAAATTTTTACTACAGCTCAGTAGTTTGCAAAAACATTTATTCAAATATATCACTTTATAGAGAGTTTTATATATTCGATATAGTTTTGTAGTATGTTTCGAACAAGTTTCACCTGAGGTTTTTTCTCCAAAAAACAAAAACATTCTTGAGTTTTTTGCAAGATTTACTTATATTGCAATAGCCAAAAGTCACAAAAAATAACTTAGTATATATTCTAAAAGAGCATCAAATTCAACTTCTAATTTTCTCTTTCCCAATGTCTTTAAATATGTGAAACATAGTCAAATACTTTGTCTAGAAATTTTCCGTCCATCGCATAGATTAAAGGTTACAAGCCTATTCTGATTGTTAACTAAAAGAAAACCAATGAAATGTGTTTTAGATCAAGTAATTTAATAAAAAAAAACTCATTGGTTCTTCAATATAAAAAAAAAGCTTTTTTTTATATAATGCGACTATAAAATTTTCATTCGAATTTAAAGATCGAATCAACAAAAGAAAGGCATGAGATCTGTTAGAGTAATATTAGACAATGAAGAGAAAGTTGTTTAATCAAGTTAATCCTATAAAATGTATGTACTTATAAATTTTTTCATACATTGATATAATCTTTCCAAAAAGTAATAAAGAATTAATCTATGACAAAAGTACAACAGCTAATTTTTTATGCGAACATGAATGAATAATAACGATGATCATTGCATACTGAAAAAAACACTGTTTGTATGTCGATACTACCTTACTATGGACTAACCTTGTACAGATTATTTATGGTTAGGCTATTAGTTTTTCCATCTGCTGGCATACTTATTACATTGTAACATTCACGTACTTCTGTAATATATTCTTGTGATATATGTTCTCGAGACTGTCAATATATTCATTGTACGTATGCATGAAGAGCTTAATAAGTAAGACAAATTTATATCAGAACGAGTTTCTACTTAGATTTAGATTTAATTGACTATTAAACACAGATGAATGATGACTCCCGAAGATTATGAACTATAGGAAAAATAATGAGCTTATTGAAACTATCATAATAACATCCACATCGATAAGCATAGCCGAGAGATAAAGTATCATCATTGCCTTCTTTACTGGACTTTTTTTTTCCAAAAAACTATCTTACCATTTTTCCATATATTTAGAATAAAATCTCTCATAAACTTGATCGAATACAGCACGATGCTCATAGTTGCACTACTAGTTTTACAATAGCATGAAAAACTTGAAATTCTCTATCGTTTATAAGATCTCACGTCACAAATAGAATTATTCATCTGAAGTTAAACGAATAATTAATATATATATATATATATATATTTCATAAATAAATATATGAAAACAAAAAATAATATTGTAACTAATTTGATGGCGCTATAAACAAAGACTAAGTTGTGTCGAATAGTTCATATTGTGTATCAGATCAGTGTGTATCTTAAATTAATATTAATTTAAGTTTATGTAAAAACAAAATTCTTCATCATTGAATATGTTATCTAAACAATGATTAATTAATAAATTTCATGACTACAACTTCTTCATCACGTCCAAATACTTCCGACACAAATTCTCCAGTACTAAGTTTAATTAGTAATCATTATAATTCAATGTTTTTAAATACAAATGATGAAATTGAATTAGCTCGTTATGGTTTAAGAGTTGGTTCAACACTTGGTACAGGTACATATGCAAAAGTCAAATCAGCTTATAGTGAACAATTATCACATAAAGTTGCTATTAAAATAATTAATCGACGTAAAGCTCCAACAGATTTTCAACGACATTTTTTACCACGTGAATTATCAATATTACAACAAATAAATCATTCTCATATTATTCAAGTTTATGATATATTTTCATATGGAAGTAAATTATGTATTGTTATGGAATTAGCTAAAACTGATTTACTTGATTATATTAAATTAATTGGAAGATTAAATGAAGATAAAGCAAGAAAAATGTTTACACAATTAATATCAGCTATAGATTATTTACATCAAATGAATATTGTTCATCGTAAATTGAATTTTCTTTCATGTTTTTATTCTTACCAATACCATCTTTTCTTTTGTTTCTTTTTTTAAAACAAAAAAAAGGTGATTTAAAATGTGAAAATGTTTTATTAGATAAAAATTTTGATGTTAAATTATCGGATTTTGGTTTTGCACGAGTCATACAAACTAATGAATTATCTCATACATATTGTGGTTCAGCTGCTTATGCGTCTTGTGAAATTCTTCAAGGTATTCAATGAAAAAAAAACTTCATTTTTTTATATTTATTTCGAGTCAAACTTTGTTTTACATGTGCTTGATATGTATAAAGCATACTTCAAGATATGTCCATATCACATAACTTTCTTTCCAAAGGCACACTTAAAAACGATCAATTAAAATAATTTAACCACGTATTTTCTGTTCAAGATGAAATAATGATCCTTGTATTTAAGGAGATTTCTTCTTTCCCTTTCCAACGTTTTCAAGGAACGGTTCATTAAAAATATTTGAAATTTTCAGGGTAGATAGATCTTTATGAGTAGAGCAAAAGTTATTATAGATTCTAAATTGTCAAATACTTCCATCTAGAATATATTTGGACGACAAAGGTTAAAAATCTCTCTGCTTTCTCAGTCTCAATACGTCCGATAGAGCTGAAAATATTTTTTTTACAGATACTAGACACTGTTTGAGAGGCGATTCTGCACATCTATTTTGTGTAGAAATTGATTTCGCGCAACAAACAAATTTTTCTGTATTTATCAAAACTGTTTTCTCCAACTAAAATGATTGAAAACTGGTGGCGTTAGGAATTCATGTCTCATGCTTTTAGTATCTTTGAGATGAGAAATCATCATTATCATTAGATGAATTTTCTATATAAAAAAAAACAAGTAATCGTAACGAGAGTTTTTCTGCGAGGGATTTCGAAAGTTGAGTCTAATGAGAGTACTAACGAACAACGAAAAGCCCTCATTCATATGGCATTGACTTAGTAATAAAAGATTCAAAATCGAAAAAATTTTGATTTTAGCGTTCGGAAAGAGAGAACGAGAATATTGCCTTTTTTGTTCTGCTTGCCATAGTCTTTGCTATTTAAAATATGAGTTTCTATTAAGATCCGAATTAATTTAAATGTAAAACTGAAAAAAGCTGAAAATTTGCACAAGTCATAAGAAATTCCGAGTAACAAATCCCAACTTCAACCACCACGAAACGTTAAATTTTTCTTTATTTTTTTCAGAGTAGTTACCTTTTGTGTATTGTCTAATATACTGAATCAATTGTCTCTCATAGTGGTCTAGTCTTCACGACGAAATTTAATACCAAATTAAAAAACACTTTTGGTCAAAAAGTTAATTCAGAATTAATTCAACTCCTAGAAATGACTTGAATTCACCAAACGTACACTATCTCAATTTAATCTATGATAGATACCATAGCAATACCCAAAGACTATAGATTATTATGAGAGATGTTCACATCATTCTTGGTTCTCTTTTCAGAAACCTACAGACTGTCAGAATTGACAATTATTCTAAAAAAAACGAATCATAGTATCCATCTTTGTATTGGTGTTTGCTTATGCACTATGAACGCTAAATAGTTGACACCTACTGATATTTACATCGAGAGAACGATTATAATATTAGGAAAAAAAAAACTTCTCGAATATTCAAGTACAATATATGCACTTGAATAGAATCCAAGTGCTTGAGATGAATAAAAGATCTCAAGTCTTATTTCAATATGTGTCTATATCACAGATGATTTTCTTGTCCAAACTACTCAAGTTTTTCATGCACATGAAAAAAAGTTTGACTCGGATTATTTTTAAATTTAAGGTATACCATATAATGCTGTTCCAGCTGATATATGGTCATGTGGAGTTATTTTATACATAATGGTCTATGGGTTAGATTCTTTTTATTCTTATTTTTCTTTTGTTATTTATTTTTGACAATCAATCATAGTTCAATGCCATTTGATGATTCAAATATACGAAAACTTGTACGATGTCAACTTGAAAAAAAAATTCATTTTAGTCGTTATAAACCTTTATCAATTGAATGTAAGCAATTAATATTATCTTTACTTGAACCTGATATTAAAATTCGTGCTACAATAATTCAAATTAAAAATAATGATTGGATAAAAGGACGTATTTCATCAACAACAATTAATAATGATTCACCAACAAATATTTCTCTATCTGGAATAGGAAGATCTATACCAACAATACCTAAATTATTTAGTCCTATTATAAATAATATACAAGAATCAACAATAAAAATGATGAAAACAACAATAAATGATAATTATCAATTATCAACATTAAATCGAAAAAATAGTTTTGAACAAATTATTAATAAATCATTAACAGCAACAAATTCTCTTGCAAAAGATTAAAACAAAACTAAAAACTTTATTTTATTGTATATATAGACAGTTAAACTTTAATCTTTCTATTCTAAATACGAAAGCATTTTTTTTCAATAGTTTCTCTTGTTATTACTAATTTCATTAATGTAGAAACACTTTCTATTCTTTTTTTTATTCTCCAAACTAACTACAAAAAAAAATGGACTAAAATTAGCTTATTAATAATAATTAATGGTGTCTCCTTAGAACTCTAACTTCGACAAGGGTACCTAAGATAGTGATGAAACTTTGCATAGATGTTCGGCTCATAAAAATGCATTGAGAAAAAAATTTCACACTTCGATACTTAACTCTTCAAGAGATTAAGCTGCAAAATAGGACTTTTAAATGAACAATTTTTTTTAGTGTTGGATTTTTCGGGTCATTGAAACTTCAACAGTTTGGAAATGCTAGGCATGGTTTTCTGAGAAAATCAAAGTTTATGTAGCATTGATGATTTATTAGAAAATTCATTTTCCTCATTTGAAAGACTATGCATATATCTATTGAGAAAAAAAATCAATTTTGAGAAAAATGCGAAAGAATTTTTTTCTTTTATATAGTCTTTCTCTTATTACTTAAAATAAAGTAGGTTTTATGGTATTAATTTAACAAAATTATTTTCTTTTCTTATTAAATTTAGAATTTCTTCGTGTAACAAGATTTTTTCAGTCATTTCAAATATCTTAGATACAAAAAGATATTCAAAATTTTTTTCAATTTTATTTTTTTATATCTAATATTTAACATATCAAATTATTCGTTTACAATACTCTCAAATGAGATATTATTTGTGATAGTATACTAATCCTAAATAATATAACATCTTGGAGCATGTAAGCTATTGTTAACCGACAAGATTTAAAATTTTCGAAGTTTCTCAAATTTAGAGTGAAAATAATTTGATTCTCCAAGTCTCTATATGAGATATATCACATTAGATGATACTATCCTACCATTACCTTTATATTTGTTATAATATTCAACAACGTAATAAAGACAGAAAGATAATAAATTCATTTTTTGAGTAACTTGTTTTCTTATGGCTTTTTCGAAGACTGATAATGATGGATAGTTTTTAATAATAACTCATAAGAAATATGCTATTTTATTTTATATAAAAAAATTCTACTTTGAAATTGCGAGTGAGAAGAAGATCCACAACTATACCTTTAAGTCATTGTAAATGTCAAAAGTTTATCTCTAAGATGCACAAGATATGATTACATCTGAAAAATATTTGTTTATTTTGTTGATCTGACTCTACAAAAGAAATTTTACTGATTTCTCTAGACATCATTATTTGTTCAGATAGTTTCAAATTTTCATACATATAAAACTCTCACAAAAATTTCAAAAATTCAAATTCTTTTTTTTTTTTGAATTCATACACTGAAAAACTCAGGCGATATATTCATATGTTTATCTCAAAAATCATTTTTTTTTTATGAACATCGAGTTTTCTCAGGAGAAGAGAGGTTAAGGAAGAAAAGTTTTCATTTGAGAATTGCTTTGTTTTGTTATTCTATAATAAAATGTTTTCTCGTATTGAAAAGATCAATGTTGAAAATCGTTCGATTATTCCCACATAGATTGTTATCTATTTATTTATCTTAAGTACGAAATATGCCAAGTACATTCGATTGTGATCAATGATGAATGTTATTTTGACGTGTTTTTTTTTTCTTTTCAAAGATTTGATAAATGATGCAATTAATTCATATAAAACAATATAATAAATCATTTTCTTTGATGTTATTTTAATATTTTCTAGTTGATTATCTTATTTGTAATACTAAATGTATTTAATTCTATTTAAGTATCTCTTCAATATTATAGATTGACATAGATTGAAACGCTATGTATCTATATGTGTATCATTAATCTTGGATAGCACAAACTTGATCTCTTTGATCTGTTTAAATAATGTTCTTCCTCACACGTTCAAATCATTTATTTTCTTGTATATATGCCGACATAAATAGATGAGAAAAACTTGTGAATACAACATGTTCGTGTAAGTAACAATGAATTAGTCGGCTATATTTGTGTCATATAATAACAAGTGTGAGAATTCTCTCTCTATATATGTTAAATGATCAATGTCTGACAAACGAAAAGTACTTAATATGAGATTTATGATTTTTTCATATTCTTCAATAGATTTAAAGAAAAAACAAAAAGATCAAAGAGAAATAATGTTATTATATCAGACTGTTCATTTATAATCATAGCTGCTGATAGAATCATCAAATACAAAAAAATAAATATATATCAATAAATTCTACATTGGATAAAAAAGAAAAATTGTTTTATGTCGTTGTTAACCAATCGTTTGTTCTCTTTTTTGCCTCAATCAGAGTGATTTATGATCGATCAAACTCACACGCTTATGTATGTCCTTCTCTCTTTCTCTCTCTCTTTTTTTTCTCCACCTTCAATCACTCATCATTTACTCTCTTACTCATATACATATCTTATTCAATGACGACATCAACTAAAACACAGCAATTCTATGGTGAATATATTAACCCAACGGTAAATCTATTCTGTTTTTCTTTTTGAAATCTAAAGGAAAAATTTTTTTTTTTTTTTTCTTTAAATTAAATAGATTGATCAATATTCACCACAAAAAGAAAATCCATTAGTATTAATGGCTCAAGCATGTAATAATATTGGTAAAGAATTATCAATAACATTAAAACAATCATCATCTCCTCCACTTTTATCTAAAATTCGAAAATCTAATTCACCACAAGAAGTAAAAAAATCTTTAAAACGAATGGCATCAACAACATGTTCATCATCACCACCACCATCTAAAAAAATTCTCCTTCCTCAAATAGCTAGTTATCCACCATCATCATTTATGTTCGATTCATTGTTTTATTATCATTTAAATAAAACATTTGCATTACCAACATTTGATTTATCATTATTATCAAGATCGCCGTTAAATTATTCAGCTTTTTCTTCACAACCTCAACAATCTCCGTATTTAATGGATTCTATATTATCATCACCATTTGTTTGTAATTGGATGGATTCATCTATTCCCGATAAATTTTGTGGAAAACGTTTTACAAATAATATTCATTTACTTGAACATCTTTGTACAGAACATACATCAATATCACCGATTAAATCTTTATATCCATCTTATTATCCATCAACATCAGTAGAAAAACTATAAAAACTAAAATACAGTGAAATGGCGAGGCGTTTTCTTTGTATAGGGTTTCTTTTTTGCTTTTGTCTTCCCTGTATTTTCTTTTGGTTTTGATATTACAAACCGAGATATTAGATTAATTTGAATTTATCCTTTTTTTTAAATAACGAATATAGTCATTGATTCATTTTTGTTACAAGAAAAAAAAATGGGAGGAGAGAAATTGAGAATAAAAGACAATGAAGTATAGATGAATCATGAAAAAGTCATTTGCATGTATATACAAAAAAAAGAAAGCAATCATTTGAATAAGATGTATTGCTAGTCTTTTGATCTATCCGATGACAAATATTCTTCAGTTCACGTAGTCGATTTAATCGAGGGAATAAACATCATAGTGTCAATTACATATTTATAACACCTTTTAGAGAAATCAAACATAACTAAACAATGACTAGAGTCATTGAAATAATCGATTAGATATTATCATGAAATGTGAACAAGTTCGAAGAGAAGATTTTTTGTTTAACTAATCGAAAAAAACAAACAAATATTTTGGTATCAATGATACAATAAAGTCGATAATGATGATGTATTGTTTTATATATGCATTGATAAGAAAAATACAGTTGTTATTTGATTGTCTTTATTCAGATTAACGACGCTTTTAACGACAGAGGATCTTACTTGCTTTGATCGGTGTGTCACAGCATGCTCGATTAATCGACTCTCATTTTGTTCTTCTCTTCATCCATTATATCGAAGATAGATAGATCGATAGATAGATAGACGACACGCTTGTCCACCTGTTGCATGGTTAATCTAACTGCCACCACCTGTTTTCTATGTTCCTCAAAAACAAAAAAAAATATGATCAAAAGGCTAATCAATCGACCACCTACATGTCAATGTTATTTTTTTCTAATTGACCTCCCATCAAACTCCCTCCTCTTCTTTCTCATTGATGTGTTTTTTTTGTCTATGCTTCTGAGAATACTATTCTAATCGATCGATGTCTTGTTACTAGTGCATTTCTTTTTGATTAAATCCGATCAATGTTATTCTTAAACAGTATTGTAGAATGAAGTGTAAAAGAAAGTATCGCATATTATAAAGTATTGTTTAGATATGAGATTTATTTTAATTGTGTTGAGTATTGACAAATGGGTAATCGAATTCATTCACTTGAAAATGAGTCAATTAAAACATATCGATCAATAATAACTTGAGCAATGATCAGAGAATAAAATGAGTTACATTCTTGAGATAGACTATATGCATGTAAGAGTCAAATATTTCATTTAATCAAGATCTTATCTAGATAGATTTGTTTTGCAGTGTCATGTATGTTTGACATTTATATGACTATAGTGTATTTATAAAATGATCGGTTTTTTCGATTTATCTTTTTTTTTTCTTTTATCAATTCAATCGTTGATATTCAAGGGAAGGTCGATCACGGGATAGAGCGTGTCGGCTTCAAAATTTTCAGATCTGCATTCAACAAAGCCCGCCCAACAGACTTTATCCTGAAATGATATACATTTAACTTCTATATCGAAATTCTTCTAGTCTAATTTGTGTTTGTTTAATGATAATAAAATGATTTGTTTAGGATTCTTTGTGTAATCTCTCATAAAGTTTATTTATACTAATTTTGGAAGGACTTTTTTATTCTAATGGATTTTCATATGTCAGTAGTTTTTTGAGATCTCAATTATAGATACAACAGTGATCGTCGATTTTGAGAAAATTTCTAGGGTTTATATAGTTTTTAGTTCTATGAGTTTTGATAGAGATGTCTTTTTGAAAAAGCTTTTATTTTGATGAAGACATACTCAAAATATTCGAAGCAGTAAAAATCGAAAGTTCACAAAAAAACATCAATCTTAAACATGGTTGAACTGATACTATTTTCAATTTAATGAGATGTTCCCGAACTCAAACCATTCAACCATTCTTGATATAATGTCGGAATACTAAACGTACCAATGTTTAGTAACTAAAAAGAGTCACAAAATAAACCCATTGTACTTGTTTCTGCTCGCGTTTTTATAGGTAAAGCTCAATGGTCTAAATTTTTGGGATTTGATTTTGATTTGACTGAATCTTTCATTTGAAACAATTGAACCGAAAATAAAAAACTTTGCTCCGACGGTCATGCGGTAAATCTTTTTATAACGGCATTGGTGAGAATACTACGTAATAGAGTTGAGTAAATATTGTTTTCCTATGAAAAACGCTACAAATATTGTACTGTCAAGGTTGTTGAACAAGTGATGCTCTATCGATTATACTATGCCATCATATCAAGTGATTCGATTTTTTGGCATCATCATAGATGCAAGATAGCACTACATTTTGTGTAGTCAGTGACTAGTCACAGTATATTTGATACTTGTTCTGTTTTTCTAACTCAAGCAAAATGTAGTATGGTCAAATGCTCTACGTCATGAGAAACCAAAATATGAACTTGAAATTTATTTTTGACCATGTTTTAATGTACAAGACTACCAAAAATGATCGAAGAAAATTGGGTGGAAAAGAATTGTTGTCTTTTTTTGCAGATTATTTAGTTTTACTTATTGTTGATATATTTCTAACACAATAAAAGCTTTTCAAAACGCTTTTTTTTTTCTATTGAAATATTTAGAATTAAAAGTTCTAAAAACTCTGAAAATTTCATCGAAATTGGAAATCAGTTTGGTACAACTTATTATCCATTTCAAAATAGAAAAAGGGTGATTGTTTTTTGAATAACTTTTTAATGGAAATAGCTATCGGTCTGTGGTTTTCATCATTCGATAGAGGCGAGTATTCTGCATCTTTCTATAGATGGTTAAAAAAGTCACCTTATGATTCTGATGAGCAGTCAATAAAATTCGAAGAAGTATTTAAAGTGCTATAAAAGTTGTATGGAATTTCAATTGTAATTAGTGCATTCGATTCGCCAGCTGAAGATCTACAATTTTACACAAACCCGAAATTTTTATTAATAAAAACTTCGGATTTGTGTAAAATTGTAGATCTTGAG
>CAJNSZ010000071.1:220525-311468 GCA_905329745.1 Rotaria sp. Silwood2 | reverse complement strand
TTTGTTTTCGGCAAGGTTTTCTATCTATTTTCTCCCTTATCCTCAAATGTATCTTGGTCAAGGATCAATGCCTCTGTTCACAATATCTATTGTTCGATATGTTATGTTTTCTGTTCTGCTATTCATTGAGATGTATAAGGTGTTTTTAGGATTTAACAAACGATGCCTAACTGAAAACGTAGTTGAAGTTTAAGAACTGTTTAACTTGTGTTTCTGTGAATAGGAATTAATAGTTCATTGGTAGAACTAAATGTTGAATTAATTCGATTATCTTGGAAATAAAATGCATGTTTCAGACACATATTACAAAGTCGATGAAACAATGCAGAAAGAGAAACTAAAATTCAGAACAACTGTTTGAAAGAAATTCAATTGTTAATTGATCTGGACGTCTTTTTTTACTACATTTCACACATTTGTAACTAATTAATCGACTAGAAATATGAATCGAAGAAATGTAGATGAATTATTTAGAAAAATTTGAGTAATCATCATTCGTATTTTTAGTTTTTTTTCATGTTCGTTAACAAAGTTTTGAATTTTACTAACGAACCTAAATA
Organism: Rotaria sp. Silwood2; assembly: GCA_905329745.1. Lineage (NCBI taxonomy): Eukaryota > Metazoa > Rotifera > Eurotatoria > Philodinida > Philodinidae > Rotaria > Rotaria sp. Silwood2. Next base: position 310,908 of record CAJNSZ010000071.1, on the reverse strand, counting down.
ATAAGAATAAAATTTCGATCGATAAACAAGTCAAATACAATGAAAAGAATAAATAGAAACATAGTAAGTAATAATAGAAAAAGAAAATAAGTAACCATATTAGCAAACAGATCATTAGTAAATCAACAAGCAAGACTTGGTGATGCTAAATGTTTATATAAATGAATAAATTCAATTAGATCGCATTTCAAGAATTATTCACTGTAATTAAAAAAATTCAATTGAATCACATTGTTAGTAATATTCTGACTTGAAAAAAAATAATATCGATAAAGCTTTCTTTTTATTATTAGTAATGGAGTAATAAAAACAAACGCTATTTCAGAAAGAATGAGTTTGTTAACAATTAAATTTTTTCTATTAATTTTTCAACGTTTAGTGTACATTCTTTTCTTTTTTCGAAAATTCCTAACAATAGATTTAAACAGCTGGTATAATTAAGGTGCGGCTGTTCAAAAATGAATCATACTTACTGTTATTACATTGGCAGGACATATTTCTGATTCTTAAATAATGAATCTAAAGAAATAACATTTGAAGATTTCATTTTAATTCTCAGAAGTTCTTGAGCAAGATATTCAATCATATAAATATACATGTTATTCTTTACCAATTATGATTCTAGCCGAACAACGACGTCATTTAAATTCGATTGTAAATCAATTCAATATTGATCATATTTATAATAATTCAAGAAAAATATAAATGAGAATCATAAAATCTCAATTTCTATTGCAAAACATTTATTAAGTTTATATCGATATAAAACTAAATCTTGCTAATAATCGAGTGAAAAAAACGCTTTTTATTTTAGTATGACATGGATAGTCTAGATGTTAGATACTTTTAAAAAAATTAATTTTTTTTATGATTGAACATTCTAACAATGGCTTTTGATGTCCCCAGCACTACCTAATGGTCTCCACCGTCTAATTCTGTTGATAAGTAGTTTTAGGAAAATCTTGATATAATGCTGTTTATTAGAAGTTTACTTCGTTTTCATGCAGAGTCAAATTGTAGCTTTGATGAAAGTTTCGTCGTTCGTAACCGTTCTACTCCGAAGACCAGTGGCGGATTCAGGATTTTTATGATTGGGGGGGGGGGAGGTCGCTTCAGGGAGACTAGGCGCGCTTTATTAGAGGAAACCAGAGGCGATCATGATCACAAAACGTAGTATTAGCTTATTTTTAGCCTTCTCTGCTGGGAAAAACCGAAAGTTTTTTTTGGACTAGGGACGATCGCCCCTAGCGCCCCCATAAATCCGCCACTGCCGAAGATTTTACACTGATTTATATGTGACAGACCTCGAAGCTAAGACTAATTAAAATTTAATGTGTTCGTTCGATTTTTGATCAAATATGATTGGAAAAGTATTTTTATCAAATGTCTTAAAACAACTTAATTGTAGACGGATAATCATGATTTCAAAGTCGAATACTTGCCAGAGTAAAAACTTGATTAACTTTATTTTGTGAAGTTTTATCTACAAAAATCATTAATTATAGTTGACTTTAAGTATTTCAATATAGATACAATAAACCAGATTTTTTCTTTTTGTTTTGTAAAATATTTCAAGATTATTTTATTCATTCTTTTATTTAGATTTAAAATATAAAGAAGATTTAAAAAAAAAAAATTCTGTCTATTGACCTTTTTTCTGTTGAAAGTAAATATAAAACAACTAAGAAAGTTTACAGAAGAAAATAGACAGTTTTACAATCGATCTAAATAAATAAATTTTCATACGACATATCTAATTAAATATCCCCTTTTTTTTTGTATCAAGAAAAAAGTTCATTCAAAAAAATAAAATAAAATAAATTCATTATGCTACGCTTGTTATAGTTGGTAATTGTTGTTCTAATGCAAAGTTTTTTATAATCGATGAATAATCTTTTGAAGTTAATCGATTATGATTTACATATGATTGAAGTATACGTGAAAAATTGTAAATTTCTCTAAAATTAACATCATTATATAAACGATAATAACGTGGTATACTAAATTGTTCAAGTATATAAACTGTTCCATCAATATCACTTTTCCATACATGTGTTGGTTCAACTAATTGATGTGAACGTGATGTTGATGTTGAAACGTTACGACGTAAAATAGAAACAGTTGGTCGAGAAAGAGTTTTTAATGACGTTGATGTGTGTTCACGAAGATGAGTTTCATTTGGAATATAATCATGATTTGTTGATATTCGTACTGATTTTGATACTGAAGGTGTTGATCGTATTACATTGCGTGTTAATAGACGAGGACAACTTGATAATGTTTGATTTAGACGATATGGTAAACGAAAATTATATCGATGAGGTGAAACTAAATAAAAGCAAATTATTTTATCGTTTAAACAAAAGAAAAAAAATTTAACATACTAATTCGATCATGGTAATAAGTTATGTGATTTCGACGTTTTGGTTTTCTCATAAGAATATCATTCATACGTTGTGTAACTGGATTTGTAGTTGATAATAAAAATTTAATTTCTTCATTATCATCATTTTGAAGCATTAAATCAATACGTTTTTGTATTTTATCAATACGTCCTTCATTATAACGAATCCATGCTGAACTTGTACCATATTCATTTAAACATAAATTACAATAATCAAAACGTGGTTGTCGTTGTCGAGGAGAATTGAATATTGAATTTGATATATGAATTCGAGGTGATGGAGCATAATTTTTAACCATTTCTTCGCGTGTTTTATTTGTCATTGATCGATATTTTGTTTTTGTTAAATGACTTACTAATTCTGATGATGATGGACATTCTTCTTTTGATTGAGATGATAATAATGCTATATCTCGATAAAGTTGGGATGTCTAAATAAAAAAAAAAAAACATATAAAATTGAGCAGAAAAAAAGGTAAAACTGTTCTTTCGTATTTTTTACTCTATCTGATTTTGTTGCTATTGGACTTTGTAATTTTTCTCTATAATGTTTAAGAACATCGTCAATATCTAATAATTCATCATTAACAATCGCAATAGCTCGTTGTCTTTCACGTAATGTTCTTTCATATCTTTCAAGTAAACTTGCTAATACAATAGATGATGTATTTTCTGAACTTTGTGTTCGTATTCTTCGGTTTATTTCATTCGTTGAATAACGATATGGAATTTGAATACTACAAGGATTAGATATTGAATATGATGGTTGATCAACAGTTGATGTATATGTATTATAACCAGTATCGGAATGTTTTGATGATGTTCTTGCTCGATTTAAAGAATCATTTTCACAAATTGATGAAGTTTCGAATTGACAATCACTTAAATGACGATCTAAATTACCATATGAATCAATCTAAATAACAATAACAGAAAAAAGAAACAAATCTAATAAGAATATTTTAATCTAATTTACTCTTTGACGATGATCAGTCAAAGGTAATAATCTTCTTGAATTATTTCCATCATCAATTTGATCAATAATTTCACAATTATTACTTATAGTTACAGAAGATGAAGATTTTCGAATATGTGGTGATTGTGCTGCTGATGATGATGTTCGATATTTTACGAATTCTATTTCTGTATCTGGTTCAGTAACTGTTTGTATTGATTGATCTTGTTGTCTTGGAGAAATAAAAGTAAAATTTGTATTATTTTGTTCACCATGATTTGTAATAAAATCCGATAAAATTATCCTAGGTGAAAGATGAAGCCACCATGGAGGATAATCATCACCAGTTGATACTGATTGATTTGAATGTCTAATACCATTACGAATTAATGTTCTTGTTTCTGAATCATAATGTGATGAAAAATTACGAACATATAGATTTGCAACAGATGATAAAAGATTTTCATTTGTTTGTAAATCAAGATTAAATAATTTAACGAATCCATCATCAGTTTCTGTTGATTTATCAAGAGATCGATGTCTAAACAAAGAAGAAAAACAAAAACCAACGAACATTTATCTTTTTATTTAATATAACAAAACAAAAAATCAAATAAATTCATACTCTGTTTGTGTCATTATTGAAACATGAACTCGATGTTCTGGTATTCGATGAGTATGTACTGTTTCTTCAGCATAATGTTCTTCGATACGTGTCGGTTTATGTTCTTCAACTATTTCTTCTCTAATAAATGGAAGAAACTGTTGTATACTTATTAAATGTTCATTATCCAGATCACATTGAACACCTTCTTGATTTCCTGATCGAACAGAACGAGTATATTGATAATATGGTACACTATGATATTCATTAACATCATGCCAAGAATGACGACGACGTCGATCAAATGTTGATACAGATGTTTGTCTATATCGTTGTTCAGCTGCTAATATCGAACGACGATTACGACCTGCTGTACACACTTGAATAGCTGCATCTTGAACTAAATGTGGTTTTCCTCGTTCAACAACAGCGCCATCAACTATAGAAGAGAAAAACATGTAAATTTACAAAAAATAAAATGAAAAAATTCGTTATACCAATTATCCATAATTTGCACATCATAGGTAAACGAGTTGATTCTCCTGCAATATCCCATCGAATAACATCCGATACATCACAATCATCAATTAATGAACCAATACATCTTGCATTTTCTTGTTTAAATAATTCTTCTGTTTTTCCGATAGTCATCCATGGATCTTTCCCATTAGCAAATGAAAATGGTTTTCGTACACTAGTTAAACATTTAACATAAGGTCGAAACGGTACTAATGATACACCACTTGGACGTCGTCGCGGTGGTCGTGGATGAATAACAATATTTAAATTATCATAATCAATGGGTGCTGCCGTATTGAGAGTACTTAATTGTTCCATATTTATTGTGAGAATTTATTTCTTCACTAGCATCTACAAAATAATCAGATTATTTAATTTAAATATATTTGATTTTTTATATAGAAAAAATTAAAATCAAAATAACTGAGTCGAATCACACTAATGAGTAAGTATTTGACCAACATGAATAGTACAATATGATTATTGCATCTATTGGTCATTCATTTGTTCGTCACCATTTTTTAAAAAGAAAAACAAAATTCAATAGACTTTTTAAAAGAAAGAAAAAGAAAAAACTGAATGTTTCTTTTTGATACTAACCGCAAACCGATTTAAATTGCATTATTTCTAATGGAAGAAAAAAAAAACAAACATGAAACATCTTTTAGCTTTTTATAAACAAACCAACGTTTTAATTTTATCATAAAAATCCATTAGAGTATTAAGACATGAAAAAACGATTAATAGGATCTATTTGTTTTTAATTAAGATATTAAAAAAAAACTACTCCTTACATAGTTTTTCAATCGAATAGTCATGAATCAGAGAAATCTTTAAAAAAAGTCATTCAACTTGCATTATATTAATCCAAGGTTTCTTTTAGTTTTGAGAATGAAAAAAAGTTAATTGATTTCTTTCAATAAATAACAGTTATTAAGTGAGCAATATTTTATTCTTATAAAGTGAGTGTATATAAAGTTTACTTATAGTATAAAACATTTTTGTTTTTTAACTATAAAACATAAAACTTATCAGGCTTCAGTTTTCTTTTCTATAGTTCAACAAACAATTTTATGTCTTTTTTTATATTCTAAGAATCATGAAATGAGTTTTTCTTTCGTTGTCTCCTGTTGTTTTATCTTACCATAAAGTCAAAATGACAAAGCAATGTTACCGCTGATGAATATTGTGGTCTTTCAAGTATTATTTTTCTTTATCTCCTGTCGATTGGTCGTCTGGTTTCATCACTCTACTTTTCTCTCTTTTTTTTCGAACATTTTCTTTTTGTAAACCAAATAGTTTCTCTGTTCCATCTCTCTCTTTCTCTCTCTTTTTTATGAAGAACACATGACTTAATGTTGTTATTATTGAATAGAGTTTAAAAATGATGGCAAGTAGATGCTAGAAAAACGAAAAAAAAAGTTTTTTTTTAATTGATTCGTAAATTTACAAAATGTTTATGGACAAAATTGAAATCAACTCTGTCGAGTAGTCGCAACATTTATAGAGAAAAGTGTGAAGAATGAAAAAAGAAAGAAACAGAAGGTAATTTTTGACGGTGTTGAATCAGAGTAAATGCATTTTAGATTTAATTATATTCAATTATGGGGATTCCTATTCATAATTCTTCATAGAAAAAGAAAAGTTTGACACATTTTAATACACATCAAATCCTTAGTTTTTTTTCATTTGTTTTATTCAACAACATGAACTAAATTCAATACTATAGACTTATCAATGGATGTTATGATCTCTGTATGACTATAACGTCAAATTTCAATTTAATTTCGCCTTGTAGAAGCACCTATGTGAGTCGAATTTTAGAAATAGAAAAAATGTAAATTGACCGAGAATAATCATTTTATTGTAAGTCTATTATTGTTAGTAAAATCTCACCATGTTTCGAATTTAATTTTTTTATTTATAAATAAGAACTTAATGTCAAAAGATTATTCATCAAGTTTTATATTTGAATAGAAAAATAGTTCAATTAAAAAAAAAAACATTAATAATAAAATTGAAGAATGTTTTTTTTAAATATTCTATGACAATGACATAAAAAAAATCAATGAAATATTCATAAATATTTTTTATTTAAAATTGATTATTTCCTTTCAATTTTGTTTTATATAAAGTTCGTTTGAAAAAAAAAATTCAACTTTGAAAAGATTTTAATTTAATGCCAAAGATGCAAAAGGCAATATGTAAGAGAAAATGGAAAGTAAAATAAACAAAATTTCTTGACAATCAAAAGTCTGTCATGTTTATTTCGTTAAAAAAGATTTGTCCTTCAAAGTAAATTTCGTTCAACTCAACAAATAATCATGTTACAATGATATATATATATACCATCAATGCATAGAAAAAGACATTCTATTTTATTCAAACAGATATATAAATATTATTCTCTTCAATTTTTTCTAATTCAAAACAATAGTTTCAATGTTAAATTACCATTTCAATGCTCTAGAAGAAATAATACAAGTTTTTTCATTTATTGACACAATATAAATAAGTAGAAATAATATTTATTATGTATAGGTGTTTCAGTTTAACATAGAGAATTATCAATTGTTGCAAATAGTTTAAACATTACAAACTATTAAGAATGGCGCATAAGAATAAACACAATTGTGTATTATCTTTTTCAGAATTTTAGAAATGAGATGTGCTCAATTATTAACTTACCATACTAAAAACGCAATTCAATTTTTGATAACTGAAGTGTCCCTCAGATATCAAGAACAAAAAGTAATTGTTAATCTGAAAACCCATGAAAAATTCAATTTCAATTCATCGAAAATCGGTTCATTTCATGTAGAATTTTTCATACTAATAGATTCTATAAGAACTTGTGAGGTATTCAAGCCTTTTTTTTCTTTCAATAAACGCTGAATACTGCTATTTTAGTTTATTTAATTATTAAGAGTGAGTTTTACCCCTTGTAAGAAGTTATCGGTTTATAGGAATGCACCAACGAGATTATTTTCATTGAATTCATAATTTAATATGTTCTTTCTGATGATAGTATTTTTCACTTGAAATTTGATATCTGGTAAAGTACTTTTGCTCTAATCACTGTTCTTCAGTTCCTATTTTGTATCCTGTTTAACTGATATTTGACAATTTTCGAACAGAATAATCTCTGTTTGACTTCAGATAAATATCATATTTGGAACGAGCACAAAAAGCTGAGCTGACTTATATATACTTCAAATTGTATCTGTGACTTTGGTTTTTTGGTCAAATGTTGACATTAATCCTTCTCAAGGATTTACCAAAGAAAGAACTTAAAAAAAACGTCTACGGAGTAGAAAAGATATTCGGGGCATGTAAAATGTCACTGAAAGACAGAAGAAGAGATGATTAAACAATAAAATAATTATTTTAATCAAATAAATTTTTTTAGGCATATTCTTGAAGAGAATTCCACGGGTCAAATTTTGACCGAAAAACAAAATCGTAGAGACAATTTGAAGTACATATAAGTCGGCTCAGTTTTTTTGTGCTCATTCAAAAATATGATATTTACCTGAAACCAAATAGCGATTATTCTGTTCGAAAATTGTCAAATATCAGTCGAAAAGGAGACAAATCGAATCTGAAGAATACTGATTAGTGCAAAAGTACTTTACCAGACATCAGATTTCAAGTTAAAAATAGTGTCATCAGAAAGAGCACACTAAATTATGAATTCAATGGAAATTATCTCGTTGGTGCATTCCTATAAACCGATAACTTCTTACAAGGTGTAAAACTCACTCTTACTAATTAAATGAACCAATGTAGCAGTATTCAGCGTTTATTGAAAGAAAGATTTGAATATCTCAGAAATTCTTATAGAGTCTATTAGAAAATGAAATCTTGCCTAGAATGAATAGATTTTCGATAAAATTAGATTTAGAACTTTATGTGTCTTCAAATCAATAACTACCTTTTTTTTATTATTGCATTAGTTTTAGAAATAAATGTGATATTATGTAATCACCATACTCAGCTCTATCGAGCTATAAGTGTTTCAACTATAACGACGATACAAGTTTTTTTTCTATATTTGAGGGGCGCTCAAGGTATGAAAAATTGAATTATGATAAAGTATAAAATGAAACTAAAACATAATCAAGGCACAATGCTAATTATTAGGACAAGAACTTTTTTTTTTTGGGACACTAAATTTTAAATTGGTACATCTCTTATTGAGAAAAATCATTTCTTCCTAAATAAAGAAAAAGATAGAAAATTTTGTGCTATTCAAAAATATAAGTTTCTTTACTTAAGATGCATTGTGTCTTCATATGAAAAGAAAATGAAACCAGCTATAAAAATTAATATTACATCGTATGACAATTAAAAATGTTTTTTTTTTGTTTCTAACCAAATTTGTTAAATGCATCAGTGAATACAATTTACATTGAATTGTAAATAGATCAAACTGAATTTTTTTTATTTGTTATGAAGTTTATCAACATAAAAACAATTTTTTACAAAAACAAAAGTTTTCTATTAACATCTATTTTTCACTTATCTACAAAACAATAATTTTCTTTTTTTTGTTTTTGTTCGAACGTGAGCTTCAATGTGTAGTTCGTATGATAATTATTTTCCATCGATGATCATATTTCAACACGTACTGTTTATTTTCTCTTGAAATTAAAAATTGTTTAGTTAGTTAACAAGTCCATTTCTTTTTCTTTTGTTATTTGATATGTTATTTAACTATTATAATTAAATTTTTCTTTGAATTAAAGTTTTTTTCCTTGTCTAAAAATTCACATTTGAACGATCGTGTTAATCTTGTCAAATATGCTTATTCATTGATTAAGAGTTGTTATTGATACATCACTATTCGACAAAAATCTTCAACTTTGATGATTAGAATCAATTTTACAATGAACGAGCAGTATCGATTTGTATTCTATGTCTTTTCGTTTCGTATTACTGTGTACCCAAAAAGAAGAATAATGATTGTTGATAAACAGACTTGTACTGTTTTAGGAGAAAGAATTTTTGACCTGATTATCTTTTGTTTTAGAACGATTAAGTACTAAAAGTTTTTTCCAGCTTTGAAAAAGAAAAAAGAAAAATGTTTTATTTTTTATTCACCATCCATCATACTTAAATATAATGAGTAGTTGGTCAAGTACAACGCTTATATATTGTATTTTAAGTGCTTACATTAGAGACATTTGCTTATTGAAGCGAGGCTTTTATTCCGTTTTTTTACAATGTAATTTTGCTCATGAATCTTTGTGATACAAAGTGAAAGGACAACTTTATGCATTAATAATAAATTCTCATGGGTGAAACATCCATGTTGATGAAAAATATCTTATAATCGGATAATAAATAGAATTGTTGATGATTTAATAAAAAAAAAAAATTGTGTGCGTCAACATTTGTCTTGAAATAACTTAATATATAATCAACTGTCACGCTTGTATTAATACTTAAAGATACGTTTTCAGTATAAAGTTAATATAGGTCATCAAGTGGTACAATCAAAGAAAAACATTACGTCTCCTTCATTGTAGACATTTTATTTTTCATAATCGTAGAAAAAAGTAACTCTAAAGGAGAATCTATAGTAGAAATAAAAATGATCACATTATGAAAACAAGCAAGAATAAATATGCTAAGATGATCATTGCAAACAGCTCGATTTAACATAGAATATAATTTCAATCGAGTTCCTGTATTGTCAAACATCACATCGTTGTTCAAGTCATTTTTTTTTAATATGTAATTCTAACAAAAGTATTGAAAGTAACGAATAGATAAATTGAATAGCATAGAGTCGATCGTGAATTTTAATAGCTTGTCTACAATTATCATATGATCTGGTAATGATGAAATCATTTTTTAAAATCGTCATTTTTAGATCGAAGCGAAGAAATAAAAATAGAATTGAAATATGGTTTTGTATATATATGGGCATGGCCAGTCATGTGATACCCCATTTTGATACACTCCTATTGTAAGGATAGAACATACTATTGTGCGGGTCATATAAGAGANAGTTTGATACAGTAAGAAGAATAAAGGCTTTCTTCTGAAATTTATTTAACACTTGAAATACTATTTGCTTTTCAATGACATTTCGCAAAAAAGTAAAATCAAATTATTATTTAATGAAAAAAACCACTCAAACCGATACAGTTTTTGATGCTCTACATTTTGGTGTATATTTTATGAAATTTTAGCTCATGCAACCTAAAATAATCGAGACACACACATTTTTCAAGTTGCAAGGACTTTTTTTAGAAGTGTTGGAGTTTTGACTTTTCCCTCCTTCTCAGATTCGTTCTAGAAAAATATGGCTCGCACAAAATTTGTAGTTCAGACATTGCTCTTTTCAATAAAAGAAGAAAATTATTTTCCAAGATGTTCCTAAATGGAGAACTATGGCTGGAGATTTCGGCAATTACTTTTGCATCGTAGGTTACGAAATCATTTGTCTGCTCCAATCTTTTAAAAGTTCTGTTTAATTTTGTCTAAGTCTCAAATGCGCTTGGCACTAGGTCAAAAATTCAGTAAAGCAACTCGAACTCGACTACAAAAAACCTATAGAAATGAATCCTTTTAGACTTTTGTTAGTTTCATCAGAACGTCCTTGTAGGTTCAATACGAGTTAAAATAATAGGTATCGGTTTGAGTGGTTTTTTTCATTAAATAATAATTTGATTTTACTTTTTTGCGAAATGTCATTGAAAAGCAAATAGTATTTCAAGTGTTAAATAAATTTCAGAAGAAAGCCTTTATTCTTCTTACTGTATCAAACTTTATCAAAAAGAGAAAGCAGAATAAATGAAGATGAATTTGAAAATACAACTTTTTGAATGATTCTAGTCTAAATTCAAATAAACTTTTGTTTTGAAAGTTTTTCGGTTTATAATGATTCGAAAATCCTGAATGATTAAATTGATTTGTCAATTTCTTATATATGTAATAATTCTAAAAATTCAGTGATTATTCTATCTTTAATTGAAAATTATTCACTTTTATTTAAAATAATAACGAGAAAATTCATAAGAATGAATATATTCTTTTTGTTTTTTTTTTATTAAATTTTAGATCGTGGTCATTATGCATATGATTGTGAAATTCGTTTAAGACGTCAACGTCGTATGAGGTAAGATAAATATTCTTTCTGTAATCTATGTGCATGCATATATGTTTAAAATGAAGTCATCATTGATGTTTTTGTTCTTGTTTTTTGTTTCTAATGAATTGTAAACATAAAAAAAGAAGAAAGTATCTGTTTTTAGTTCACATACACGTTGATGAAGAGAGTCATTGAAACGAGCGAGCGATTGATGTGTACGATGCATTGATACTACTAGATCGAGAAGAAAAACATTGATGGAAACGATCAAAAAAATTCGATAGATGTTCATCGTCGTATTTTATATATTGTTCTTCTGTTCGATTTGGAGTCAGAATATATCAGATAACGAAACAAAACATCTTTGAAACAATCGGATCAAAATCAGAAGAATTCTCGATTTATTCATTCTATTTCTTTCACGTCAATATTGAAAGGTGTGTATACGATCAATAAATCGTAGACGAAAAATATCATTTTTGTTTTTACAACGAAAAAAAAAAACGTCTTTTTTTTCATTTATCAATGAAAAAAAACAAGAAGTAGGTGATTTTTCACTCCTTGCAAGTCTTTTTATTGAAATAAGATAATAATAATTGATAATTAATAATAATTCTAGGTCAACATCAAGAAGTCGTAGTCCAAGACGAAAAGGAAATGGATATACATCACGACAGAAAGAACGGTAAAAAATTTTTTGTTTTAATAGTTTTATTAGAGAAAAATATGTATTTAGAAGTCGTAGTCGTTCCGAAAGTAGTCGATCAGGTAGTGGTCATGCCCATTCGAAAAGTCGTTCACGATCATATTCACGTTCACGATCGAATAGTTCATCTCAATCAGAAGAACGACGATCACGTTCAAAAACACGATCTCGATCGCGTAATAGTCGATAAAATAAATAATCAAGGTAAACATTTTTCTTTTTCGTTTTTTTATTCATTTATTCTATTTAGATAAATAGCTATATACTCATTTTTCTTTTTGATTATTAAACATAACCAAGAACATGATCATTTGATTATCGTTTTTCTGTATGATCCCTGATTTTTGTTTTGTTTTCTTTTTTTTTGTCTGAACTGATGTTTTGTGCTTTTTTCTTAGAACATTGTATCTGTGTTTTCTACACATGCACTTAAATATACGCTTCAATATATGTATTCAATCCTTTTCTTTTTACTTCATGGTTTTTTCTTGCTTATCTTTTGTTGTTGTTTTTGATTTATGTCTGGTTGGTTGTGATGAAAAAAAAAAGTATATAACCAGATATTGGCATCATAAAAAATTTAAAGAAAATGATTATTTTCTCATCAAAATATGTCAATGAAATATGAATTAATGTATGAGTAGGCATAAGTATATGTATTGCTTATTTATTTCAAGGATAAAATCAGAATAAGAAAGAGAATATGAGAAAGAATAGATGTACTAGTCCCTCTTTTTCTCGCTTCATTTCTTTGGTCAATGAGAGAATGAGAGAAAAGAAGTGAGAGAAGTTTTTTTTTTGGTACCATTGCGCAAGAGAATGAGAGTAGAAAAGAGAAGAGTATTTTTTCACACGAGCTCATTTTAAAACAATCATTCTTATACTCGGTGTGTATTGGCAGCTAATCTTTAAACTATGTCGACGATCGTTTTGATTCCTTTTCTGTTTCTTATTCCTATTGGGATCGTTTATGGACAAAATCAAATTACAGGTAAGTAAAGAGCAAAAGAAAGAAAGAGAGAGAGAGAAAAAAAACAAAATAAATTGGTTCCGCTGTCTACATATACATATATATGTGTTCAGCAGTTGTCACTGATCAAATTTCAATTCAAACTGACGACCTTTAAGTAAAAGCTGTATGTTTGTCTAATATTGTAATACAAGTGTCAGATTATTTCTCTTGGAGACATCTACTAAATAGACGAGAATATTTTTCCCTCCCCTTGGTTCAATTGATACTATTAGTAATAACCTAAGACATATATTGATCAACATTTGTATGTTTGAACAAGACAAAACGGAATATGAAAACAGATGAGGGATTTATCAAATGATACTAAAACAATTATGAATAAGACCGAGAATGAATTCTTGTGCAATACATATGTTATAAATCTCTACTTGAAAAGAATCGATAGAGCTATTCGATGTCAATCATATCATTTTGCTGAAGTATTCAACCAAGAAAATGTCTATTAATATTGGGAAAAAAAAAGAAAAGAATATTCATAGTCATTCAAATAAAAAAAAAACAAATCGTTCATAATGATTAGTATTGTTTTTTTAATACTATTTAATTATTGAAATCAATCTGTCTATTTTTTTTTTATTACTAGTAATCGGTCAAGCAGATGATCCCAATTGTGCTAAATGTGACAGTCGTGCAGTATGCATACGTTTATCGAATGAGAGTGGTGTCAGCTGCGTATGTCTTCCTGGTTTTGCACTTTCCTCATCAACCGGACGTTGTGTGCTTCAAGGTAAAAAAATTCTTTTTTTTTTTTTTTCTTACGTAATACTTCCTACTCTATGCGCCTGTCAAAAGAGCGTAAACCACAATTCTAACATCCGTTGAACCCTCATATCCAAATAATTATACATGTATATATGATATATATGTCATTTTTTATAGAAATACCACAGAATGGCATCTGCGACAGCCGTTATGAATGCCTAAATGGAGGTCAGTCATTTCTATTCTTTCTCTTTCTTTTTGTTGACTGCTTGAATTACGAGAAGGAAAGAATCTTTGTTGTTTTCAAGGTTATTGTTCAAATGTAACAAGTAAATGTGTATGTTTACCGGGTTATGGAGGTCTTATGTGTGAATTAGATATTAATGAATGTGCTTCAAATGATCGAATTTGTGGATCATTTACATGTATTAATTTACCAGGAGATTATAAATGTGATTGTGATTTTTTTCATGCGGGAAAACGATGTCAAAATAGTAAGTTGAGATTTATGATAAGATTAAGTTATTTTTGTTTTTTTTTTCTGTTTTGAAAAACATTGTGTCATTTAGTTAGTGGTATTGGTTTGTTTGTGTTGATTATTTCGTCAATTATAGTCATTTTAATTATTGGTTTTCTTATTTTATTTGCTATTCGAACGTTTGTTACTTATCGTTTATCAAGACGAGTTTCAAGGTTTGATTAGATATTTGTTTTTATAAAATAATTGTTTGAAATTATTTTTAGAGAACGTGAACTTCAACTGCAAAATCCTTGTATGGCAACATTAACTGCCGGTGGTATGATGGGAGATGATCCATTAGGAAATGGTTCGTCATTTATTCGTCCAATCGGTCATAGAATATATGTTCCAATGGAAACAAGTTTTGTTAATGCAACTCGTGTTCAAGCGAGTCTAGATGATGATGATAAAAGACAAATTCCACCACCACCAAAATATGATTCTTCAAATTTTGATCGTTCTATCGATCATATAATGTCTACTTAAAAAGTAACCTGTGACTTTATGCATAGATCTCTTATGTTCATATTTTACATGTGAGAAAATAAATAAACTATTTTTTTTTATCATTTAGAAATATTTTTCTCTAATTGTAACAAAAAGAAAACTTTTATCATGGAGATTGATGTTTAAAGAATTAGATGAAGAATATATTTAAGTGATTCAATTTATCGTAAAGGTGAATAAATGATATTTAAATATGTTATTATGCATTTGATCGCACAATTGACGTTTCAAGAGAATTTATTGATCAATTACGTAGCAATAAGATCGAAGGACAGTTACATTTTCTTTCATAAATAATAGAAAATCTCATCAAATAACAATATTCATAAATTTTCTATTTGTTTCAAAGAAAGTCTTTTATGTTAAAATTAATTAATCGTAGTTCATAGATAAAAGATGTGTTGTTATACTTTGAATGACTCTCAATAGTAAAATGATGATAATCTGACATTTTTATTAATCAAAAGTATGACAAATCTAAATATGTAATAATTGTAAGACATTCAAATCTCTTTTAAGTTTTTATCAATAACTTTCTTTTGTTTAAAACGTATTGACAACGAGTTTTTTTTTTATTATAAAACTTTGACTTTAATATGAACTATTATCTAAAATCTATGAGTTTGCTCTTGAATTACATTCGAGATGTTCATGAAGACAAATACATTCTCGTTTTTAGTTCTCGAAGGAAAAGTATTGACTTTAATGAATGGAATGCAGTCTATTTTATTAAAATTATTTCAGAGTGTAGGATGAAACACGATAGGAACATGTAGTTTGAATGGTTGAAGAAATCATTCTTGAATACTCAATTTAATATTTTAAAGTCGGTAATTATTCAAATATATTAAAATATTCGTTTTTTTTCTCATGGCAAAGATTACATTAATTTATTTATCATAATTCATTGTTTATTAGTTGTCAATCTATGGAAAACAAGAGAATTGTATTCAAAATGAAATTAGATTTGTGTCAAACTGCTGGAATAAAAGGTCATGACTTTCTACGCTTGGCTAAATTGTTCTTGTAACATTTATTCAGAAAATGAAAGGTTTTTCAAAGACTCTTTTCGTATTTAAATAGGCATTTTGAGAAAATCAACGCCAAAAACCAGAATTTTCACTTAAAAAAACATACTTTTCTACTAGAAAAAATAGTAATTTATTCAAAAACTAGGCTTTTAAGTTCGATAACTCGGTGAGTTTCCGAACAACGATTTTAGAAAACCATGGCCTTCTATTACATCTGGTGGAGTTTTTCTTGTGAGTGGCTTTTTATTCTGAAAGTGCTACCATAATTTGTTATCTCTAAAATAGATATTTTTTCGTCAAAAATTTCTAATCTATTTCCGGACAGACAGACAGTGATCTAGATCAAATCATAGAAAAACAAGATAAGCGTCTATTTTCTAAAGAACAACGGGTGGCGGAAGAAAAATTGCACTCTTGATATTTTCTTGGATTGCTTTTTTGTTTTCATCAGACGATATTACTTTCATATTATACGAGCAAATTCTTCATAGTCCTCTCTTTTACTCCTCAAATAGAGATTCAATCGAAATCATCACACTTGTTGACGATCTTAGATCTATTCTT
The DNA here is from genome assembly GCA_905329745.1 of Rotaria sp. Silwood2. Lineage (NCBI taxonomy): Eukaryota > Metazoa > Rotifera > Eurotatoria > Philodinida > Philodinidae > Rotaria > Rotaria sp. Silwood2. The sequence continues at coordinate 294,261 of CAJNSZ010000071.1, read as the reverse complement.
TTCAAAATAAAAAAGATCTTGTTCAATGAATCAAGAAACTATGAATTTGGAAATGAATGACATGAAAACAAAGATTTGTTGAAGTTCAAACAAGATAGATTCTCTTATATATAGAGAAAGAAAAAAGGCTCTCTGATCTGACCTTCAAAATCAAGGCTATGTAATGTCTATATAATTAAGTTTATTAATATAAATGTCTGTACGTAATTCATTCATTAGTATACAATGTCAGGTTATTGTTCTTGTATTATATTCAATGAATAAAACACGTTCAATTTATATGATGCAAGAGTTGCCTGTCTATGACAAGTAAATTAATATATTCAATAGAAATGCATCTGTTGAACGTTTCATGAACTAATGTATAATGGATTTTAGAAAATTACAAAAAAAAAAAACAATATTATCAAAACTGAGAATATCAATGACAGATGAACATTATCAATTTCAGATGATGAAGAAAATAAAGAACAAATTATAATAAAAGTTAATATATTTTTTATGTACATTAATGATTAATTCTATTGTTTATTTTTTCTTTTTCTTTTTGGTTTTATTTTTAATGAACATGTCAAATTCATTTCAGAAATCAGAAACAATTTTTTTTTAATAATAGTAAATATTCATCGTTTTATCTTTCATTTAAAGTTGCTGAGATTTGATGTACTTTATTCCGCAATTATATTTTGCTTTTTCATGTACTTTTTGTCAAGCTTAAAGTAAAAATAGAGTAACAACCAAAGAACATAGTCTTATTATTAAAGAATAACAAATACTTCATTTAGTTAATAAGAATCCAACAAAACAAGAATCTTACTGGCCAGGTACTTCTTGTCTAATCAAGCAGGATTCAAGTTACATGCATCTTACTAAAAAGTTAGCCTGGTTTTTTTTTCAGAGAACAGTTTTATGCTGAAGTTTATATATACAAAGACCTTAGAAAGAATAAATCCAAGAACGTCGACTAGTACATAGCCATTCTAGATGCCGCCAATCATCAATTAATTAAACATCGTAATTCTCACGATAAAAACAAAATTTTTAATATTCTAAAAATTTATTTCAAAGAAATTATTTCAAAAATATACATATTGATGTAGGAAAAGAATAAGATCACTGAGTTTATCAATGGTTTCCTTTCTTGATCAATAACATAGCACGTATACATTAATCAAACGTAAAATGAATAGAAAACGTTAATTATTTTGATTTTTGTTCATAGTTATAACATATAAGTAAATCTGACAAAAAAAATACAACAAAAATAAGCTTGACTATCCTTCTTACAGTCAAAGTATTTATAAACATTGTTTGTAATAAATTTTCACAAAGAAGGATTGTCCTAAATGCGTAGCATTGTATTATTCTAGCACAAGAAAAGATAAGTATGTTTTTTTGATTCAACAAAAAAATATCTAACATTAATTATGAAAGAACATGAGTATTAAGTAGATTATATCTTGATTATAATAGGAAGAAAAAGATTAAAGAAGACAATATGCTGATTTAATATTCAATAAGGATAGAAAAATCATTATTTTTTCACACCTTGTTGAACTTGAAAGCGAAAATATGTCATTTAGTACAAGTTTATGTTAAATTTTTCGTTGACTGTTTCGTTCCAATTGTAATCAGATTGTGAAAAATTATTTTAAGAATAAAAAATGTAGTTATAGTAACTTTTACAGTTGAAAGAATGTTCTATTTGAAAAATAACTCCTATGGGAATAAAAGATGTAATGAACATAGTTTGCTTCTTTCTTAAGGAAATAAATGTTCGATCAATAAAATAAATACTTCATCTTTTATTTTCTCTTCTATTTATTAGAAATTCATGACAACAAAGTTATTCAAAGTCTTGAATTGAATTTAATATATATCCAATTCGTTATATCATGTTCTTTTTCTTTGAATATTTATACAATTTTTATAGATGATACTTAGATCGAAGAAAAGAAAAAAAAAAAGAATGTGATGTACAACAAAATTGGATATTTATTTAATCAGAAAAAGAAGAAAGTTTCTTTTTTTATTTTATGTTTTTTTATGTTCTTGTTTCTTATCCTGTTCGTGAAATCCATAATGGTTTTCCATAGAAACGATTTGTACGTGTTCGACGTGATAACCATAATGGGCTAAGATGAAAATTTGGATATTTATTACGTTTTATTGGTTGATCGTCATCATCATCATCATCATTATAATTTTGATTTTGTTCAGATGAAGCCATGTCCGAATGTTGATCAGATAATTGTTTATTCATGGCTTCAATTAATGATGACAATTGTTGTTCTTGATTATGTTGACGAAAATATTCTGGATTAATCGCATATAGTGTATGAATAAAAAGAATACATATTAGAAGTAGAGCAATTGGTGAACGAACAATCATTGTAATTTCTTGTTGATGAAAATGGTGAAAATACTAAATGTTGAGTATGTGTAGCAATACTGTTTATATTTGGTTGCGTCGAGAAAATACCTTAGGGAAAAAGAGAGAAAGAGAAAAAAGAGACGCAAACCAATCGAGAGTTAGTATATAGAAGAAGTAATTCTTTTTCTCCGATTAATATCTTGTTTGGACTTACGTCTAACTTTTTCGGACGTTAGAACATCACAAACAATTAACACATTTATTTATATATGTTTCTAATTATATTAGGAACTAGTGGGTGGAAATTGTTGATTCTAACTATTCTATTTTCTAGTACAGAAATATAAAATGGATAATGGTTAAATTCTTTTTAATTTCTTTTTTTTTTTTTTGTTATTAAAGTTATCAGAAGAGAAGAAAAAAGAGCTAAACAAAAGAAACCTATGCCATTATTTCATGTGTCATTTTGTAGTAGAAGAGCTGTGACGCATTGTAATTATTCATAAGACAATACAAATATATGAAAACAAAAGAAAAGAATAGAACAGGGGTGTAACTTATGGAAGGCGTGTGGTGCGTGGTGCCCCTCCTCCTACTTCTGAAATTCGTCCGCATAATATTTCTCCTGTTTTTAAAATTTGTTCTCACACCGCTCCTTTTTCTGCTACTCCATCACTCTATATCCCTTGTGTCCCGTGCTCAGTTACGCTTCTGAAAAAGTAATTCAGATATAAATTGAACTCACGCATAGTATTACTTTTATTATAGATATCTGTATATATATAAGTATCTCAGTTATTAATATTTATCAATAGATAACACAATGAGAAAACTCGTAAATATGAAAGTGTATTTAATATTCTATATAAAAGTTAAGCTAAATTGCAATTGATCACCAACAGATCTACAATGTCGAATAACAATGGAGACTTGTTTTGAACGAAGGATGTTATATAAGTAAAAATCACTTTTTAAGGTACATCCCGTCGTTAGTATAGATTTATTTTTCGATTGTGTTTTTTTTTGCTAAAAGAAAAGAGAAAACAATCTCTTGCAGATAAAGATGACGGCCTTGTCGCTTTCACCTCCATATGTCTATCATTGTAATCAAATGAACTAGCTCAAAAACTATTCAATCTTTTTGAAAAATTTTTTTTTATTTTAAAAATAAATTTCAAATACACAAATAATGAAATATAAGTTTTGAAAGAAAAACGCCTTGTTCTTCCTTTCATTAAACAATATGTAATATTGTTTCTTATATATTTTTAGATAATCATTAAGTCATTCAATTGAATCTCAATTATTTCCATATGATTCATTCTAATTAATGTTTTCATTTTTCTTGATACTTTTTCTTCTAAATATTACTACAAATTATTCATTAATATCTAATAAACAACCTATTATATCTAACGAATATCTTGGTAATACTGGAAAACATCTTTTTCATTTTGTACAAGTAATTATATTCTTTAGAGAAAAAGAAAATGTCATAATTCAACTATTTTATTAGATAACTGATACTCATATAACTCATCTCGGTCATGCCGAACGAAGACAACAATTCGAACAATTTTGTAATCAAATTATAAAAGCATTAGTAAAACCACAAGTTACTATTGTAACAGGTAACTAAATTAATTGATTCATTTTTTTTTGGGGGGGGGGGGTAAATTCGATTACAAATTATTTAATATTAAAAGGTGATCTTGTGAACAGTGTTAGCAGTTCAACAGATCGATTATTTGGAACAGAACAATATGAAGAAGAATGGAGTATTTATAGAGATGTATTAATTCGAACTAATGTTACAGCACATACAAAATGGCTTGATATAAGAGGAAATCATGGTAAAAAAAAACAACGAAAGATAGTTTTATTTCGAAATTTAATCTTTAATTTTTTGATCAATAGATGTATTCATGGATTCAGATCCAGATTCATCAAAAAGTTTTTATCGGTATTCATTTTTTTAATTTTAAGTTTTCTTTTTAAATCAAATAAATTTTATTATTTAAGTATTTACTCACATCAAGGACATAATCATAGTGGTTCATATGAATATACATTAAGAACAGAAGATGATGATAGGTATTCATTTGTTGCTGTTGATATGTGTCCAAGACCAGGTATTGGTCGTCCATTTAATTTTCTTGGTCATATTAGTAAAGTAAATATAATCATTTGTTTATTTAAAGAAAAAAAAAGACAAATTTTCATTTGAAATATTTAGAAAGAAATGAAAATTTTAAAAAAATTATTTGAAAAAACTAAAAATTCTACTTCAACAATATTTTTCGGTCATTATCCATTAACATTTACTTATTCAAAAGGACTTGATCAAATAATGAAATATGGTATTGCTTATTTAAATGGTCATCTTCATTCTGGTATTAAACATTTATATGCTCGTCATTCAAATGGATTACTTGAACTTGAATTAGGAGATTGGAAAGATAAACGACGGTAAAGTATTCTTTGTTTTTTTTAATTTTCTTAATTTCAATAAAAACAAAACATTTTTTTTGCTTTCTTTTAAGATTTCGTATATTAACCATTGATTCGGGTTTATTATCTTTCGAAGATTTTCGATTTAGTCAACCTATATATGCTATTATATCAAATCCAAAAGCATCAAAATTTCTCACACCAAGAGAACCATTCCATCGTTTAAGTCATAGTACTCATATAAGGTTATTTAAAAAAAAAAGGTTTTATTCATTTCAAAAAATAACATTTTATTTTCAGGATTGTTATTTTTTCAAAATTATCTATTAGTAATGTTATTATTTCAATAGATGAACAATATATTGGTTCAGCGATTCAATCGAATGATAATGGAAATTTATTTATTCTTCCATGGAATACAAGTTTATATAACGATGAAAATCTTCATAAAATATTTGTTGAAATTAAAGTAAAAAGAAAAAACGAACATTTTTTTTGAAATAAAATAAATATTCGATATATGATTTTTATAATTAAGGATAGTGGAAATAATACAATAATTTTACAACATGAATTTTCTTTATCATTACCAACATCAATAAAATGGAATCGATCTAGAATAATTCTTACCATTCATCAACCAACTTTTGTAAAAAAACAAACAAACTAAAAAATATTTTTTTTGCATTTCTTGATTTTTATTTCTTAGGGCTTTGTTATTTTAATTTTATCTTTATTTGCTTATATTTTCATATTATTATATTATCGATATCAAGCGAAACAGAAATCATGTAAGTCAAACTTAGAAATCAAACATATAATAGGTTTCTGGGTACAGAATCATGTATGCAAAAATGTTAAAATAGACACATGAAATGAGATCTTAGGTGGAGATACAATGACAGATTATTAAAATGAGTAATATTATAGTGGAACATTAGCCAAAAGTAAAAAAATCTAGTAAAACATATGTCGCAGTCTCATTACAAGAAAACATATCTTTACGATGCATGTCAGTTATTTCTACGCACAAAAATAGATATTATCTAGTCAATAAGAACAAAATGATGAAGATTTTGACTAACTAACTTATTTTCTTATGATTGATCGTTACGATAGAAATATTACAAATGTTATTTCTTGTTTTTTCCTATAAATTCACGAAAAACAAACATGCACTTTCTATTTTTTTTCCAGCTAAGTTTAATGCTCAATGTACATTATGGCATCAACTGCGTCTTCGAATGATGTGTCTTTGCTCAGTAGATTTTATGTTCTATTCATTATTTGGTTTTTCGTTGTATTATTTTATTGGTAAAAATCTTCATTTTTTTTTTTATTGATCGATAAGATATTTCTATTTCACTAGGTCCATGGTATTTCGGATATTTAACACCAGACCATTTTGGCGCAGCATTTCTTTGGGGTACATTAATACGAGGAGCTTATTTACCACCTGATTCACAAATATTTTCAGGAATCGTTCTAGTAATTTAAAGCGACTTTTTCATTTTCGAATAACTTGCATCTTTTTTTTAAATTATTTTTAGTTGTATTTCTTTTTATTTCCATTGACATCCAGTCTAAGTTCATCATGTTTTTGTCGTTATAATCAACAGCTTGAATCAAATACAAAGATGGTTAAATATCATTTTAATAATTGTTATCGAATCTATTCGGTATATATTTTATATATATATACATTCGTTTTTATCATATTTTTCTCTTTACTAATGACTGCATCATACAAATTATCTTGGATAATATCACCATTTGGTTTTCTATTAATTTTATTTTCGTTAGTTCTTTATGTAAAATCTCATCGATTAAAAATCGAAGATTTTAAGTTAAGTATAACAACTGAAATAATTCATCAAGTCGAAGAACAACAAGAAATGTTAGATATTATTAAATCTCAATGATCAATTCATATACATGTCAAATTATTTTAGTATTTTGTTTTATTGATTTAATCCGGAATAAAGTTACTGGTGCATATTTTTTGAAAAGATAAATTTTATTTTTCAAATAAATAAACAGTTTTACTTAATTCTTTTTCTTTTCAGTGAAAAAGTTTCGAACAAGATTGGTAACATTGTTTATTGAAAATAATACAACGATTTTGAGAAAAAATCTAAATAAACGAGAATAATTTCTACATGACAATATATCATTGATTAATTGGCAAAATCAGAATATTGAATTATTAACTAAAATGAAGTTTTTCATCAATGACTTTTTTGTTATTTACTAAAGCATTATAACTTGTTTTTCAAATTTTAATGTTCATCTATATAGATCGTTTCTGATGAAAATTTGTTAAACAAGAGATTCCACAGATAATGGATCCTATTTAATCTGAACATGATATCTAGAAGATGCTTAAGTTTTTCTTAAAAAAAAAAAACAGTCTTTTTCGAAAGAAAAATCGAAATCCAGATAAATACGCGGAAGGGTTGTCGGTGATGTAATGTTTCATAATCAAGATAGTCTATTGATTGACGCCTCATTGTTAATATAATATTCAAGGGTTTCTATCATCTTCTTTCAAAAAAACACGTTTTCCATAAATATGAATTTTGTGTTTATCATATGGGTAAATAGGGATTTTGGTGGATTTTAAAAGTCTCTTGACAAGTTGTACTAAGTTTTCAAGATAAAAAAGTCTTTCCAACATTTAAGAGAAAAACATAAGCCGATTAAATAACGGAAACAATTAAAATATTACAAAATTTCGATTGAAAAAAATCTTTTTCAATTTTTCACTGACGCATCCTAGAATTTTCAAAGAAACTTCATTTTAGCTAATTATATTTTTCTATGTTCGAAAGAACATTTTAAGATCCAACGAATCCCAGAGTTCATTTTTTCATTGTAGTAAAACTTCTATTAGTGTATCGGCCCTAATTATGAACAGAGAATATTTTGTATGTTCTCTCTGACTGATTATCATCTCTCTAATGTCAACACGTGTACAATGTTCTTTTCTTAACCTTTTTCTACTGCGTATCTCTTGGGTCATGTATACTATAATTCAGTGCAATTTATCTATGAATAATACATTATTATATATATAAAGAAAATAATAAAGTCACAACACAAGCTTAATTTTCAAGGTAAAACTTAGAGTTAACTATTGGATTGGAATCAAAACTAATTTACATCGATATTGATGAAAAAGTTAAAAAGACAAAAAAAAACATTTGAAGGATTTTTGAAAAAAAAATCTTGTTCTGTAATTAAATAATTTTTCAATGAAAATTATTTAAACTAAAATAGATAAACAAGAGAGTATAAGTTACTAGGCCTTTATCTACAATTAATGTCGATGTAGATGTCCTGGGAATTTTCTTCATTTCACAGCAAATCATGCATCAATACTCTAAACTGAACACCTCTATATAGCGAAGGCTTTCTAACAGTCTCCATAGTGTTCACAATAAAATGGGTTTGCCTGTAAGCTTCTTTCTTTTTATTAAATATGGAAGCATTTCTATAAATAGATCTTTATTTAAAGAGGACTTTTAAAGCATCGAATCTATTACTCGGTTTCTTCACATAAAAAGTAAGAATCTTAAAAGAAATGATTCTATCATGTCCTGCATCTTGACCTGTTCTTTCAAAGGTCAAACATAAAAGAATGAGAGTCTACCGAGAATTTTCGATTGCCAAATGAACTACTTTAAATTCTTGTTCCATGAATATATCCCTAAAAAGGATATGGTATGTAGATGAAAATTTTACTATAGTCTCAACGTATTCTAAAAACTTCAAGCAATTTGAAAATTTCTGAAGCGACATCAATTTTTGAGCGAAGGAGAAATTTCAAACAAAATGATTTGAAATTCTTTTTGAAAAACCAATGACCAATAGAATTTAATTCTTAATCTGATTAAATCATTGAAATGTAATGTCTTTTTTAATATCTATATCATAATGAACATTGTCTTTTTACCGATAATTATATCACTCCTCAATTGATATAATCACTTCTACTTTTCTTTTTGTTCTTCTCCGTTTTACTTTTGTTCTATATGCATTTACATTGTGTATTAAATAGACACATATCGGAGTACATGAAGTAACTTAATAATTATCACTAAGAAGGATAGTAATACAATTACTTGTTTAGTTTTCCGTTATAGTTGTTTTATTCAGACAACAAAAAAATATAATCTGAGATATAATTTAAAACCGTAGCATCAATTTTTTAGATAAAAAATTTTATTACGACAGTTCATTTAATCTAAATTTGATAATATGCTATGTAATAATGATCTAAAGATAATGAAAAAGAGTAGCAGATAAGGTATCTTTGTGATGTCACAGAAAAAATATCGAAATATATATGAAGTTTATTTTTCCAGAATTGTTTTATATTTGATATTTTTAGAGAATGAGAAACAAAGGATTTTCCTGAGATAGATTTTGACGCATCTTGTTTTATTTATCAGCAAAGAAATTTTCTCAATTAGAATATCAATCAGAAACGAAATGAGATATTTCATAGACAAGAAATTTGAATAACAAAACATTTAAATTATATAGATTTTATGCAGGGACAACACAAAGGAATCTTTTTTCAAAAGTGACACTGATGTTTAAAAAATCTTGATCAAATTCGTATCATGAAATGAATTCAATGATTATTTATAAGTAATATTAATTTAATCTAATACATATTTCGAGTTCGATCTATTAGAACTTTATCGTATAATAAACGTGTTTCAGTGATTTGTACATTTGTATAAATTCTATTTTCAATGCTTTTGGATTTCGTATAAAAATTCTTTTATATATTAAATGTAGTTCGTTTTCAATCTTCTGGTAGAAAAAAACTTTTGTTTTTGAATCGTATGTAGTTTTCTTTTGATTGTTTGAGAGAAAAACTAAATAATTTTTGTTAAAAATATTACAATTATTATCAAAAATAAATGGAATTATTACAATGAGATCAAGAAATATCTTTCACTAGGACTACACCAATATCTAGAAGATGATGTTACAGATGACATATTTTTCTTATTAAGAATATAAACCCCAGTCGATAGTCATATTTGTTGCTTTTTTAGCCTACGCAACACTGTGATAGAAATTCATGGAATAGAAAAAAAACGATTTCTGATTTAGCCAAAAGTTTGTATGTTTGAGTTTTTTTTTACGACGCTGTTTCTTGACAACTTTTCATGCCAGTGATAATCTGTTATGAACGCTCTTTTCCAATCTATTGTTTGGCTTTATACAATGGAAAACACAGGTCGTGGAACCAATTATAATTGGATGAAAAACACAGGTAAAAAATGCTAATTTTTAATCGATCCCGAACTCTTTGTTATGTATTCCATGAATTTCGACCACAGCTTAGAATAGACCAAAAAAAATAATCCCGTTAACCTTTTTTTATCTATTGGTCTTTCGGTCTAGAGAAAACTATTCGAGAATTTCTTCGTATCATATCTAAAATAATTCTTCAATACTTGTTTTCTTTTTATCCTTTTAGTCGACAATAAGTACTTTTTTTGGTAATCTCTCTTCACTTATATTCTCATTCATATGATTTATAAGATAATTTTCTTAAAACCAAGAACTATTTGACTATAAACTTGAGTTCCGGCCTGGCAAATTTTTTTTTTGTAGTTCTGATCCCAGTCTCAACAGCTTCTCTTTCCTGTAGTTCTGTACATGTCTAATCAAGACTGATATTAACAGTCGACACGGAACTATAATCTAAATAATGAAAAAAAAGGTCATTTTTGCCGTCATGTTCTAGAAATAGGTGCATTCCTATGTTTAAAGTACATAAAAAACTTGTATAAAATTAAACATGAGAAAAAATTTGTTGATTTAATTGTTTACATATATATCTAACTTGTGTTTTTAAATCTTCATGATGATTTATTTGATAAATATGAATTATTTTTCCTGATGATTTAATAATTAAATTAATAATTGTTTGTAAATAAATAATAATATCTTGATAAATATTATTGGATATAAAAATAAGATCATATTTTTTCCAATCATTATTTATATGAAATGGTTTACCCTGTAAAATTGTTTTAGTTGTTATATTTGAATTTATGAATTGTTGATAATCATCAATAAAATAAGCTAATGTTGTAGTTTTATTTAATGATTTTGATTGAAATGATTGAAGAAGATCATCACTAAGAATAAATGGATATTGATGATACCAACTTTCAATTTGATGTTCTTGATCAGTTATTAATATAAAACGTGGATAATTTTTATTAAAGGAAGATTTTATCTCCATAGCACTATGACAACGTGAAATTTGAGGTTTTAATTTTATTTTAGATTTTAATGAAACACTTGAAAGAATTTCTGAACAATTAGATGATTCAGGACATGCTGGACCAGCTGCTTTTTCTGATTCTTCTTCTTGTTTCAAATCTTGATAACGAGGAGATGGTATTGGTGATACTAGAGAATCATCATTATTGGATACATCAGATGCTAATAATTGAACATGTTTTCCGATAATAGATGGTATTACTATTGATGGTGAAGCAGAGCGAATACGTCTTGATGTTGCTGATGATGACTGTAGTTGTTTAGTTTTTGTTTTTATTGAATGATTATTAGCAGTTAACATAGGAGAATGAAGTGGTTTTGTTGCTACAGTTAATAGTTCAAAGGTTGAATGAGGATAAGTTTCTGTTGATCGTCGTTTTATTCGAGAACGAGATAAAGAATTTTGTGAAGTTGGCATCATCGTTGGTGTACGAATAATCTTTGAAGAAGGCGCTGTATTCATTGATGAATATTTACCTATTTTAAAAAATGTTTTTTTTTTTTTATTATTATTTATTTATATATTTTATTATCATATCTAATCAAAGAGATGAACAAACAGATAATGAACTAGACTAGTTATGTATTTATCATAGAAATCTGAATGAGAGCTGTCAGTCTGGCAGATCATCAAACTAAATTGAGTCTCAAAATTTTTATTTGACATAATCCATCCATATAATATTGGATCAGACTAACATGTAAGACCAGATCAAAGTTGTTCACCTTATGTGTGTAATGCAATATTATTTTTGCTAGTATAATTTTAAACAGTAAAGAGCACCAAAAGCTCATGGTTTTGTGATAGTATTAGTGTGAGTCGCCTTTTCGCAGATAGTCACTCACACTCTATCTTCATTTCAATTAAGTATATAATTAAAATTATAATCATACATTATAATAAAGTTATAGAACTTGGTGGATTTCGAAAAACAAAATATCAGTCAGTTTAGTTTACCTTGTAGGTCACCGAGTCAGATCAGGCTAAGCAGATAAAAAGTGGCCTGTTGATAGATATGATTTGAATTATCGAGAAGATATTAAGTCTTTCTAGTGTTAAGATAAATTGTATAATGATAAATAGCGATTCATGTATGGAAATAATTTGAATGAAATCTCAATAAAAGTTTTCTTCAGAATGGAATATCTGATAAATCATTGTCTAGAATATGAAACCTATCAAGTCACAACTAACAAAATCTAACCAGGAAATTTTTTTTTAGCAAATTAATTGCACTTTATTCAGAACTACTTAGATGCATTATGCCAATTCTAGTGTACTATAAATATCATGAAAACGAATTCGAATCCTTGGTTTGTTTTTGTAGAGATACTACATTGTAATCGGAGTTTTTAACTCAATACCTTGGTCCATCTTAGGAATATGAGCAAAACTAATTTTCGAATTTCGAATTAAGATTTTACACCGCAATAGAACTTAACGAGAATAGTTTATGGTAAAAGTTTCAAGTCTTTTGATTTGCTCCTATTCTGAAATAAGAACATCGAATAGGTTAGTGTATTTGAGAGATATAAAAGACAGAACTTCACCATCGTTGTATTTTGAGAAAGAAACAACGGAAAGTTTGTCTATGTGAAAAATTTCATGTCAATATTTGTAAATCGGTTTTCTCCATGTTTCTGAGGGGAGGGGAAGAATGCTGTGCGGTATTAAGTTAAAAAATACCGTAAACGACCATTATCGTCGCAGTAATAAGCTAAGGGTCTAAACTCTTTTTAGTGTATTTATAGCTCATGGGGCTCACATAATGTTTTTAGTCTTGACTCAAACGCGATCAGTCAGTTGGAGAATATTCCTTGGAAGAATGAAAGTAGTAAATGAGTTTTTATGATAAACGTTAAAATATTTGAGTAAAGAAAATATGTTCTATAAAATAAGTACATTTGAATTGTTTGATAAAATTCTTAATAATTATTTCAATGATATATAACTTACCAACCTGATTCATGTTTAGGTTTATTGACTTTAATTTCTTGAGATTGTTGATTAATAACTTGTTTAAGTGCTTCAAAAGAAAATCCATCACAATTAAAAATTGATGTCGTTGGATCTACAAGAACGTCTTCATTTGTTGCAAGACGTTTTAATTCAGCTAATGATTCTCTCAATTGAAACCAAGTATCTGAATCCGCTTGAGCATGTTTTAGAGTTTGTTGTTTTTGTCGTATTCTTTCTTGCATTAGTTTACGTCTTTCATGTGTTTGTTTTGGAAAATTTTTTAATAAAATTTCTTCAGAATTTGTGTTTACTGGAACACTTAATGTAGCTGATTTCACTCGAATAGGTTTTAAATGACATGGTAGATAATTCGATGAGATTAATGATGATTGATCAATTGTTGAACAAATATCTGGTGTTGGAGTTGGTTGATGTAGTGGTGGAGGTGAAAAAACACGTAATTCTCTTGCAATCATAGCATTATGTCGACTAAGACGTGTTTTTGATAAAGTTTCAATTTGATTTCGATTATCAATACGTAATTTAAACATATGATTAGTATTTTTATTTGGTAAACTTGTTTGTGATCGAGTTATGGTTGTTGGCCAAGAAGGAAATTGATAAAAATTTCCAAGAGATGAATCATCCAAATAATTCATTCTTGGTTTTTCTTTTTTTTTATCTGAAACAAATTTTCATTTTTAAACACTATGTTAAAAACCCCAAAACATGAAGAAAACAAAAAATGTTAGACATATGTTAATTGCTTGATTTATCAATTAATGATTGAAGACAAACACATAATTAATTTTCATTGGGAAGATTTGATTCCATAACACATTTCCATAGAAAGATACTAGAAGAAAAATGAAACAAAAAAATATGTGTTAACTAATAATAAATAAAATATTCTTACCAACAATCATCACCACCTAAACTAACTAAGTATCTTTCATTTGCAAGAAATCGAACATTTGTTACATTATCAGAATGACCATAAAATATTTTACATTCAGCCTAGAATATTATTTTCATCGATGAGAATTATTATTTCATAACAAAATGTATCCTTACTCCAGGTTCTGGACATGGAAATCTAAATAATTTAACAGCTCCATGATCATCACCCGTAGCAATTGCTGATGAAATTGCATGTGCACAATTAATATGATCTTTTTTAACATCTTTTGGCCAAATTCCAATGATATCATCGCCAATTGGACTGAACAAAAACAACTCATCATGAAATAAATTTTTAAAACGAAATTTTCCAACCTTGTCCAAGTATTCCAAACCATCTTTTCAATTTCATCCTGATTTTTAATTTCTTCACCAGCAGGTGCACGAAAAATAACTGTATGAAGTCCAATTGTAGTTGTCTTAAACATAAGAAAAGAAAAACCGTAAAAAACTTCCTAAAGCAAAATAATCAAATCCAAAAAATTTTACTCTTATGTATTGTGAACTCGTGTCCCAATCTATTTGTGAAACAGCACCCTGAATATGTGTTACATAACCAACACGTGTTAATTTTTCATGTTGAACATCAAAGAAGTCAATACAAGAATTTTCTGATGAAGCAACTAAGATTTTACCATCTGGACTAAATCTAAGAAAAACAAATAAATATTTATCAATATTTCATTTGTTTTATTTTTCTATTCTTAAATGAAATACCTAAGACAAAGAATTGCAGTATTACGTTCTCTTGTTTTAGTAGTTTCTACTAATTGTTTATTTTCAAGTGAATAAGTCACTAAACTAATTTGTCCATCTGTAAAACCAACTGCTAATAAATTTCCATCAGGATTAAATGAAACACTACGAATTTCTTTTTTCATATCAACTTTTACTATAAGACCCTTAAATAAAAGACAAAAAATAGGATATTTTATTTTTTTATCTAAATCAAATACATAATAACACAAGGGTAATAAGGCAACCAATTGAGCAGGATGGATTTTTTCTACGTATTACTTACGCGATTTTTACTCAAAGATTCTTTTTTTATAAAAAATAGAAATTATCTCAAAAAATATAATTTTAAACAAATACGTATGTTTACTTTAGTATTTGTACTCCAAATAACAAGATTTCGATCATAACTTCCTGTAGCAAATATTGATTTAGTTGGATGTGGTGATAATGCCCATAATTGTCCTTCACCATGTCCAAATACTAATGATTTTGATTGAGAACCGGATGATCCATCATCAATTTCTATAATATCAGAACTTTTTAGACCAATTAAAATTTTTCCCTAAAAAAGAAAATTTACTGTGCATTTAATTAAATCCATAAAACTAAAGAAATATTTACTTGAGAATTTCGACAAACAGATCTAACACAAATTGTATCTGTTGATGGTAAATTAAGTTTTATTGATCGTCCTTTATTCATATCAAAATCCCATACTTTAAGCGGTTTAAGTACATCGGTTGAAGTAAGAGAAGGTCTTAAAATAAAACTCATTCATTTATAAATAACAAATCATCATAACATACTTTTCTTTAGCACCTGTAATCAAACAATTATCGGAACTAAACATTGAAAAAATTGGTCCACGATGAGCCTTTATTGTTCGTTCCAATGTATTAAAACGCCAAATAAACACTAGACCAGTCATACTACCGGTATAAGTGCGATCTTCCTTTAAAAGATAAACAAATTTTATTGCAACACAATGATAAAAATTCATTTTTCTTACTGGTCCAAATGCAATTGAAAGCATTGTTTGCATTTTTGTTCCTCGATTTCCATCCACTGCTGTTGTCATAACAGGTTTTTTGCTAACTAATGTATTTCCAGCAATAGACCAAAATTTTAAATGTTTTACACCAACTGATACGAAATGTGTATCCGAATGCGGACGAAATAATGCACGAAATATTCGTTCTTCAGATGCAACTGTAGTTGAAATATTAACACCTTAAAAAAAAAAAAAAAATGAAACATTGAAAACTTTTGTCGAATTCAAATTATGTTTTACGAAAAAAAAAATATAGTGACTGGAAGTTTTAACTCGAGGTTTTGCGACTTCCTTTTCATAACAACTGAGTAAGAGATAGAAAACTAGCAGTTATTGGGTACGTCTTCCCAACAACCAGGGATAACAGGCATCATATGTCTTTTTGTTCCAGACTTTCTTAACAATGGAAAAAGGCGCTGAACAGCATTATGAACAAGATGTAGACAATTTTAGAAAATTCCAAAGTCATTCCTCGGAATTTGAATAGTTGGAATACATTTGTAAATGACCTTAGTAGTCCAGATTTTTACTTTTATGCAGAAAAAAAATTAAATTCAAGATGCTAAGGATGATAGATAACAATCAAGAACGGAAAAGCACGGCTTCGATACTTCGAGGTATAATATTCATTGTACTTCACAGTACTAAAGTCGCACTTGTTCTACCTTGGTAGTGAAGCATTAATTTGCCAAAGTCGTCATACTATCAACATAATAAAATTTGCACTGATCAAATTTTAACTTACGGAAATAATCAATATCAGTATTTCTGAGCTTATCGAGATATATGATAGTGCATTGAGATCGGTTGTAGATATAATAAATCTGTACAACAGATTTATTAATGAGCTAAATCAATATTTAGAATAATAATAATGTTAAATTAAGAAAAACAGAATATTGAAAATGGCAAGCAGCAAGGTACACAAAAAATAGAGTACCAGGAAAATAAGAAAAAAAATTCTGTTTAACATGTAAAAATAAAAAAGATAGATCATTTTCTTGGCGATTATTTATCATTTGAAAACAACTATAGTCTGCTAGAGATTTTTCACTTAGCGTATTTTGTATCAGAATGATGAGACTACAGAACACATGAACTCCACATATGTGCCCTCGATGGGACTGCGATGACAAATTTTTTTTTTTTTAAATAGTAAAATACCTTCTTTCCATCGCCATACAGCTATTGTATATGGTGCATCAACACCAACCGATAATAATAATTTTCCGCTTGTTGAAAAACTTAATGAACAAACACCTAAAGAAAGTTTTCATATTATTATAATAATGAAAATAATATTTGACATGAAAATTTTACCTCGTTTATGTTTACCAGATAAAACAGAAAGAGTTTTTACTGTTTGTGGATCCCATATATGAATTGTTGGATTTTCTCCGATTTGTCCTGATGCAACTATATTTCCATATTTTTCTCCATAATGTACCGCCATTGATATAATATCATCCGTATGTTTTAAATAAAATTTTTGAATACCTCGACGTATATGATGTATAACACCAGCACCAGCTGCTGGATATACAATTGATTCATTATTAGCTAAATAGAATAAATTATCACGACCATCAAAACCACGATAACCATGAATATGATCTAATTCAAGATCCTAATAAGAAAAACAAAAAAATCGATTTCTTTTTGATTTAATTATTTTCTTAATTCTTTAGAAAACAAAAAACTACATACAACAATACGTCCTCGTGGTTTACTATCATCATGATCATCATCATGAACTAATTCTTCATTTTCTGAACTCAACATTGCTGCATTTAATAAACCTAAACTCAGTCCAGATCTTTAAAAAAATTTAATTTAATTTTTAATTAATAGTTCTATTTATTTAATTTACTTTAAAGTAGCTCTAATAAGCATTGATTCATCTTCAAGTGTTCTCTTTGATGTTTTTACTTTAACACGACTAAAATAGAAAAATATTCGAAAATAAAATAAAAACAATGAATTAATTACATTGGTCTACGATTTTCTATTTTTGGTTTACGTATATCTATTTTATTAGTTTTTGTTCGATCTGGATCAATAAGCAATCGTGCATTATAATCTCTAGCTCGATCATGTTGTACATCGGAATCATAGCCTTCTTCTTCAGAATCTGTGTTATCAGAATCGTCACTTTCACCTCGTTGTCGTTGTAAAGGAGCAAGAATTGAAGGACTTGCATTAATGGTAGTTCTTGATGTAGAATTCGTAACAATTTCAGTCCCGCGATCAAATTCATGTTTCCAAACTAATATAGCAACATCACCACCACCAATTGATATTAAATAAGAATCATCAAAGGTCCAACGAACACGAGTTACATGAGCACTATGACCTGTATATTTTTTGTATTTAGCAAATTTTCCCTTGAAAAAAAATTAAAGTTTCATGTAAGAATTTTTTTTTATAAAAAATCTGCTTCTTTTTTCTTTTACTTTAACAGGAAAATCAAAGAGCTTAACATGACCAAAATCATCGGCAGTTGCTAAAGTTTTTTTATTTTTGGTCAAATCAGTTGAATTAATATCATTTATACTAGTAGCTGGTTCCCAAATGCCTTCACAAACAAGTCCTAATACACCTGTCCATGTAAACCAATTCATTTTCTCAATATCAGTTGTTTTAATTGATGTTATTCTTGTACCACGTGGTGCTTCATAAAAGAATTGTTCACTCGCAGCTGAATTTGTCATTAATAATTTTCCTAAACAATCAAATTATTTTATTAAAGCGAAATCCTATTAATAAACCTTTAGAATCCCAATCAATATGAGTTATAGCAGATGAATGTGTTTTACCAATACCAACTCCTACAAAACAAAAAAATAAACCATACGATTATCTTTTCAAGTAAAAACTAAATTGTAGAAATATACGTTTTCGTTTTTCAACATTATAAATATCTAAAAAATTATCATGTGTACCAACAGCTAAATATGCATCGTCTAAAGTACAAATAAAAAATAAATTTCATTGAAATATCTTTTTTTTTTTGTTCAAATATTTTACTTGGTGAAAATTTGATATCTGATACTTCTCGATGTCGATGTTCAGCAGTCATAATAACACTTAAATCTGCTTCATTTAATATCATAATCTGACCTGAATTTATTTTTATTTTTTTAAAAACATTTTATTTAAAAATATAAACAAACCATCTTTTGTTCCCACGGCAATTGTTTTTCCACTTTGTGAATATTCACATGTACGTAATAATTTTGCAAAAGCTTTAAATCGAATCATTCTTCGATCTTTTAATGACCATATTCGAACAGTTTTATCATCACTTACAGTACATATTTCATATTTTTTTGGATTTGTACTTAAACCCCACAATTCCCCTTCAGCATGACCTTAATTTTTTTTTTTTGTTTTCAAAAAATTCAAACAATTTGTTTAAGTAAATGTTTCAAACCTTGAATAGGAATACGAATTCGACCATCTTTTTCAATTTCACATATGTCTCCACCTTGTGTTCCAACAATAATACGACGTGTTAAAGTAACAGCACGAACTGGTGTTGGTTCTTGAGTAAGACGAACACCTAGATGAAAAAAAAAATACATTAAAAAGATCAAAAAACAAATTAACTGAAATAACCTCGAGAATCTGGAGCTAAATTTTTATTCGTTAATTCATATGTTTTAATACGCTTAAATTCTGGATCCCACAGTATAACTTTTCCATCTTTTCCACCAGTTACATAACCCTATTATATATATAATGAAAATAATTTTTCGAAAATGAAAAACCAAACTTTAAAAATCTAACTTTTTCTTGTACTGCAGCTATAGCATATAAAGGTCCTTTATGTGCATCTTGAATCACTCTTGTTAATGATGTATGTGTCCAAATATAAATCGCTCCATCACCACCACCAGTTATACAAATATCAGCTGTTTTCCCAAAAACAACACACATTTGATTTTGTTTTCCTTGTTTTCCAGCAGTTTTTCCAAAAACACCTTGTTTTGATGTCATACCACCACCAGCTTGTGTCCAAAATTTAATATGTTTAACACCAACAGTTACAAATTGATCATCAGCATGTGGATTCCAACGTAAACAAAAAATTTTTTCATTATGTCCTCTAAAATATTCAAAAAGAAAAATTGTAAATAAAAATTAAAAAGAAAAAAATCTTCAAACCTTTGTGATGTAATTTTTTCTCCTTTTTTCCAATTCCATATAACAATTGTTAAATAATCATCTAAACCAACTGAAGCTAAAAGTTTACCATTTCCTAAAATATACAAAACAAATAAAATGAATCTTTAAATCAGGTTTTTTTTCTTACTAGAAAATCCAATAGAACAAATGCCTCGATAATGTTCGCCTTTAAGAATTGAACTTGTTTCCATTTTTACTGGATCCCATACATGAATAGGTGGATCACGACCAATCTAATTTTATTTTATAACAAGAAATATTATATATCATAGAGAATTATTAAGAATATTTTGCTTTTCATCTATTTATTGATTATGATGCACTTGCAACGTGTTATCGTATATACAAAAACACATATCGAATGGTTTTTCTTATGTTTTTTTTTCTCAATATAATCAATAATGTTTTGCTGACATCATATAGATAGAAAATCAATTATTTTTTCAAACTATATAGGGTTTCAAAAACAAAATGAAATATTCTTGATGTAACGTGATCAATTAATTTTGATTCATATAGAAGAAAAACAGTTGATAATAATATAGAATATTCTTAAAAATAATAAAAAATTTTCATTTCGAAATAAATCAATTGATATGCGCCGAGTTCGAACGTTCGAGTTCAAATTCGAATGGGGTTTTGAATGCAGTCATTTTCAGTTAATTAATCAATTTAATAAATAGAAGTAAATCAAAGGAAAGGTTTTTACGGTTGACTATAATCAATCTGCAGACAATGAAGTAAATTATTCAAATGCTAAATGCAGAGTACTTTCTAAAAGAAGAGCTGCTTGAACAATGATCTAAATACTCGAGCGACTTGAACTTGTTGGATAGTTTTCGAACCTGAACCATTTGATCCAAACTTCGAACTCGAGTTCAGATTCACTACACGGTCATAAAAGAAAAGATTTTAATTTGAGATTTCATAATTATACGAAAAAATAATAAGAATATAAATTTTGCAGTAGAAAGGAAAATTTTGTTTTGTTTTATTTTTCTTATTTTATATAAAGTAAATATTTATATGAATATTTTTCATTTAATTATAGAAATTGTTTAGACTTGAGATTTATTTCATAAAAACATAGGTTTATCAGTTCAGAATATTATTATTATTATGATTTAGATTTATAAGTTGATGCATTTAGATAATTGATTTATTATGTTCAATAAAACGCTGATGATAAGTGACACACAACATCAGAAAAGGTTGAGATATTCAATATGTTTATTTTGAATATATGAAATAAGAAAAAGAAAATTTTTCTCTCTAGTGCAAATTTTATATGATTATTATTTTTTCGTGTTCATTTCGAGATATATTCATTATTGATACATCGAAAGTGTTGCTCAATGATTATAAAAACAAGATATTGTTGATATTTTTTCTATAATGTCGAATATCTAACTCAAATCAAACTCAATATTTGGATGACCAATAAAGTTATCCATCAGATACATTATAGATTAAAGTTGCATAGTTTGATTATAAGGAAAAGCTTTCTCAAAACCGAAAACGATAGATTTTAGCTCCCGAAGACGTTGCCAGAATTTTCTTCTAAAAGTATCATCTGACTGTGCATAAAGTTCTAAACAGTACGATGCGTTACTACCTTTTTAACGATCTTTTCTAATAAAGTTACAAACATCAGAAAAGATAACAGTGCTTTTTTAGCGATTTTCAGATAGATTTCACCTTTTTTTTCGCATTTTGTGAGACTTGTAGCTTTGCATGGAAAGATCATAAAAATAGAGCGACTCCGCATATTGTTCGGAAGTTGATGTTGTTTTTAGATGGTACTGTTAAAAATGAACTCTCACAATATCTTAGAAGACATGAAAACTACCTTGTTTGGGGTTTTTAGAAGACCTTCCAAAATATTTCAAGTATGAAACCTTAATATACAATGTATTTGATAAAGAACTTTTTTGGCTAAGCAAATATTAATTTCAATGTGAGTCAAGTATTCGACATCACAGAAAAAAAAACAAAGATACCTTACTATTATAATTTTGATTAGTACTCTAAAGCCTTAAGAATACATTTTTTTTTCTACATTGTTCTTTTTATTATGAAGTCTGTGAACAATGCACGAGATGCTTTCAATCTTTCTTTGCTTTTTTTTTCATTAGCATAAAATAATAAACCTCCAGGTTTTTTCCTAACCTTCATAAAAAGAAAATATTTCAGATTAATTTAATTTACTTGTCCTGTAGCGACTAATGTCAAATCAGGTGAAACAGCTAAACATAAAATATCATCTGTGTGACAATTATAAAATCTTTGTTGATTGAGTTCTGTATTTAAAACAATGCCAAGTGCAGCAACATGATAAACAATTTCACCAGTTTTTAAACAAAAAACATTATCTCGACAATCATAACCACGATATCTATTTTGATTAAATATTATTTTATTAAAAATGATTTAAAACAAAAATTTTTCCTACCCAAATACATAGTCAAGTGTAAGACCTTCATCAGGTTGTTTTTTTCTCTTTTCACCTGGTGGTAAATTTTGTTTCATTGTTTTTTTTAATTTCTATCAAATTAAAAGAATTCTTAATATAGAAAAAAAGGAAAAAGGAAATTTTACTGAATAATCTTCTCTATATAAAGTTCTATCATACGAAATGTGTTTTTCTTTTTCGATATCTGGATCGATTTCAGCACCACTTAAATCTGAATCTGAATCTTCAGAATCTGAATCTAAATAAGCTCCAGCAAATTGGGCTGTTTGTAACATTTGTACATCTTCAATAGTTTCATCTGGTATATCTGCAGCCATTGATTCATCTAATCCCATTTGTAAAGAACTCGGTGCAGCACTCAATCGCCTTGCATCAACTAATGCAATTTGATCTGATTCTAGTAGAAAACGCCATTGTATTATTGTACGATCATCACTACCAATTGTTATTAAACGACTTGAATCATGAAGAAAACGAACATCAGCTACAAAAAAAAGATTTAATTAAGAAAAATTCAATTTTGCTTTGTTTCTGTTTTTTTTAACGTACCGATTCTACTTGAATGTCCAACATATTTTTTAAAATGAGCACCACGTCTTTCAGTTGAAAAACGAAATAATTTAATAAGTCCTTGTTCATCACCAGCAGCAATAACACCCTCACTTCTATTTCCATCAATTGCAACAATATTTGTTGTTTCTGCAAATTTATTCCATATACCACGAACTTCTATATGTTTTAAACTTGTAAATGTAAACCAATTACGTATATTATCTTTTTCAGCATTAGATACGATTTCAAAAGCTTTATAAAATTAAAAAATAATTAATTCAAATTTTAATTAAATTTAATAATACTTACAAGGTATTTTAACTATAAAAGCTTCTTTATTTTCTCCAGTATAATGAACATATTTTTCATCATCAGTCCAATCAATATTTGTAACACTTAAACTATTACCTTAGAAAATAAAAAAAGAGAGAAAAATCATATCATATTTCTATATAATTAATTATATTTATTCTACCATGGTTTCTAAAACGTAAGTTTTGAAATCGATTTCCAATATCATAAATATCAAAATTTCCATCAGCACATCCAACAGCAAGATATTTATCTTTTGGAGAAAATGCTAATGATTGTATACGATCTGTACGATCGTGTATTGTATGTATGGGTTGAACTCGTGGTTCTTCATGTCCTGTTAATCTACATTAAATAATAATTTTTCTTTTTATTATAAAACTTAAAAATCAAAATAACGAACAATGTTGGATAAATTTCAATATAACCATTATCATATCCAACAGCTATTTGATTTCCATTCGATGAAAAAGCTAAAGATCGAATAGTTGGAGTTGGTGATAATGGAACACAAGGTGTCCAATAAAATGTTATTATTGACATTTTATCAGCATTCCAAAATCTATTCAAAAGAAAAATATTTGTTTCATATAAAAAAGAAAAACGAATTTCAATTCAAACCTAAGTGAAAAATCATCTCCACCAGTAGCGAAAATATTTTCTCGTGGATGACAAGCTAATGCATATAAACTATTTTCATGATGACCTTGAACAAGAAGTTGTGGTATATTATCTCTATTCAATTCAAATCCATAGATTTCACTATCACGAGTACCCGCTACACAATAATCATTACGTGAAGCAACACTGCATACACTTATATCTAATAAAAACAAATAAAAATATTTAGACAATTTTTGCTTGCTTTTGTCTTGTTTGTCTACCTTCTGTATCATTTATTAAACATGGAATTTCAACTGGTTTTCCTATAGGAACTAAATCTTTTGTCCATTCTCTAACAAAACCATCTTTACCACTTGTTAAAAAACCATTAGGATTTATATCAATTGAATAAATTGTTCCCTAATCAAAGATAATATTTAAATTATTAACTAAAATCATTTTTCTAGAATTAACTGATAAAAAGTATGTTTTCTTCCTTAATTGTAATGATACTTGATGCAGAATTAACACGTCATCTAATCAATTAAGTTTATCCATTAAAATGACACTTAAATATACTGAATCTGTAGAAAATGATTTATGATATCTTTCGCCTTGTCAGTTTGTTGATAAGAAATTCATATATTTTGTCTTCTGTAAAAAGTATGAAACTTATAAATTGATTCTAACGTGCTGAAATGGACTAGAATTTATGTAATCTTACTCATATATTTTCTCTTCTTCAAGAAATTATTTCAACCTGTCAACATATAAGAAATCTAACTTTCGTCATTTCGAACCACTTTGTATATTTGTCTTATAAATTATGTGTAATAATATCGAACTTATTAGACAATTTGTATTAGTTCAAAAGAATTTCTCATAAATTAATTATTGCAACATTATTTTCTAAATATTTCAATCTGATTACTTCAATCATATGTATATATATATATATATAATCTTACACTATGTGCTGCAGAAATATATTTATCAATTTTACATTTCTTCCAACCATATAAATCTCCATTAATAGCTCCTGTAAAACATAAATAATCATTATCTGTAGATTCTGTTGATTGTTTCGTATCTACAGTAAAAAAATGTCCAATACATAAAAGTGTTTGTGCTCCTAATTTTCCAAAATATCCTTCTTCAAATTGTAATGTATTACCAAGTAATGTCCAAAAACGAATATGTTTAACACCACAAGTAATAACATGTTCACCATGATAATTAATATCAAAAACACGTTCTGTATGTCCAGCAACAGTTGCTAAAAGTTTTCCACGACGCCATTCCCAAATTTTAATTGTATTATTACGATCAATACCAACACTAGCTAATTTCTAATTAAAGAATAAAGAAAAAAAAATTGTTAATTAAAATAAATAAAAAGAATTGTTCTTTTGTTTTTTTTATTATTATTTACTTCTCCATTGACATTAAAACTCATTGCTCCGACACCATCTACATGTCCTTGTAAAAGACTTTCTAATTTCATTATTCCTTGTGTATTCCATACACAAATTTGGGCATTTTTACCAATTTGACCAGTTGCAACAATGGTTTTATCTGGATGAAGACATGAACTAATAATATCATCATCATGACCAAGAAAAAAACGTTGTTGATTATGATTTTTATCCCGAATATTTTGAACAATAGCAACAGCAGCAGAAAAATAAACTAGTTCATTATTCGCAGTTAAATGTATATTACTTCGACAATTAGCTGCTCGATAACCATAAATCCATTCAAGACGAAGAGTTGCTTTTGGTGCTGTACGATCACCTAGATGCTGAGATATTTGAGGATTTAATAAATCCGATGCCATTATAAACAGAAACAAAATTAAAACTCAAACATTTAGACAAGAATTTAATAAGATTATAAATAGTATATATCTGTCACCATCAAATTGTTCATCGCTATGAAACGAATGTTGATAAAAGATCGAAAATAAGAGGGCGGCACTTATGCATCTATCATCAACAAGCGACATCGAATATTATCATCAATAAGAATTCCATTCATTTATATTCTGTTCATTAAAAAAAAAAAAGAACACTATTCCTTATTTGAAAACAGATCGATCGGTAATTTCAAATCAGTTATTTTTGACTCTATGTAGTACGTAAACAATCGATCATTTTCTTTTGTTCTTCGTATTATGTATATAAAAACTAATTGCTATATTTAGAGAAGCGAAAGCAACTAAGCATATCATATTCAAATACGCTAAATGAGTTAATACGTTAAAAAAGCCGATAAAAAATCATTGAGATAAAGTTGTATCAATGGCCAATGTCAAATCTAATCATCATCAATAGATAAAGAACAAAATCATAAGACAGGAACAAAAAAAAAGTCAATCCGTATGTAAATCGATGTAATGATAACTTATATAGATTGAACCATACATGCATATTATCGAATAGGACAGTAATATATAAAAAAGCTCTAATTTATGTTGGTATCCTCTATCTTAATGTGTTTGTCAGCATTGATTAGAATGAGACCATGTCGTTCTTCTGAAAAAGAATAAATATACAAATGAAACGACAACAACAATCATTTAGCAAGATAAATATCGGACACTGTCATCAACGTCAATCAATATATATATATATGTGTGTATGTGTATATTTGTCATAAAATATATAGTCAAAGAAATTTGAATGATGTAAATAGTCATTAAAAAATTTTTTTTCAAATATTAAATAGTTTCTGACTTTTATTTTTGTTTAACATAATAAGTCATATATCTGTATTATCATCCTCAATAAATCAATTTTTTGTTCTTTCTTTCTCTGACTGATTTCTTCATGACAGAATATTGTTATTACGACGTAAAAAAACGATTGATGATAAATGATTAATGTGGGGCTCGTTTGTAACAATCTGATGTGAAGCCTCCTTTACTTGACAATTGATCAAGATCATCATTCATCGAAAAGAAAAATTGACAAATGAAAGGCCAATAATGAGGATCATGCATACGTCGAGACAAAACATGTATCTCTCGGCATGTTTTCTGTCATTATCTGTCGGTCAGCTAATGGCGATGACAAGTCGATAGAGAAGTTAACCTCTTCTGTCACAACTGTCGGCATTCATCATTTCAATTATGTCAGTTATTATCAAAGTTCATTTATATGTGTGTATATATATATATATATATATATTTTTTTTTTAAAGAACACTTCCCATTACTGTCATTGAGTGATTAATATTTATTTTAAAATAAATGATCTATCTGTTTAATATTAAATATAATTTATTTTTATGAAACACATTGACATGAATCGTGTGTTTGTTACACGTTTATCATTTTAAAATATATATTTATGTCTATTGACAAATGATAGATGAATGTATGTAAAATCCAAGTTAGAAATCGGCACGCTACATCGCCATCAGAGAGAATAAATGGCATCTCTTATTCATTATTGTCATTACTCATCGTTTTCTTTCTAATTGTCATATGTCAAGCAGTAGTGCACGTATATTCGCTTGGGGGTCTCAAGTATGATCATCATTTATCACACATACAAATCCGTTCTAGTTTTTTTTCTTCTTCTCTCGTTTTTTTTTGTCTCTCTCTCTCTTTCTCTATATATGACTGTAAACGAGAGGGTAAGAAAGAACAGAAAAAAAAGAGATATAAGGAAAAGCTTTAATTCATTGACTTTATACTTAAAGAGTAGAAATAATAACAAACGATCATCATTATCGTCAAAAAAAAAGACAAATGTCTTCAACAGCAACAACAACAACAACGAAAACTTATTCAAAAACAGATTATTTACAACCATCTTCATCAAATTCAGTAAATTGTTTATTTTTTTCTTAAAGTAAAATAAAATTTTTTTATTTAAATTCGTTTTTTCTTTTTAATTGAATAGTACGATTCAAGTCAAAGTCCACTAGCTCTTTTAGCTCAAACATGTTCAAGTATTGGAAAAGATTTTCCATCATCACCTTCATCAATCTCAAATTCAGTTCCACCTATAACAACAACATCTCTTTCTACAAAATCTTCATCGAATCTATTTAATTCTGACAAATCATTTTCATCAACGAAACGTTCATCACCTTCACAGTTAAGTAATGTAAATGCCCATAAAAAATCTACACTTCCATTAAAAACAAATATTCAATCAGCATCTTTATCTTTCATCGAACCAAATCTATTAACAAATCAGTTAACGCCTCTATTTGATCCAACTAAATCTGCAGCAGCATTATTTCTTCGTTCGTCTCTTGCTTATTTAGCTTCACAACAACATTCATATTCCACAACATGTACAATACCTGGCTGTTTACAATGTGAGACAGTTCGATATATTCTTTCGAACTCAATAAATAATCAACCATTTGTATGTCATTGGTCATCATGTAATGCAAGATTTTATTCAAATGATGAATTAATGGAACATATTCGATACAGTCATAGATCATCGAAAATATCTCATCATCATCATCATCGTTTTCATCCATATTTAAACATACCAAGGATGACTGAAACCAATGATCAGTTACCATTTTTTTATCCTCACTTGTCTTTATCACCAATGACAGAAACCAAACGACATATGAATAATACAAATAACAATAATTAATCTTCATTTCATCGTTATTTTCTTTCTTAAGTCGAGGTCATCTCCATTGATGTTTTCTTTTTGTCTTTTTTCTTTTTTTACTACATTCATTGAATAATAGATGAAGTGATACCTTTCGCTCTTTTTGTATTTTATCAGTAATCAAAGAAATTAACGCACATTTCATTGTGCAACTACTCATACGATCAGACATTTGTATAAACATACTATCATGATTGACGCGAGCAATGATGATGGCTTGTCTGTCATCATATATATACAATGAGAATATCAAAGTATTCTTAGTTTTTTTTTCTTTGCCTTATGTTGATTATAGAAATATGTATATCTGATCAAGTTTATTTGTTGATACAATCCTATCTTTCCATCTTAATATTCTTCGTATATTATCAATGTGTCAAAGATTTTTTTCTTTGATATCAAGGTTATCACATATGTTAGACTGATGATTAGAAGAGAAAAGATAAATCATTCGATGATTTTTAATTGTCAATAAAAAGTACTTTCTTTTTTTTTCATTTGGTAAAACAAATTTTTTCTTGCTTGTTTCGATGATATTTATGTCATATGAAAAGCATGGAGATAATGTTAATACATCAATGAATCTCTTTTACAATTATTTGATAAGTGTGTAGTTGTAACTGGTATGTCTCGATTAATTTCTTTCCTTGAATTTGTTTTTTCATGCGAACACTTTTCTTATTATAAATATTTATACTGATTGGCTAGTAGAATGAAAATTGTAGACTGGCATACTTGAGGAGATCGTCCTTCATTTTCCAACTAGGATTCTCGATTAGTGTGATGCACTTTTCTTCTTCTCCAATAATGTTTGACTTTTTGCTAATTTTCAAAGTTTCATGATAACTTTGGACAGAAATAGAATTTTAGAACATCATTTGCCTTTCTGTTACAGAGAGTGAAATAAAGTAAACTAGTAATATCGTTGAGAGATGAATAGGACCGGGGAAAACCGCGGGCAAGGAGCGGTCTGGTGACAGGCCATCTGTTGTGGAAGAGTATAAGTCACGATAGTTTTCGTTCTTGCTTTGCCAGCGTCACTTTTAACCCTCAGAGGAGCAAACCACTATCTGTGAGAAATTTTGGCCTCTATCACCTCTAAAAAAATATCAACAACCTTGTTCTCGACAAATACTTTTTAAAGTTGATCGAAATATGTTTCTAAGTATCCTCTATCTACTGAACATATTTCAAGAATTAATCTATCACTATAAAAGTAAAAACATCTAAAAAATATGGAAGTCTTTCACTGAAAAGCATCAAAATTTACACATTATGTTGCTGATTTTGAAAATAATGATTTCTTTTTTTTTGACACAAAAGAGAAATTGGCGAATCTTCACTGTTTATCGAATACAGTATGTTCGATCGGGCTGAAACTTTCTTCTTCTTATACTAGAAGGTGTTTCGGGTACCTTCTTGTTTTTGTATTGAAATATGATGTATCACTGGTATTTGCTTGAGTTTACAAAAAAAAATACAATTAAAAACAAACATGAATTTTCGTGAATACACCAAGGAGTAAATAAAAGAACCCTGAAATCCTAGACTTATGCAAAATTCAAAGAAAT
The DNA here is from genome assembly GCA_905329745.1 of Rotaria sp. Silwood2. Lineage (NCBI taxonomy): Eukaryota > Metazoa > Rotifera > Eurotatoria > Philodinida > Philodinidae > Rotaria > Rotaria sp. Silwood2. Next base: position 264,067 of record CAJNSZ010000071.1, on the reverse strand, counting down.
TCTAAATTTTGGATTCTATAGAACTTTACAGAATTTTGTAATATATCACAAGAAATTCATAGAGCTTCAGGATTCCGTTATTTACCCTTTGGTGTATTCTCTGAATTTTAATTATTTGATTCGAATGCAATGAAATAAAAAGAAATCCAAAAATCATAGGCAACTCTAATATTTCCTAAAATGAAGAATTTTGGAATTTTGAATCTACAATAACTTTTGTTCTACTCATCAATATCTATCTACCCTAAAAGTTTTGAATTTTCTGATGAGTTGTTCTTCGAAAGTATCGGAAACGTGTGAGAGTTCTCTGAAGAAAGATATCAATTACTATTTAAGTTGGGTATGTCTTCTATTGTTTTGATTTACAATGATATATAGGTTCCAATGTCTAACATGTGTCTTTATACTTAAAAATTCTTGTAATATTTTATAACTGAATGGACAAGAAATGATAAGCTTCCTATTTTTTATATCATTCAAATGCTTTTATCATTGCCATGAAATCGGAAATATTCATCTTTATATGTCATTAATATCTAAATAAGGTCTGTAAATAAATCTTCTAAATCAAAATACGTGTAAGTTGTCGATAGTTTTTCTGTTATGACAAATAATAACATACATACTTTAGTTGTCAAATATCATCTTAACCTTATCTTCTTACCCATAAAAATAACAGTTATCATAGTAATAAAAAAAAAAACTTGATTCATCCCCTACATAAAATTCATCATTTCTATAGTTCGAAAGTTTAATAAAATAGAAGGAAATCTTATGCTCTTCTCTCTGCTCACACGCCATATTTTGTCTGCAGTTTTCATTATTGATCATTAAATGAATGGGTGATCGAAAAGTTTTTCGACAAGATTTTTGTTTGGTTTTGATCCGCTAGAAAGTATTTTCGATGAGTCAAAAGTTATTATGTTCTACTCTTTTCGAATATGAGCTAAGAAATTTTTTGTCTCAATTTTTATTCGAAAGTAATGAAATAATCTTTTGACAAGCCGAAGAAATTAGCTTAGACAGAATATGTGGGTGAACATTTTCCGTGAACATGTTTGTTCATTTTAGACTTCTTGAAAGTATTTTAGATGAGCCAAAAAAGTATAGGTCGTGATCAGAATTTGAATAATGTGCTTAGAAATATTGTGTCTATTTTTATTCCAGATTTGTGAGCCAAGAGATTTTTGTGTATCCTACAGGTCTCTTTTCAAACATGCAAAATATTGTCAGAATCGGTGGTTTTGTAGAGCAGACACTTCTTTGCAAAATGTCATATTGAAATAAGCTGTAGGTTTTAACCAAGTGAGACTATAATAATTTTTTCAAGAGCTTCTTTGATTGTAAAACAGTTGTTGATTTTTCAAAAATAAGTATTTATAAAAAACAAAATTTGAAAGGCAAATAAAATGTTCCAATCACTCGTAGTTGTGATTTTAAGATTATTAGAGAGATCAAGTCATACACAGTGATATTTTTTATTCTCTTTAAAGAAAATAAATATAAATTAGAATTTATTGTTGGATATCCATATAAATAAGCGTTTATTTTCAACAATAATACATGCAAATTTTTGTCCAGATGCACACAAAAAAACAAGATTAAATAGTTTATTGCAATATACATAATGAAAGAAAACTTCATCTGAATTCTAAACACTTGAAATCTATAAAAATGAAAGGATATGGGAAGAAAAACAAACTGAAAAATTTCTATAATACATGTTTTGAATCAGTCGAATGATTATCAAATGTACTTTGAGTATTTATTAATACTGTATTTGATGTTGGTGCTAATAATTGTGAAATAAATTGATCTTTTAAACAACCTTCAACAAATTGCGATCTCGTTAATTTATCTGCTGGATTTTGACTGACATTATCAAATATAGTCATCATTGATCTTTTAGCTAGATTAACTATTGATTCATTATTTGAATTATGCGTACCACTTTCTGATGATAAATAATATCGAACAATAGCATCAATAACCTCTAAACATTCACGTCGTGTTAATAAACCATTTCCATCAATATCAAAAACATTAAATGTCCATTCAAGTTTTGTTTTTATTGAATTTGTTGTTGATGTTATTGATAAACCAAGAAGAAATTCACGAAAATCAATTGTATGTGAATTGTCAAGATCAAATGCACGAAATATATGACGAGCAAAACGTTCAGCATCACTTCTAGGAAATAATGATTTATACATTGATATAAATTGTTTTCGAGTCATATAACCATTTGGATTATCAATTAAGAATTGTTTATGCCTAAATTTAAAATTATTTCAATTTACAATCGAAAAATGATTTGACTAAATTTCGAAATTAATTTCTCAACAATGAACTTTTCTTTAGTTGAAATAGTAAATAGACTAGAAAATTGTTTGTTTGTTTTTTCTTGCAGAAGGAAAAAACATGAATACAGGATTCTCTATGAAGTGTATAGAAATCTAACAAAGAAAAAGATGAATCATCGTATATTGGTAGCTTGTGGTACATTCTAAAGAGTTCTATTGAATCTATGGAATAACTTTAGAGTTCATTTTCTATATTGTATTGCTATTTTTGAGACTTTATTGTACGTCTTTTAAAAAATTATTCAGTTCAAGTTTCTTTTTTTACACTGAGAAGTGTTCAAGACTTCTAAACGATTTTATGTAAAAAAAACGACGAAATTTTGTTCTATCATTTTTAGCTTGTGATGTTTTTGATTAGTTTTCTGAGGTTTTCATAGACCCTTAAGGCTTCAAGAAGTTTAGATTTCTTAAAATTTATTAAAATTAATTTTTTTTCTGTTGATTTATGATTCACGAGGAAACCTTTCTAACTGTCAAATCAAACTTTATTCATATATTTAGATCTCCACTAGAAAAGCTAAAATTTGATTTCGATACTGGAAAGCCAATTTTTCATGTGACCTAAGGGGAAGCACAGTTTCTTGTTGAAAAAAAAAACAGTAAAATTTTGATATCTCAAGAGCGAAGATCTGAAAAAACCAAATCATTGTAGACTTTTCTATTACTCACAAGTACCCATCAAGTAAGAATAATCTTGGTTGAAAAGCGATTTGACCCCTAGAGAGATTCCCTTGTTAGCCACTTTATGTCATCAATGATCATGCTTTCGTTTGATTGAGAAGGATTTTAGAACATCTAAAAAGATTTTATTTAGAATTAGTAGTGACTTTTCAGATTGAACTATTAAAGATTAATTATAACACTTTATTTAATTAATATTCTGTTTGTAGAATCTGAAAAGAATGAAAGTAAAGATTTAGACTATGTTGAAGAGTTATACCTTATTCTTTAAAATAAAACACCAAAATTGATATGACTTTCTTTGTGTAAATTAGTGAACTTTTATATTCTGTTAAAATTTCCTGCATATTTTTTATTTTATTTTTCTACGATATGAAGTATTAGATTCAAATCCCAATAGTGGTTTGAATGGTTAGTGAAGTTCTCTATCGAATGTATTCCATATCGAATTCTCATAGATGAATTATAAGAGAAAGATTTTTCGTAAACTAACTTGGGTAGTTTTCAGATTCCAAAAGACTGAGAAAATTAGTTTTTGAGAGTATTATCTAAAATAGCATAAAATCCTGGACGAAATGAGGAGTTGCTGCATTTCTTATGATCTTCTCTTAAAAAGTTATAAGCAGTACAAAAAAAAATGAAAAAAAAAGCCAAATTTTATGAAACAATATAAATCAAAGCTTGACAAGTATAAACTTTCTTCAGTACAAAAATTCGATCAGTAAATTTAGAAATGACTCATGAATTTCGAGATTAATATACTTCAAGGGTCTTGAACCAACATGTTGTTATTACAGTTTTTTTTAGCGCGTGAATGTGGGTCTTGTTTTCACCGGCAACCACATTTTAATTGAGTCATAATTCTACAACAGCAAGTTTATTTTACTCAGTGAGAATAAATCATGTATACGAAATGAGAGAAGAACTATGTAAAATACAGAGACGGATCAGTTACGTACTGTAAGACCAGTGTAAGAAACTAATCAAATAAAAATGTGCCTATTGCTATACAATGATATGGTTTCTATGCATTTATCTAGACACATGTATGTCTAGAAAAAGAAGAAGAATTGAGCTGCTTATTTCATACTGAGATAACACAAACTACAATTTTATCAAGTATGATTTTCATATTATAGATACTTATCTAAGATTTCGAGTACACCAGCGTTGAGTACTATTACTTCAAGTATTTTGCCCAGCTCTGATATAAAAGAATGTTCAAGTATACAGATAGAAATTTGGATCTCTTCTCCTTCGCATATAAACATGATGAACACAATAACAAAGTTTTCCATGTCATAGATCATATATAAATAGCGTCTTGTTATAGTATCTGAACCACTTCCTTATTGCATTTCTCAATGATTAAATAAAACGATGGTGAAGAAATATGATCTAAAATAGATAGAATGAACAATCTCCCTGTGGTTGTTAATAGCAATAACAATGTGTTTCATATTTTAATCAAACTAGAATTGAGCTAATAGCTCTGTCAGAAGATTGCTAAAAACTGGCTAAACACGCATTTTTTTTTGTAATCCTTGTAACTTTTTAATGGAAGGTCGCAGGAAATGTGACAACACATTGTTTTATTCAGGCATTTATGCTTTTTAAGATGATAGTCTAAAAAGGTAATTTTTACACAGCCTGCTGGAACCATAAAAGTACCGTGTTTAGTTTTTCAAAAATCTTTCTGTTATAGCCCATCTATGAGATTTCAGTATGAAATGTATTCGATAGAGAACTTCATTGACTATTCAAAATACTATTTGGATTTGAATTGAATGCATTATATGATAGGAAAAAATCAAAAATACCTTAGCCGAATATTTTAAAGCAATACTATATAATGAAGATAATTTTAAGATAAGCTGATTTTAGTTTTTACCATTGTAAAACTTCTTCTCGAGTATAATTTGTTGTGGCTGACAATAGTTGAGCTTCCATTTCAGTTAATGATGTACGTGGCCGAGAAAATCGTCGAAATACCGATCGAAAACCAGTTTCAATTCTTCCTAAAACTCCTTTTCTTCTACGACTACTAACCGAACTAAGGTTTGTACTTGCTGTTGATCGACCTGAGTCAACAGTTCCATGTGAGCCTATTGATGATGTCGATGGAGATCGATCAATTTTTTGAACATTTAAATTCGATCCAGAATTTCGATCCATTATTTCATCTTTAAAGATATGCAAAAAAGAAAACTAATTATAATATTGATATATACTATCTCTGAGATAATCAAATGAATTTTTTTCTCATTTAAGATGTTTTTTTTTTTAATCTTTTACAAACAAAAAAAAAAGAGAACAGAATTTGTAATAATTCACCGAAAAGAAAAAAAAAGAGAATCTTGTTTGAAAGAATATGTATCTGAATTAATCATTAATTCATGTAAGTGTAACATTTGCTAATGCACAGTATTTTTGTATTTCTAATAAATGTTCTGTTGATAAACCATTTGTCATAACATTTAGAAACTAAAATATTTATCAAAAATTTTTTATTGAATATAAAAAACAAAATGTATAACAAACTTGATTTGGATGAGAACTTGTTAATGTTTGTAAACATTTAGCTAAGTGACATCGGGCATCAGGAATACTTGAACCAAATAAATCCGTACGAGGTTTCTTAGCAAATGCCAAATGTGAAAATGCCGGAGTATAATCTTAAATAATCATTCATTAAAATTGAAAAGTAAAAATATCATTATCAACGGATATTTGAGCTTATTCTTTAATTCAAAAGTCTATAGAATCAATTGGAACTCATTTAAATTTTCAAATTTTTCCTATATTCTTTATTGCACATAGAGATGACTCCTTTATAATAACGGAATATACTTCATTTGATTATTTCACTAAATTGATGCGAATTAAGTTACTGTTTATCAATTGAACAAAGTATTCAAGATAAACACAACTGTTGATTTATCATTTATAAAAACTCAAGACACTATAGCCAAAGTCCTTATGTCTGTCAAGAAGGAATCCACGAGAAAATTTAGCTATGGTCAGTCGAAAAAAATTCTTGAGTTATTTCTTTCGAACATTATTGAACTCGAGCAATTATTATCGTCACTTGCTTCGTTGAGAATGAATTTCAAAATTAGCAAAAAAATATTGAAAAAAAATGGTTTGAGGTATCACTATTGACTTCGATATAGAAATGCAGCCTTTCTTAATTAATGAATAAATCATTTTGATGGAGAATCTCTCCAGTTGATTCAAAGCTTCTGAAGATATATTTCGCGAAATAGTAGTGAACCATGTATACATAATAACTGGAAAATGATTCTTTTTTTTTTGTGAAGTCCACTTTTTGAATAAAATTTTTATTTTATATTTAATACTTTAAAGTTTTGTTGCAATCAAAGACTCAAAGAGACTAACTTATGCACAAAACTTCAGCATTTTTGTATGCAATACCTTCAAAATAAGATGTTTTGTTAATCTCTACGTTTTACACAATATCAATGGAGCAACAACGCATAGCTTTTGAAAAATTTAGATCTCGCAGTTATTGGATGCAAAGATTCTGACATTTTGCGCATGAGTTAGTCTCTTTGAAACTTTGATTGTAGCAAAGTATCAGAACAAAAATTTAAAATTAAAGTTTTACCAAAAAATTGAAGTTCTAGAAGGCGAAAATGTAACATTTCTGTCAAAACTCCACAAAAAAACGAACCATTTGGAGGTTATTATGTACAAGTGATCCACTATTATTTCATGAAATATATGTTTAGAAGCTGTTTATCAACTAGAAAGATTCTTCGTCGAAGTCAATAGTAATACATTAAAACAGTTCTTTTCAATATTTATCTAAAGAATATGAACCATGGATAACCCTTACTCTTCGGCTAACTGACGTTTTGATCATCCTGCATCTTCAGCCGTTTGAACATAGATAAGCACGGTTACTCTCTTAACTATATGCAAGGGCAAAGCCTTAATTAACTTTATCTTGTGGATTCTAGTCTGCTCAAAAAGAAAATATCAATAATTTCATAATTCCGTAATGTGAAATAGTTATTAAAAAAATGTATGATAATAACCTGGTGTATCATCCAATCCAACAAGTAATTCTTCTTCAGCTTCATCTTGTGCTTGTTTTTTTCTTTCAGCAACTGACATTATTTGTAAATCATTACTTGATTGAAATAAGGCAAGTAATGCTTTTAATAATTTTAACCATAAATGATTAAAATAAATTCCTTTTGTCACTTGTTCAGGATCACATAATAAATGTGTTACTGCAACTGCACATAATTTTTTATCATTTTCATCAACTTTTGATAATTCCGGAATAAATAAACTTTCAACAACCATTTGAAACATACTGAAAAGAAAATTTTGATTTGATTTTTTTATTTCTAATTTTCTTAAATAAATAAAACAAATTACTTTGCTTGAATAGAATCAACTTGTGTAATAAATTCGTTTGCACCAAATTTAATAATAAAATGTGAAAAGAAAACAATGATACATCGAATTAATTTTTGAGTTTTGGCTCTTGTTAAACGAGTAAATATAACAATAAATATATCTTTTAAATAATTATTTAAACATGTTGATGGTAAATTAATAATTAAGGAATTTAATATTGCAAAACCTTCATGATCATGAATTTTTGATTGAGAAACAAGACGTTGAAATACACCAAGTACAATCGTCTATTTAATTACATTTTAATAAAAAAAAAATCATTAAAAAAAAACGAAGTAATGCTCAAATAGACTTACTAATTTTTCAACAACAATTGTTTCTCCTGATTTTTCAATATATGCTTGTAATAGTCTTGATAATGCTGGAATATTTCCACTATGATCCCAAAATGATGGTGTAAGTACTAATTGAAATAATGCTCGATATGCATCAGGTATTAATGTTGATCCTGATGGACGAGATTCTAATAAAAATCCAATTATTTGTAATACATATGGAACAAATTCTAAATTAAACAAAATATATTCAATAAGACAACTAATTATATATATATATAGATAGATAAATACCAGCAATATCTTCTGTAAATATCGGTGTAAATACAGGAAAAAGTATTTGTTCAAATTGCTCAAGTACACCGGGATTTTTCGATACACTTGTACGAATTAAGACCGTTATTGTTTCGAATAAATAATGATTAAAATTTGGTTTATTTGGATTCTTAAAAAGATAATATAATTAAAAAAAAAAAAGGTAATTATTATAATATCTCTATTGACTTCAAATATATAATACAAGATAACTGTTGCAATAATAGAAAGAAATATTTAATAAATTAGTTGAAATCAATCTTGTAAGAACTGTCTCAGATAATTCCGAAACGATTTAAAAACTCATCGTTCACCCATTTAATAAACTCTTTGAAACTTTCCCAAAACATTGTGTTCCTCCTCAGTACTGATCCTGTACGTTGTGCGTTTGTTCAAACTACCATCAACACACCGATACTAGATTGACGATCAGAAAACAAGTAATGGTATAGTGTACATTATTTCAAAAGGTCTACCAAACAGAGATCAGATCGATTCAAATCACATGAGTAACTAAAACCTTTGAGTTCTATAAATTTTACTATGGATAATAATGTGTGACGACACTCTAATACACTAAATTTTTCAAAGTTTTCTTATTAATTTGTCAATAACATAACTTTTCCGAAATGAAATGAAATACATATCAAGTTATCAATCTTTACTAATTTGATTATTAATTTTGATTGTGCCTGTATAAAAAAAAATAATTTCTTTTTGTCTCATTTTTAATGTCTTTTTTTTTATTTTAGTTGTTTGGTATTTTTGTATGCCTACCTACGTAATTTCTCTTGCAGATACTTTCTATATGTCGAAGGTCAACTAGTTTTTCAATGAATTGCTAAAATATACCCGATGGCATTGAAAATGCGCGCATCTTTTATTTAAAACATTGATTATCTTGAAAAATAATTCCTAACTCTTATATCTCTCCGATCGACACATGTAGAAACGAATATATGTTGGCGAAGACAACATTTCTGATTTCGATGCGTGTTCGTCAAAGAAATTCTCGAATTAGTATTTGTTCAACAATTTTTTTTATTGCTTTTGAATAACTCAAGTTATTGGAGAATCAATCAAGTAATACATGATTGCGTTATTATAGATTATCATTCATAGTAAAAATCATAGACCTAAAAGATACTTAAATCGATTTATCAAAAAGTTCAATGAATATGATTCTTGAGATTTTGAAGTTTAACTAGGAACTTATATATTTCTCTTCTAGTAGTTTATCAAACAATTACTCAAGAGATTTCAATTTCAAAACTAACGAGGCAACTTTCTCAGATGTTGTTTTCTAATTTTAGTGACTTTTTTTGTCCTTAGATACTCCATCGTGTTCTAATAAAAAAATTTTTATTTCCTATTGACATTTGACTAGGTTATATGTCTATTTTGTAGAGGTTTCATATACTTGACAAACTCTTATTTTAGAATTTCGATCTGAAAATTTTATTCACATAGAGAACTCAACTAGACTGGCTTACATGAAAAAAATTCATATTTTTTGAAGTTCGTGTTTTATAATAATTGCAAGACAAGTTGAACTTTCTTACTTTACATGATCGTCGTAAAATCATAACTAATTTTTCGATTAAATAATTTAAATAAGGTAAAACAGCATCATTAAGTGATGATGATAATCTCATAACAGCTCGCATAACATATTCATTTTCATATGATTTATCCGATGTTAAAATTCGAAAGAAACTATCATACATTGTTTGAGCATGAGGTATTAAATCATTTTTTGTTATTCTATAAATGAAAGAAAAAAGAAATTGAATTATTTGATTAAAAAAATCTAACGCTGCAAATTTTTGATCAGTAGAAAGTCGAACAAGTAATAAACGTTCAATAGCATGTGCTGCATATGTTTGTACAACAATATTATTTGATGATAAATATCGAATACACTGAGGTATTGAAATAAGTAATGCATCACGATCAATTTGATTTCGAACATCAATTAAAAATTTTAAACAATCAGCTTTAATTAATGGAAGACTATTAACTAAAATTTAGACAAAAATTTATTTTCATAGAATTTATAAATAATCAACATACGGTCTTGATTTTGAAGTTCTGGTAATATACTATTTGAATAAAATGCTGGTATACTAATAAATGAACTTGTTTTTGTTATACCAAACTATAAGAAAAAAATTTTCTTATAAGTCGACGAAAAAAAAGAAAATTTTCTTGCAAACTTTTTGTGTTTCGCCTTTTGATGCAAGTGCTAATACAAGAAAAATACATGTATCTTTCTTTAGCCAATTTTGTGTTGGATTTTGTAAATATTCCTAAAATAAATATTTTATACAGAAATAAAATAAAATATTATCTATAATCAGATATATTGACGAAGGAACTTGCTATAGATCTTATCAAGAAACAAATAGAATTATGCTATGAGTAGATATCTGGCTGAGGGTGAGAACTGATACTTCAGATTTATGTCTTCATTTTGATACAGTTTACATCTGGAAGAAAAAAAGTCTCGATAACTTCTCTTTCTCCTGCAAACAGTTGAGGTCTGAGCCTTCTCTAGTCATATGACAAGAGCATTCTTTCCTTCCTTAAACCTATATTAAGAACGCTGAATTTTCACGCCTACAACTTATTTTTCTGGTTATGCCATCAGTCAACATCGATTAATTGGTTATCGGAAGTTAGCTGGGAGGATTTCCACCATTGACGAAGATTTACTAAACTCTCGGCAACATGTTTGTAATCTTGGTATTGGTTAAAGATATTTGTATCAACTACATTTATGATAACAAGCATCAAGATACATGTTTATCACATCTGGCATAATTTTCGTATATATACTACATTTATATTGTTCTGCTAACATTGACGATAGCGCATAAGACCCTCGCGAAGCTTTTGGCGAAGGTCTGATTGAAATTCTTCGATATACAATTGAATTTTGTAATTGACAGGAAATAATCCTCGACATATGAATATTGTAAATAAACTAACAAAGATCTGAAGAATCAATTAGAAATTTTGATTTCATAATAATCTGACATACGCAAAGATAATGATTCAGATTACATAAAAAAAGATGCAATAATTGTGAAATGTCTTGAATCATATTTTTTTTAAAGTAAAACTTAATAATTTACTTTTTGCATAGCATCAATATATTGACTATAAATGGCAACAATTTGAGATTCAAAAAATATACGAAGTGCTTGAAGAAAATCACAAGCAGCACGTCGTCGTGTTGATGAATCTATAAAATAAAAGTCAACATTTGTTAACATAGAAAAACTAAATCTCACCTGATTTTTCAATATCTTTTCGAATATATTCTTCTGGATTATCTTCAAATTCTTCAACATCTGATTCTAAATTACATTGAAAACTAAAATTCATCGAAAAACAAAAGCAAAATTCTAACCTCGAAGAAATAAATTTGGTAAAATAACTTGTTCACACACAATCTTTAATGTATCACCACCTTCAAACATACTACAATGATGACTTCGAGCAGCTAATGTTGATAAAAATTTCATTGCTGTGCCAATTAGCTTTAAATAAAAACAATTATTATAAATTAAAGAAAAAAGACGTATTCAGATAAAATGTTTTACTTCATCATAAGATGATGAAAGATTTAATCGTGTTAATAAAGACCAAATAGCCAATGCAAATTGTTGTGCATATGGTTTAAATTCATCACTATAATTATCAGCATAAAGTGCTACAGCACGACAAATTTCTGTTTTAATTTGATCTAAAATTCCAGGATCATTATTCTAAATAACAAAGACAAAAATAAAAATCAATATAAAAGTTTTAAAAAATTTACATTAGAATGAAGTTTTGGATAATCATAAGAAAGAAGTGTTAAAAAATGTGTCATATAAACTGTTATATTATCTTCAAAATGTTCAGGTAGTTCCTTAAAAAAAAAAAAATAAAATTTCTTTTTTCTTTCTATTTTGAAATTACTTGAGCATTAAGATCATAAAAAATTTTTATAATAACAAGTAATGAATTAAATATATTTTTCATTTCAATTGGATCAGATTCTTTTTGTGGATAATAAGCCATTAAAGACTAAAATAAAAACAAAAAAAAAAGGAAAAAAAATCTTATAAAGACTTATTTTATTTTTACTTTAAATAATTCCGTAAAAGCTGGTGCAAATTTTTCAAGAACTAATTTAATTTCTAACCATAATTCTTCAGATTTTTGTTCATATCTATATCGTTCAAATAGTGAATGTGCAGTTTTTAAAACACCATTTATTGATTGAAATGAATTTGATGTTTGTTGTTGAAATTGTTTTATCATTGTATCAAGTAGTGTTGACCATTGATCAGGAAAATCACATTTACCAATAACTGTTATTGCATCAGATAATTGTTCTTGAATATGTTCAGGTGATCGTGTCATTAAATCAATAATATGTTCTTTTATATGATTACGATCACGAATTGATATGGAATTCGATTGATCAAGTGATGGCCAATTACGTTTTATAAAATTTTTAAATGTTATTACTGATGCCCGACGAATTTCATCAGGTGTAGTTGACCGTTCACATAGAGTTAATAATAGAGATGTATAATTTTCATTTCGTTCAATTTGTTTTAAAGTTTTTTCAGCTAAAACAAATGAAGTTTTTTGAAATAAATAAATTTATAATGATGAATAACAATACAAAGATAATTATTGCATTATTTTCAAAGGTTCGAATATCAATGGATAAAGCATGAGCGATCTTTTAGTCATAAGCTACAAAAGTGGAAGATGCACAACCTTCACCGAATGATTGAAAAGTATCATATTCCATTTTCTGATATTATATAATATCCGAACATGAAACACTTTTCGATAGTGAAAAACATCACTTTTAACGCTATAATATATTAACTGTGGAGGAGCTGCTAAAAGAATACCGAAAAATAATTGTTTTTGTCCAGTAAAACTAACAAGAGTTTTTTTTAATATTTTATTTATCCCGCGACACAATTTTTTCTACACTCTCTACAATCTTGAGAGACCCTGGTGTGATCTTTGATTATAGGCAACATTTTGTTAATAATGGCAATTCAAAAAGCATCGAATGCTACATACTGAGGTTCTTTCATCAAACTTTAAATCATCTACTGAGACTATGCGACATCTGACCTTCATAAACATAGATTTCGAAAGCAGAATATGACTCATATTTTCTGATTTCTATCAATATAAAAATCTTTGCAACAGCACGTAACTTGACTGATTCAAAAAACAACAATTAATTTACCTTCTAATCGTTCATTCGTATTTGCAGATAATGTTTTACGTAAATAAGTTGAGAGTGCTTCAAGATTTTGTTCATTAATTTCCATTGTAATTGATATTTATTTTTATATCTGAAAAAAAAGAATCTACAATAGCAAAAAAAGGACAAAAAACAAAACAAATATCAATATGAATATTAATCAGTGATAGTAAGTTCATCAATACTCCAATCTTCATAACTTCCATCAGGTAAATAACGTCGAATAATTATTGGAATTTTCTTTTCTTTTAATTCTCTCATTGCAATTTGTNATGTTCATAAAAGAATTTATACAGCAGCAGTTTTAGAACCCACAACAACATCTCAATTAATAACACTTTGGAAACAAATTGTTGTTTTATGGACTAATTTACAATCATTTTTTTCAACTGGACATCTTCATTAAAATCATCTTCATCCATATCTTCATCCATACCAACATCACCACCTCCATCATCATAATCACCATCATCAGCCATCTAAAACATACGGAAAATTTGAAAAAAAAAAGAATTCTCTTTAAATTATCTATTCGAATCAAATATAACATGAAAATAATAAATATATCCATAATCCAACACAAAATATAGAATGTTCACTGTACACAAAAACAAAAAAGAAAGGACTGACACAGAAGAAAAAAAACAAAGAAAAGAAAATTTTCAAGACGACCTTCTTAATGATGGTAAAATTCCATCAATGAGATTCAAATAAAAATTGGCGCAAGGTGCATGATATAAACGACCAGCAAATGTTAAATATGCAGTATTAAATGAAGAAGAATTCGGTAATACTGTATCAAGACCAACAGTCGATAAAAGACAAATCGAACAATACGAATATGTATCACCAAATAATAATGGTGAATAATCTACATCATCATCATTTAACTAAAATAAAACAAAAAAAAAAACTAATTCTTTTTAATAGTAAAAATGATTAATATTACTAAATGAAGATGTCCAGTTGAAAAAAATGATTGTAAATTAGTCCATAAAACAACAATTTGTTTCCAAAGTGTTATTAATTGAGATGTTGTTGTGGGTTCTAAAACTGCTGCTGTATAAATTCTTTTATGAACATGGAAAATTTCTTGTAAATTATGAACATAATCTCGAGTACGCGTTTGTTGTAAAATTTCCATACATAATGTTGGACTTTCAATAGATGAAAATATCTCATTTGCTTGAGATAATATTGAATAACATTTTTCAAAACAACGTATCCAAACAGCTACATGAGAATCAATTTGAGAAGTATCATCGGAGAAAAATGAAAATTGTGTTAATTCTAAAATTAATTAATTAACATATTCATATGATTGAATCTTGAAGACTAATGTAAAGAATAAATATTTAAGGCACATTTAAGATTTCATTAGTCTTTTGCCGTTAAATAATTAATGTGAAACTCTTTCTATGTATCATTTGATGCAGAATTTCATGGACTACAGTTTAGTAAAAAAGTATTTTCTTGAAAATCCCTCATTATTCACTAAACTTAATTAATATAAATTTATTAAAAGAAAGGTTTTGTTTTTATTTTCAATTGGAAAGTACATCAAAGTAAAGAGAATTAAAAACTGAAGAAAATAATATAAAATTTTCGTGAAAATGATTCATCTTATTACTCGACAAAATTGACTAGATTTCAAAGTATAAATCTATCCTACACATTAGACTTGTATTGAATTATCAATACGGTGTGGTAGCATAGGTTACTATACTGATTACAATCGAGTCTATGTCAATCGGTTGCAATGCTGAAAAATAAAATCAGCAAGAGAAGTTTCTTAGCATTATGGAGAAATAGATCAAAGATGTTTAGAAAATAGCTAACAATCTATTCAAGGATATTAAACATTAGATATGACTATAGATACGAATATTACGTGAACACTTCTAATTGAACAAGAAGCTTTAGACAAGATTAAGTAGTAGTTGCTTCGAAAATTATCCATAATTCTCTAGAATTTTTTCTTATTTTGAAGCTTCTCTCGGCTGCGGTCCTCGCTATTCGATAATGAATATGGTTTTTATCTTTTCATAACATTTCGACAAATTCAAAATGTGAATATCAACATTGAACTACTATGTACCAACGAGATCATCTACGAATCCACTTCATGGGATAAATCTTCATTTCTCACATGCAACTCTTGTCTTCGCAAAGTATTGCAGGTTATTGAATCATATATTTGTAAATTAAGGTTTGTGGGAAGTGAAATAGGAACCACGCTTCTGTTAAACATGTAATCGATTCTATATAGCGACTAATTGTGACCTTCCCATTACAATCATACCAAGATGAATCATTTTCACGGAAGTTCTATATCCTTTTATTCAGTCTTTAATAGTCTTTTCATTAATGTATTTATAAATTGAAAATTGAAACAGAATCTTTCTTTTTTTTTATTAAATCTAAATGAATTAAGTTTAGCTATTAATTGATGACTACCAAAAAAGAATCCTGTTTATCAAAAACTATAGTCCATTAAGTTCTGCATCGAATGATGTACAGGAAAGGCTTTAAGTCAATATCTAACAGCGAAGAATTAATAAAATATTAAATATGCTCCCAACCTTTTGTCTACTGACAAAAGAAGTACTCCAACTAAAGAGATGCTTCGGAATCGAGACTATATGCATTATGTAGACCTAAGTGAGTTATGGATAACTTGCTAAAAAAGTTTGTGCCCTTAACTTATTACTGTGAAGATACTGCACATTTACGGTAGCGTTTGAATAAATATCCTCGTCTCTTTCAAAAAAACTAATTATCCAAACTCCAACTTGAAACTTTGCATAAAAACAGGACCTAATGACAATAGTTTTTGTGAATATTTCAGATCTCGTCAGTGTTCTTATCCTAAGGTACAGGTATGGTAATAGCTTTTCTTTTACATAGTTCATATAAAATTCGAAAATCAGTTTTTCTGAAAGGAATCACGGTATTCAATTAAAAAATACCACAAAAATAAGCTAAGCACACGATCTCTTTTCAGGGTGTTCATAGTTCATTTGAGTCTTCATAATGCACATATTCTCGAATGAAAAACAATTCATTAGTTGGAAAAGGAATTTATAAAACTCAACCTATGAAAACATGCACATCTCAGCATTATATCACGTGACAAGAGCTACAGAAATCACTATTTCAATAGTTTCAACAAATCATTCTCTTATTTATTAACTAGTAATAACAATTTTCAGTACATATCATGAACTCTTGTTTTTTTTTTTTTGGTAAAAATCTCCTCAATCTCAATTAGTCTTGAACATGGATAAGGTTTTTATGACTTAATCTATATTAGATTACTCTCAATATGTCGCATGTATGATAATACAAATAATACTAACCTAGTTTTGAAGGTTCAGATGAATTGATTGAATGTAAACTTTGTGTATCAGCTGCTGGTACAATAATATCATTATTATTTGATGACGTAAATGAAATATTATCACTAATTCCTTTTTGACTAGTATCATCATGATAATTGGTATGAATAGTTGGCATTGGTAAGTCCAAACTTGCAATCGATTGTGTTTCCGGTGATGTTGCTTTTATATCTGGTGGATATAAATTGTTTTCATTAAAATCAATAGGAACGGTTGCATGACTACCATCAGTACTTTGTTCTATCTGTTCAAATGCTGTAAAATCAGCAAAATCTTCTTGTTGATAAACCGGAGGAGGAGGCGGAGGAGGCGGTGGTGGTGTTGGTGATGCTTGTTCTTGTTGAATTTGAAAATATGGTATAGGAATCTCAGTTAAATGATATAATCGTTCCTTAGAAAAAATGTGTCCATTACTGTTCTGTGCTAATGCAATTAGTGCCAATGCCATAAAAAGTTCTTCTTTGATCAAAGTTCCTGGTTGATGTAAATTAACTTGAGACCAAACTTGACTAAGTTGATCTTGTCTCAGACCAGATAACAGAAGAATTGGATATAAAACTGATGTCTGAATAATATTAGATATACATGATGCTTCGAATACTTGTTGATAAACAAGAGGAAGAGAGACAATCGGTTGTGAACACCAAGATGGATAAACTATAATAAATAAAAATTTATTTTATTTCATTTTTTTTTATATAAGATTAATTTTAAAAAAGAAAAAACTTTTTCATTTTTTACCAAATTCAGTAAATGATAAGGCCTGTTCGTTGGAATGGTGTAAAGCGGACGGTATGTCTGAATTTATTGCTGGAATGTTTGAAATTTTTTCTTCTTGATGAAATATTCTAGTTAATTCATCATCATATGCTATTTTAGACCAATCAGCCGCACCGGGAGCTGATGTATGAGTTTGTTGAGGTTGAAAATGATGATCAACAGTTGTATTTGTTAATTCTTGTATAGAAAATATCATGATTATGATTAAATAAAAAGAAAAAAAGTTAATACCTGACATTTGTAATACTGATTTTTTTGATTCTAAAATAAAACAATAAACAAAAAAGTTCTAAAATGAAAAGAATTTTTCTTCACCTTCTGTATTTTGTACTGTTGTTTTAGATTGTAATTTTAAATCAGAAAACATTGATTGCATGAGTGTATCGACATCTGTATGAATATTTCCTTGTTTTTGTTGAAAACGACGTTTTTGTTCTAATTTTCGTCTAGCCATTAATTCATCTTCATTATTTGCTGAAGAAGAACTAGAAGATGTATGAAATTGCGAATGCGATGAAGACATCTATATTAAATAACCAAATTAATTAATATAATAAAAGAAAAAGTCAAGATCATTTACTTGTTGAAACATGTTCCTATCCAACGAAATTTTCTCTTTGTTGTTCATCAAAATCTAAAATAACAAAACAAAAAAACAATGTATTCATTGATGACAATCAAAAGGGAATTTCTGTTTTTGACTTAAATGATACGAAATCAAATAAGCAATATGTTCTCATTTGATTAACCAATAAGGAAAGACTATGAAAACAAAACAAAATGCATTTGTGAATTATTTGTAAGAAGAGGTTTGAATCTTTTGATTGGTTATTAATTTTTCACCAATGTCTTTTTCTCTAAATTTCCTCGCACATTGATGATTCAACATAACATAAATAGATCAAAGAATAAAAAGAAAAAGAAAAAGAAAAAGAAAACTTACGCATCTGAGAATTGAAATGTTTTCACGTCGTTAATTTTTTTTTATTCTTGTTTTTCTTTCTTTTTTTTTTCTGATGTTTATAGATGAACGACCAAAACCAACTACAATAGAAAATTAATCATCTAAGCAATTTCAAAATTTTTTTTTTTGTAATCTTATTTTAATAAATTCATTTGAACAGATACTATAATGAACAAAATGAACGATTGTGTTCAAGTTAATTTACGTATCACTACAAACAGTAATCAAGGTAAAAATTATTTATTTTTATTTGTATAATAATTTGCTTATTTTTCTTTATTAGGTGGTCGAAAATATATGGGTACGATAAAATTCTTTTTATTGATATAATAATAATAAAAGAAAATGTTTTTTTAGAAGATGCATATGCAATTGCTCTTCAGCGTTTAAATCCTTCAGATAAAGAAAGTCCAATATCTCTCGCCTATTTTGGTATTTTTGATGGTCATGGTGGAAAAGAAGCAGCTGAATTTGCACGACAAAATTTATGTCAACATATTCTTGAACAAGATGATTTTTGGCCAAATACTTCAGATGAAAATCAAAATGATCAATTAATATTATCTGCTATTCGACAAGGTTTTCTTGCATGTCATAATGATATGTGGAATCATGTTGAAAAATGGGCAAAAACATCATCCGGATTACCAAGTACTTCAGGTTAGACGAAGTTTATTCAATCATAACGGATGGACTGAAAGTTTTCACAAAAAATATTTGTTTATTTTTGGCTTCATTGAAAGTGTTTTCAAGGTGTCAAAAGCTACG
The DNA here is from genome assembly GCA_905329745.1 of Rotaria sp. Silwood2. Taxonomy (NCBI): domain Eukaryota; kingdom Metazoa; phylum Rotifera; class Eurotatoria; order Philodinida; family Philodinidae; genus Rotaria; species Rotaria sp. Silwood2. The sequence continues at coordinate 244,781 of CAJNSZ010000071.1, read as the reverse complement.
GGTTAAAACGAGCATCTTGTGTACTTTGCAAATATAGCCATAGAAATTTTATCTCACGAGAGAAGTACCCTAACTGACAGCTGCTATTTGACCCCATATTGCGTCTACAAGTAGGTTTCAATGAGATTAGTAAAATCTCCACGGATCTTTAGCGTCGATTTATGGTCACTTTACTGAGTTTTCGACTCATGAGTAAGTACCTGCTAAAAAAAAATAAAATTACGATGTTTCCATTTACAAATTCATCTATAGATAGACGTAATATTCTTCAAATATTCTGAAAATTTTAGCCTGAAAGAATGTTTCTTCATCAAGATATTGAATTTTCAAAAATAGCTCAGGGCGCTACGGATATGTCACAAAATTCGACTTCACTTGAAATTTAAATAACTCAACAAAAGAACATTCTTTTCAGCTGAAACATTCAGAATATTTTAAGAGTCAATATAAGTAACTATGGACAAAAATTTTGGATCAAAACTTCTTTATTTCGCTTTTCGAGAGGTATCCAAAGTATGCCAGGCTTTCGCTAGTCTCACTGAAGCTTCCTGTGCGTTCTATATGAGCTCCAACGTTGGATGTCAGTTCAAGTAGTTTTCTTGTCAGGCTTTGTTCGAGATCGAGAATAGCCAAGGAATTTTTCAAACGTTCGGTTTGCCAAGAACTTCTTTCTTAAAAAACAACCGACTTTTTTGAGTTGCAATAATGAAAATGCAAAAATATACGAAAAAATTTTCCGTCCAATGTAATATTCATCTTGTTAGTCTCACGAACATCTGCCCGTCTAAACTCGAACAAGAACACAAACCTGTCATCATAATTCATAGCTTTTGACTCATCGAAAGCACTTTCAAGGTCACCAAAAATAAACAAACATTGTGTCTCGAAAACTTTCGGCTCATTAATTATTAAAAATAAAACAATAAAAAATGTTTTATTTTCGTTTAGGTTGTACTGCAAGTGTTGCATTTGTTCGTGGAAATAAATTATATATTGGTCATGTTGGTGATTCAGCTATTGTCTTAGGTGAAGGTGAAACTTTATATAAGCCATGGTTAGCTAATCGTCTAACACGTGATCATAAACCTGAAGATCCACTTGAATTAAAACGTATACGTGACAGTGGTGGAAATGTTCTTTGTAAAGCTGGTGTACATCGTGTTGTTTGGAATAGACAAAAAGTCCAAACAACATCATCACATCATTATCGTCATCGACATCAACATTCAATAACAACATCAACAACAACAGAATCAGGAACAACAATTGAATATGAACAAATACCATTTTTAGCTGTTTCACGAGCATTAGGAGATTTATGGAGTTTAAATACAAGTACAAATCTTTATTCGGTTTCACCTGAACCTGAATTAACTGTTATTGAAATTGATCCAAATAAACATCGATGTTTAATATTAGCAAGTGATGGTTTATGGAATATGATAACACCTGAAGCAGCTGTAGAAATTGTTAGAAATTGTGATGTTAAAACAGAAGAAATGATTCTTAAATCAGAAGTTTGTGTTTGTTTTTTATTCTATTAAATTTTTATTTAAAAAAACAACAACAATATTTTCATAGGATGATGATCATCGGCCATTTCGTAATCCATCTCATGAACTTGTACAAAAAGCTTTAACATTATGGCGTGAACGAATGTTACGTTCTGATAATATAACTTGTGTTACAGTTATGCTTGATCCACCTGGACCACCATTTAGTGATTGTATTGTTAAGAAGAAAAAAGAACGATTAACTTATTCTATGTCATCATGTATATATATACAAGATTTTGGTTTTATATATTACATAAATGTTTTTCTTCTTTCAGCAACAAATTCAGTTTGTTCAGATGATACTGTTGAATTAGATCATCCGTCACCAGTGACACCGACAACAATGGCTATAACAACACCTCAAAGACGTAAACCTGCTTTAGAACGTAAAGAGCATATTTTAACACCAATATCAAATGGGCCAACACCTGTGCGGGTACTTTTTTTTTGTCTAGTTGTAATTCTATGGCACATGAAGAAGATGAGAATAATGACGTAATTTTAGATAGTTGAAGTCAGTGGCGTAGCCAAGAATTTTTGAGTCATGGGCAATTCACCAGCTAAACTATTTTGAGTTATGGGCAGCTGAAGGCAACCCTGATGATTTCAAAAATATCTGTGGGCAATAACTTTTGGAGCTATGGGCAATTTCCCAATGGCCATACCCCTGGCTACGCCACTGGTTGAAGTGTTTCAGGTAAAAAAAAAAGCAGATATGACGTCACCAACAAACTAAACGAATATGAAGGAAATTGTTTTTTTTTGTAAGATTGAAAATTTGAAATTCATTTGAAAATAGTTCTATGATATGTCGATAATAGTTTCATCTATTTCAAGTTTTTGAGTAGTGTTACTTATAGGAAAGCGTCTTTAGAATCGCAGGAAAAACATTAATTAAGAAATAATGAAGGTACATTTTTTTTTTCTGTTTTAAATTTTCTTACATTTGTAATATTCGATTATCATAAATTGATGATTAATCTATTCGAATTTCTTTAACAAAACAAAATAACCTAATTTTAATTATAAATTGATTTTAGACAAGAAATAAAATTTAAGGTGGTTTAGTTTTGAGAAAAATAAAACAAGTTGATTTTTCTATTTCACACATGATTCATGATATTATAGATTAAATAAGATTAGTTATTATGATGATTATAGTTATGTTATTCTATTTAGCAACTTAGGTGCTTTTCATAAAGAACGTGTGTGCACTTATAGCGCGATATTTGTCATTTTTTGAGGAATTTTTCGCAAAATTTTCTAGTTAAGTTAAATTTAGGCAGTATTTTGAAAAGAACAACTTCTCACAATTCTGTGACACGTCATCTATGCCAGTCATTTAATATAAAAAAACTAAGTAGGCTCTTTCTAAAGTAATTTAGGAAGCTGAACATTCAACGAGAGCGATCAAAAAACGATGTTTATCTGGACGCTCTGTATGAATGGCCTCTAATACTTGTTTAGTTTTGTTATAAAGAAATAAGAATCGATTGATTAGTAATTACTAGTAGTCGACAATCGCTTCATATAATAAAATTTAGAAAATAACAAGATCGGAGTAAATCTCAAATAACGACCAGTTTTTACTAAATTTTTGATTACTAATTTTTAATTTTTTGACGAAAAAAGATCTATGAGAAATATTATAAAAGCAGAAATCAGAGATCAAAGAGATATGGATGTAAGTTAAATAACTCGACAACATTGAGATGTAAAAAGAAAATCACCTTAATCGTGTCTTGAACTATATATAGATCTAACGTTCTTCTATCTAGACCATATGCCAAAATCAAACTTACATCGAAACGAAACACCATTTTCATGCGTTCTTTTGAATGTTTTGGGAAGAAGATAGTTTTTAAAATAACTTTTGTCTTACATAGTATCAAACAAAAAGATGTCCGGAGTTTTTCTCTTTGGATTTCTGAAAGCTGAAGGTCTCTAGCTATTGCCATTGTCGAGTTATTTAAGGTACACAAGCCCCGCTTTAATTTTGATTATTTGTATCATCTAAATATTGTACTGCTACCATCACTTTTAAGATAATAAAATTTAGATTTCTGATTTATCTGTTTTGAGAATAATTGGATTTAACAGAAAAGATAAGTATTTTTATATTAGTTCAAATTCCTAGGAGTTGTTTCAATTTATGGACACGTAGAATTCATAGTTTATACCAATGTGAGATTTGCTACCAGATGAAACTAAATGTATATATTCATAAATTTTTAAATCTTAGATACTATCTATGATATCATAGTGAAAATCGCGCATGTCTACAATACACATAAATATGATCGATTAATTTTAATATTTTTCAAAATTGTTTATCTTGCTCATATTTAAAAAATTAAACAATTTATACTAAACTTTATCCTTTTCTACCAGTTGTCTCATTCGAGAAATGTTCATAATTTATACTAAAGATGAACGTCAACTAATATTTAGCTTTGTAATAATAAATTTTTAATGAATATTTAGACTCCAAAACGTCCAGCATCGGACGATGCATCGACATTAATTGCTGATAGTCCGCGTCGTAAATTAATAAAAACAAATCAACAAAAAGAAAATGGTCGAACATCTCCTACAGCAAATGGAAATTTTACTGAATCAGAAATGATATCTTCTCTTCCTTCATCATCATCATCATCAACAACAAATACTGAAGATGATGAACAAGAATTTTTAAATCTTACTGAACAAACACCGAAATTATCTATGGTCGATGATGATGATAGTGATGATTTAACTCGAAAAGTTGAACAATGTTTGCGTCATAACAGTGAACAACAGTTAGAAGATCATTTTATGCATATTGATCAACCTTCACAAGGTAAGATAAAACAATTTCTTTTTATTGTATTTGAATTAATTAAAATTAAATTTTTAGATTTAGCAAATGAAAATCTTAAAGAAAAATCTAATCGTCGTCGTTCTCATTTTCGTCGTTTTTCTTTATCGAAAACTTTTAATAATTCATCAAATGTGAAAGAATCAGAAAAATCATTTCGTTTACGTCGAACACGTTCAGCTTCAACAACAATACCAATAAATAATGAAATAAAATCTAAAATAAATTTATCACGTAGACGAAAATCTTATAGTAGTACAGGTTTAACAATTGATTCAAATAATATTCAAATAAATAAATTAAACAATAATGATAAAAATTTAACAACAAATAATTCTGAAAAAGTAAATCAAATTTCATTTTGTATGATCATTGACTATTTTTATTATTTCAAAATAGAAATCAACTTCATCAAAAATAAAATCTTCATTGTCAAATTTTGTTATTCCAACATCAAAACAATCATTAACAAATCGTGTTAAACGAGCCTTTTCACGTCCATATCGAGCTTCATCATCATCACGTCGTCTTACACATTCCATTGTTTCTTCATCATCATCATCTTCATCATCATCTTCATCATCAACTTCACAATAATCATTGAAAACATTTGATTTTATTTGTTTATCAGATGTCATATATATAGACATAATTTTCATTTATATCGTTTTTTTTGTCTTAGTATCTCTCTGTGTCCGCTAAATTTAAAAAGAAAAGAAAAATTTATATTTGCTTGTAAATAGGCGAGAGAAAAATTTTGTTCAGTTATTTTGTGAATATTATATTATATATTTGAATATCTGTGTGTGTGTGTGTGTGTGTATTCTTTGACAAAGTCTAAATGTTCATTTGTGTTCTTTTGTTTGTTTGTTATATTTCTTTTTTTTCTCAGGTATTTGTGACTTCAATGAAGATGGCTAATTCAGATTTTGTTGTTGTATATTGCTTGTTTTTCTTTTTGTTCTTTTCGTCCCGTTTGTTCTTTTGTATTATTCATTATATATACAGTAGTTAATCATAGAATTAAGACAATTTCATAAAAAATATCAATCGCTTTGTTTAATTGCTCTTTTTGTTTTTTTTTTATTAGTGAATATTAAACCAAGCAATGAAATTAAAGTTTCTTTTCATTTCTTTTAATTTACTTTTAGATTATGAAGATGATTTTATTGATGAACTACGATTCTTAATATAAAAACTTCTGCCAGCGTAATCTATAAAGTATTAACATAGGAAACATAATATGACTGCTATTCTACTAACTAAAGTTATACCTATCACTTCCATTAGTTTGTTAAAATAACAGTATAGAGTTTTAAGGGTATTTTTGCTTTGGGTTGAGATAACGGTAGATGATTGAAGATCGTTTGTGTACCCTCACCGACACTCTAATCCACACACTCATCTACAGCTATATTAGAGTCTGTTGGGTTGGTTCCGAACTAGGACCCGCTCGAGTCTGGGTTCGAAAATTTTGGACCCGATAAGCACTAATTCACGTTCATTCAAGCATTTAGTCAACTCGAAAAGAGTCAGTATAACTATGAATGCTGGCAGTTTTTTTATTTGAATTAGTGACTTACAAGGGAAACCTCCTAAGATGTCTCCTTCTGGTTTTAATGATTTTTTTACCCATAGATATCATATAGTGTTTTTAAAAAAATTCTAAAAGGATTTGGGTTTCTATTGATATTTGACTAAACTATCGAGTTTTCAACATGTCTATTTTCTAGAGACCACAAGTTTTCGAAAAAATTGTATTTTAGAATTTTGACTCGAAGATTTGCCCTTAAATAAAGCTCAACTAGGCTAATTTTCATAAAAAAAGTTGAAAAACTTTGTACTACATCTCTTCGACATGTGAAGCTTCAAAAAAATGTATGCTGTATACACCTATCTATGAGAAAGAGTCTATATCTTGAAAGTCTTATATCGTCAAGAGACTTTGTGCAAAAACTTCTGATTATTTTGATGAAAGCTAGTCTAGTTGAGTTCTCTATATATACAAAATTTCAGATCAAACTTTGAAAATACGATTTTTCCGAAACGCTGCAGTCCAGAAAACAGACATATTAAAAATACGATAGCCAAGTCAAACCTCAATAGGAATCCAAGTTCTTTTAGGGATTTTATTAGAACTCTGTGTAGTATATATAGACAAAAAACTCATTGAAGTTAGAAGAAATCATATGAGGAGGTTCTGGTTAGTTGAAAATGAAGAATGAGAGTTAGAACAGTGAATATTTTGAAAATGTTTCGATGAAAAAACACGAAGATTTTGTATTTATAGAAGAAATAAATTTCATAAATAATGATTAATTTATAAGAAAGATTGATGTCAAAACAAAAATAATTTATAGAATATTTTAGTTTTCCGTCAACATATAAGATGAATCGAATTAATAAAAGATTAATTTGTTTTTTGAGTAAACTTTTTGATTTTTTTTTAGATGGATTTATCTGAAATTCGCATTCTTCTATTAGGTGATGATAATGTTGGTCGAACATCGTTAATATATTCTCTTGTTAGTGAAGATGTAGTTCCATCTTCTTCAAATCTAAATTTAACGGGTGATTCAATTCGTTCAACAACTGATGATATCTCAATACCACCTGAAGTAACTCGAGCACGTGTTCCAACTGTTATAATGGATTATTGTGGTCGTCAACCGATGTCAGCTGATGAAATTGATGATTTACTGTTGCCAATGGAATGTCCATCACCAAATCCTCTTCTTCAATCATCTCGTTCTCTTTATTCATGTATTCGTCAAGCACATGTTATATGTCTTGTATATGCATTCGATAGTCGGGAATCTCGTGATCGTTTATTAACTGTTTGGCTTCCATTAATTGATCGTAGTGCATCAACAATTCCAATAATACTTGTTGCTAATAAATGTGATTTAATTGATGAAAATAATGATAATAATAATGATATTAATCATGAAAATCGAGAATTTTTTCGTTCAACAATGTTAAAATATTCTCGTATTGAAGCATGTATTGAAACATCAACACGAACAATGAAAAATATATCGGAATTATTTTATTCAGCACAAAAATGTGTTCTATATCCAATAAATTATTTACAAGAACAAAATAAATTAACAAAACGTTTTAAACAATGTTTAAAAAGAATATTTACAATCGCTGATCAAGATAATGATCAATTATTAAATGATTTTGAATTAACAACATTACAAGATTTTTGTTTTGGAAAAATTCAAACAAATGATCAAAAAACAACAATTGAACAATTAAAAAAAGAAATTAAACGAAGAACTGTACATGGAATTAAAGTTATTAATGATCAAACAGGTGCAACAATAACAGCATTAACATATCAAGGTTTTGAATGTTTATTTGAATTATATTTAAATAAAGGAAAATATGAAACTATTTATACAACATTAGAACGATTTAGTTATAATCGAAAACTTGAATTATGCGTACCCAATGCACCTGATGGTAAATTTTTGTTTTATTTTAATTTTAATTTTTGTTGATGATACGTCCAATATATTTTTTTTGACTTTTTTTAACAGGTTGGGGGAGAAAATATTGCCCATATGCACAAATTTTTTCCTTATGTAAAATTGGATTATACGAGTTTCTTTTGGTATGGCAGGATAGTAGGAGTTTCATTTTCGCGTTCCGTTCCTAGTAACGGGATACAAATCAAATTTTTAAATAGAAACATAAGCAAAAATGTATTAACATTTCGATGCTCTTAAAAATTGCTAGGAAACAAAGTATGAGATGGGTTCTTATTTCTTGAGAACGGAATGCTTAAAAACAGGAATGCTTATACCCCTCTATGATAGAGAATATTGTCTATAGAGAAAATTTTTAGTACAGAGATTTGTACTTTCAATTTAGTAACTACGGATTCACAAAAGAACGTATTCGACTGATCACTAGCTTTCAAACTGAAAGCTAGTAGATTGTAGGCTATCAGACATGCTGATTCTGGGTATCTTTAGATTTTTATATGCTAGTTTTCTAAAAAATCATTTTTCTAAACTAATAAAAAAGCTTTGTCAACATCATTTAGGGTCTATGAAGATTATAGAGCATATTCATTTTTCTATAAGACAACAAATGTTTTTGTTTTTCAAAAATGATTGATTGTATTTTTGTGCAAAAATAAACACTTTGAACCAGAAAAATGTATTGTTTTTTAAGCGACTAGATATATTCTTGGATCTGGACTGATTAGAAAAGATATTTTCGCGAAAAGTTTGTTAGTCTGGAAAACTACTCAATGAAAGCCTATGGGGATTTCTTATGCTCAAACTCGATATCAGCATAGTTGATAGTCAACTGTCCACTTATTTTCAGTGAGAAAGCTATTGATCAATTGAGATCGTTCCATTATCAGTGGAGTTAGTGCACATTTTCTAACTGATTGCTTTTAATCTTTTTCAATGATATGTAAGTGTTCGAAAAAAAATGAGCAAGCATGTTTGCCAACCCATATTAATTCTACGGCTTTTACAAATGTCTCTTTAGGCAGTCATCAAAAATTTGTTCCTAATGAACTAATTTTATGTTACAGAAAAATTCTCAATATATAGTTAGAAACAACATGAAATTTTGCTTCTAATTTCTCTCCAGTGACTGATAATTACACGAACATTGATTAGATATTGTGCAGACGATTTTTTTTACATGTAGGTTAAGTGTTTTAATTTTTTCCATTTTCTGCAGAATTATTTTTTTTTTATAATCTTTACCAACATAAAAAAATTGAAGAGTATAACTAAGCCTCAAAGTTCTTTGAACAGACAAAATATGATTTTTGTTTTATATTCTTTTTTATTTGTATAGATCTTAATGGTGAATTATCTCCATCAGCAGTTGATTATTTAACTCGATTATTTCGTCGTTTCGATAGTGATAATGATTCATGTCTTACGTTAAATGAATTAAATCAATTATTTGAGTCTTTAATTGATATAATACCTCCAATGTCTTCATCTGTATCAAATATAAAACATTGTATTTATCTTCGTTTATCCTTAACATCATCAAAAGTTCCACTTTTAACATTATCTGGTTTTCTTGCACAATGGTTTTTTCTTGCCCATTGTCAACCATCATTAACATATTCATATTTATTTCAATTAGGTTATTCTTATGGTCTATCAATAATAGATGATACAAATCTACCATCTCGTATGACGTATATATGTCATGTATATGGTATGCAAGAATCTGGTAAAAGTTCATTTTTAAAAAGATTTGTTTCTCCAACAATTTATCAAGTACGTCATTCAGCAGACTTAGCTGAAAAATCGAATAATAAAACAAAAGCATTTTTTTTATATGATTATTTATCCGATTCTTCATATAAACAAACAAAATTTTATGCAATTGATTTTGTACGTGTATTGAATGAAACCAAATGTTTAATATTTGAAGAATGTCATGCAAATGATTTAGATGAAAAAATAATATTTAAAAATGCAAATGTTAATTGTTTTCTTATTGATCGTACACATCCACGAGCATTTTCAAATGTAGCTACAATTTATCTTCAACAACATGTTTATCCACGTTTGCCATGTTTATTTATTTTAACAAAAGCTGATCAACCATCTGTTAAACAAGATTATCCATTACCAATTGAACTTTTTTGTCGTCAACATAAAATTCCATTACCAATCGATTATTCATCTGTAACAACAATAACAATGTATTCAAATAATAAAGATAATAATCAACAATTATTAACAAATACAGAACATATGTCACAATCATGGTTTACAAGTTTATTGTTTCGTTCACATAATAATTCAACACGAACTTTAGAACCATATTCACCACGTGGTGATAAAACACGTCATCAAGATGATATTTATGTTCGTTTAGGATATTTATGTGTTTATCCTAAATTAAATTATTTTACTAATTCAACTAATGATTTTTATAATACTGATGCCTTATTAAAATATTCATTATATGCAAGTGTTGTTACATTAGGACTTGTCACTGTTGCACGAATGTTTCGATAGATGCAAAGACAAAAGAAAAAGGATTTTTCATATTCATCTGTAGTGTATATCAATGTGTGTGTGTGTGTGTGTGCATAGATATTTTTTTTCTTGATATGAAATATTCATTCTCAATTTTTAGAACGTATCGTTTGAGTTAGAAACAGTGAAACTGATTTAACTTATCGAAATTTATCCAGATAAAAAAATAATTTATTTAGGAAAACAAAATCAAAAGAAGTCAGACAGATGCGAAGTGAAGCAGCAAGACATAATAAGATTAGATATTAACTCTGGAAAATATTTCTTGATACTTAAACATAATCTTGAAGAATTTTTTTTAAGGAGAATTTTAAACTCTTCTTGACTAGATTTATATATCAAATCTCACCCTAAAAATTGTTTAATGCACCATTCTCATTTTTTCTAATTCAGGAATCTGATTTAGCATAGGATATGTTAAAATACCAATATATCACATAAAACACTTTCGTTCGTTAGGTAGTAAAATGTCTAGTAATATTATAAATTAAAATTGACTGAAGAGAAAGTATATTTCTAAGTTTATTTTTAAATGTCATACTTAGTGTGAAAAATCACTTTAACAATGTCTTTTAATCAATCCATTTAATTGCACGAAAATTTTTTGACAAAATAATTAAAGAAGTCTGCGGCTATGATTAATTTTACGGATGATCTTCAATCAATAAAAGAAAAACAAATCATAAATTTATGATCTACTATAAGTCTTTCTTTTTCTTTTTCTGTATTGTTATATATTTTCTGTATTTCAATTAAATGACTTGAAGAATATATTCAACTGTATTTCTGGATTGCTCAATGAGCATCTGTATGAAATCGAAAACTTTGATGTTCTCTTTTTTTTTCAGAATTTTAAATAACGAAGAACTCTTCAGAACAATCCGTTTGAAAGAATCATACAAAAAGTAATTTTATAAGCAAACTCAATTTTATTAGATAACATACAAAAATTTTCTCAGTGAAATAGAAAGTTTAAAAAAAAATAATCATATTAATCAGTGGACATGGAATCAATTTATAGAAAAGATCTTTCGTCATGTTTTTGTTCGTTTGTTCCGTTTTTTCTTTCAATTCCATTTATATTTGTTTATTATCTTCAACGTTTATCGTTTTATACCTCATTGTTTTTTATCTTTCTTTTATTTATTATTCATTTTCTTGTATTCAATCGTTTTTATATCAAAGAAATATTTATTCGTGCTCAATTTTTAACATTAATTCTAACAATTGGTTTTATATGGTCAATAACATCACCAGCAATTGGTTTATTTACTATTATATTATCAATGTTTCATTTAAGTGAATATATATCAGTTGGTATTTGGTGTCCAAGAACATTGAATATAAATTCATTTTTATTAAATCATTCACCGCAATATCATACAGCTATATTATTTGCTTATTTAGAATATTTCATTGAAAAATATTATTTATTTCCAAATGGTTTTCCTTACCATTGGGTAATGATTATAATTGGTTTAATAATGATTCTAAGTGGTGAATTTTTACGTAAATTAGCTATGTATACAGCAAAACAAAATTTTTCGCATTTAATTGAAGATAAACCAAATCAAGAACATCGTTTAATTACAAATGGAATATATAAATACTATCGTCATCCATCATATGTTGGATGGTTTTGGTGGGCATGTGGAACACAAATATTACTTGCCAATCCAATATGTTTTGTTATTTATTTATTCGTAAGAAAAAAATATGAACAAAAAAAAAACTACGATCAATTTCAAAGTATCATGTGATCCACTGTTTTTTGAATAACTTTTGATAGAAACATCATAGAGACATGTGGTTTTCAGTATTCAAGAGAGAAGATCTGGGATCATCAGAGTATATTGAAATGTGGTTGGTCAACTATTGACCAATCAGGTGAGCTCTAGATGAAGACGGTTCTCGAAAACCGTACCCCCATAATCAGCTGATTGATCTGTGACCATTTGGAAAAGCAGCTAGGTAGGAATGAATCACCTTGCTGAGTTGGATGGTGATATTTACATTTGAACTGATCTAACTCTATTATCTCAATACTTCTGAAATGTCGAAATTTTCCTTACATAGAGGCAAATTTTGAACTTTCAGAAATATTGAGATAACATAGTCAAATCATTTCAAGTCTCAAAACAAATACTACCATTTGATTTAGCATGATGAATTATTCCAACCTAGCTGCTTTTCTAGATGGTCCCAGGCTAATTGACTGAAATCGGGAGTCTCAGAAAAAGTCTTTTAACTCTCGAAAAATACAAGTAAGCAATGTCACTCTTGTGTAGATAGACTGAGAAGCATTTTTCTATCGAGTAATTCTATTAAAAGTCCAAATCGAGATAGAAATAGTTTCATAATACGTATTTTCAAAAACCTCCACCAAGAACTTACCTGATTGGTCAACTAATGACCAATCAAATTTCGACATATTTCGATGGCTTTGGATCTCTTCTCTTGAATGATGAAAGATACAGGTGTCTATGATGTTCTTATCAAACTTTACTAAAAAAACAATGCAACACATTATACGTTGAAATGGATAGTAATTACAATAGTGAATAAAAGTCTCTGCCTCGATCAGATTTCAGCTTCTGGACATTTAGGCAATCTGAAAATTTGGGTGCACATACTTCGCCAAGAATATAGATCAGAGATATGATATCACCTAGTTTTTCGTCAAACTTTAACATGAAAAAGTTGCCTATTAAATTTTGCGTTACTTTTTACCAAAGAAATGACTAATTCTTGATATATTTATTTTCAACTGAAGTCCAGTATTTGGTCCTTCGTCACTCAAACGGTTCATTGAAACATCACTGAGTTGTGATCTATAAATGGCACCGGAAAAATTTTTGTTCCTTGAATAGTCACAATAAAACGACTATCATTCTTGAAAAGGTTTATAGGCTTCGATGAAATTAATATCATGGGTAGCTGGTATATTTTCGTAAATAATGAGGGACCGGCTGATCCATAAGATCTTTTCTTTTCATAGGTGTAAAGTTCAAAGGAAAAGTAAGTGATATCCATCCATTACTATTCATCATAATTCCCGCTGTATTTAGGCCATTGGACCAAGCTAGTGGTTTTGATTTTCAGTCTTGCTGAATTTGGTGCACACAAATTTTCAGATCTCTAGTACCTATAGTCACTGAGATCTAGTAGCAGAAAGATTTTAGTTCACTACTATTATGTTTGTAATTGTTTTTTTTTAGTCAACTTGGTTGTTTTTTGCTGATCGTATTGCTTATGAAGAAGCGACGTTAATACGATGTTATGGAAATATGTATCGAGAATATCAGAAACGTACATCTGTTGGTATACCGTTGATCAAAGGCTATCCTTAAAATTTGTCTGATTGTTTTTTTTACAGCTTTATTCTATTTTTGTGTGCTAACAAGAAGTTGTTGATTTTTTGTTTTCTTTTCTAGATAAGTTTTAAATTAGTAACAATGGGTTTCTTTCAAGGAATTCGAGGTAAGAATTAACTTCAAAAGAAAACTTTTTAAATATTTGAAGTTTTCTTTTCTAGGGTATGCATTATAATTAATTAATTAAATATAAATGGTTGTCATTTTTTGTTATATTTAGCGTCATTTTTCTGGCATTTCTTGCTTCAATTGGTTTGACATTACTTATTTTAGGATGTGCTCTATCAAATTAGTATGTAGTAAATGACTCAAATATATATTCAGATAAATTTGTTGTGGCTGAGAATTTCTTACTGTCATAAAATCATATGTTTTATGGATGTTCAAATTATAGGAGCAAATATGTACTTACATATTATAACTTGATGAATCATAATTTGGAAAAACAGACTATTAATAAACTGAATAACGTTTTTCAGAGTATAGACATCTAAACCGAATATTTTTCTATATTCACAGATCTTCTACAGCTTTAACAATAGAAAGTATAAACTTGACAGAACATATGAGTAATTATCTTTTCACTATTACATTTATTGTTCTATAATATTAATATTAGTTTTCATGAGTCCCTTTAAGGTGAGAATACGACGAGTTCCATATTTCGCCCACAACCTAATAGGACTAAAGGGAGTAAAATTATTTTTTGAGCTGTTAAACAAATTTAAGAGAAGTCTTTACGCATATAGAGTTGAATCATAGAATTTGATTTGGTTCTGTTAAGGTTTATTTAGAAACTAGACGCTATCAGATTTATAGGCAAATAAGTTTTCTACATTGCCAATCATACAATTCAATATGTAGCATATGTCTATGTTGAACGTCTACAATTTTTTTCAGAGTTTTGTTTTTTGTATTGTTTCGGATGATTGTATCAATATATAGTATCTATGGTTTCGTAGCATGTTAAAATCTCTATCGAAGGAATCTTCTATGAAATTTTCTATTAGCAAATAAATGTTTGTAAAAAAAGGAAAAATTTTTTTCCATTGAATTTTTTAAAATTGTTATTTATTCTTTGTTGTATTTTAATTAAAGTAATTGGTGGCCAACATTTGTCGTCATATTTTATGTATTCTGTCCGATTCCGTTAGCTATTGGACGTCGATGTGCATCATCTGATGTCTATAGTACAAGTGATTCAAGTCCATGTCAAGATTTTATGTGGTTTCTAACAAGTGTTATTGTTGCTTCAGCATTTGGTTTACCAGCTGTTTTATTTCGAGCAAATGTTGTAAGTCAATTGAAAATTTGATCACTACTTTCTTTTTTGTTTTACAAAAAAAATGTAGATTTTAGCCGGTTCAATGGGCTTTATCATGGCAGCCAATGCAATTATATTCACAACGATTTCCATCTACTTTATGACACTCGGTTCTGATGATAGTTTAGGAAATTTATAAATTGACATACTTCTAACTATTATCATGGAAAAAGAAAATATATACTTCATTTTATATGACTGTCTCATCTACTGTGCTTACATTTATTTATACTTATGTAAATAGCCTACAATTCTATTTTTGTTATTTATACCGTAAAAACATCCATCAAACCGTCTATTTCTAATTATCTTCTACATTTTTTTGTTTGTGTCTCTAATCAATAAATTTATACTTATAATAAGAACAAATGAAATTCAGATTAAAGTTTGCTATGAATTGCAAATGTTGAGTTGACTTTGTTATTCATATCGATTATTTATAATACAAATATTTATTTTGTGCAACTTTAGTTTTGATACTTTATACAAATGAAAGATGATATCTGAAAGCATTGTTGAAATATTAGTTTTTATTGATTATCGTTGTTTTTACTGTTGTTTGCTTTTTGTATTCAATAATCATTGATATTCATTATTCAGTTCAACTATCATTTTCATTTCACGAATACTGTCAACATTTGGGTGTAGGATAGATACTCGCTCACATATGTCTGCTCTAGAAGAAATGGACGTTGAACAAATTCTATCTTGATTTTTGAAGAAATGAATTCAAACGATAAACTTAATTATTTAAGTATCGCTCGAAATTATCAATGAGTTTCTCGATGCACGACTTGAGAGTGGATGTGGCTGAAGAGAAGACTCATCTATCCATACCCAAATACTTTTTACGTTCAGGCATTATCAACGCTATGTTATATGGCCCAGTCATCTGCCTAAATAAGAAAAAAGTGAGTCTTTCAACCAACAATTATTGTCCATTTCTGAGTTAAATAGGCATGAGCATCTTATGAATAACTTCTGATCGGCTAATACAGGCATTGCAGCGGGTCTACTTTCCTCGCTTTTTTTCTGATTTTGACCGAAAGTCCTGATCTTGTCCTAATTTTTTTTTCGAAATATACTAGAGTGGCTATAAAATATTTCTTCTTGGAGAAACAAAGATATAACATTATCCTCATCATAATATTTTCAATTATTTATTTTGTTGTGCTTGTTTCGCATTCGGTTAAAAGTACCACTGTTCTCAACTAATTGACTTTTTATAACTGCCAGTTTTGCTTTGGTGGCTCTGATAAGTACTTAAGTCGTGCCAATATCATCACATTTCTTAGTTTTGATAGCCACAAATAGTCGTGCGCTTTCCTCCTCCAACAATTTTGTGGTCTTATTCCATTCTTTTTTTTGTTCATCTAGCAATTAAGAGTTTTTTTAGTCAATAACTATTAGTGTTTCGCTTCGACAATCTGATCAAACCGATCTCCGCAAGTGATTTCTGACGTTTTTCAGCTTCCTTGGCGTAACCAGAATACACATTTTGGATGTTGATAAGTAAGCTAGTGGTTACTGAAACCTTGATTTCCTCTTGCACATTTTTGGCGTCATTTGCTCAAGCAACATCACTTCAACTACTATAGTTCATTAACACTAGATTTATCCATAAGTGAGTTTCTCAAACTAGAAAACTGAATCATTTTCACGATGTCCTGTTTTTTGCCGAAATTCATTGCTTTCAAATATCTATCACTGCAACTGCTGTTCTAATGGTGCCAATTACTATTTTTTATATGTTCTAACGACAACATGAGATGAATTCGGTCGAATATCATTAGTATGGAGATTGTTCATGATTGAGAGAGAATAGGACTTCAATGCATTGATCTTAAATATAGATCTCAGACTTTTCAGTCTATGAAATAAAAAACACACACGACACCAAGTATTGCACAAACATTTCATATTGTTTTAGTTGAACTAAAAATCAATCTATTATTTATCTGTACTAAGAGGAAAATTAATCACAAACAAGGAAAAACGTTTTTTCTTTATTTTTACAATCAACAAATAGTGTTCAATCAAGAGCACATAATAATATTAATGGTAACCATTCTATTGTAAACATATTGATTAGTTTTCGAAGAATCATTATCATTTGCACCAATGACTCCTACTTTTCCTTCTTCGTCAATAAAAATAGTGTCATTATTCTTTTGTATTTTGAAACCCCAAGTGTATCCTCCACTGTTGTTAAAGTCTGTAAAGGTAAAATTATTCATAACAATGTTTAAGTAACCACTAATATTAATATAGCCAGAATCTTCGTAATAATTTAGAGTTATAATATGATGTTGATTTACCGTTGCGTTTGCCTGATCATCCACGTGATAAACCCGAATAAAATACTGGTCTTTGCTACAATATACGAATACAGAGAAAGACATTATTCTTAGAGGTGGCACTTTATCTCTACTGTACGCCATAAAGTAAATTGATAAAACTTTTTAAAAGATCCTTTTTTTTCTTCTAAAAACCTCTTTTTTAGTGAAAAAAGTTACTTTAACTTTGATTATTTTTAAAGCCAAAGTGTCATCCGCGCTTACATCTGTCATTTAATCACTTAATTTTAGGTAAATTAAGTGTTAAGTGTTCAGAAATAAAGCTTATTCTAATTTTAAGTTAAATTGAATTGTCCATTCCTATATATGATCTCAAGATAATTCTCAAATAGTTAGCGGTACTACTACTCGTTGCGAAGCGAACTTGAAAATTTTTCTTATTGCAGCACTTATTTATTGAAGAAACGTTTCTGAGTATATTGCGATATGCTGCACCATTACCGATGTACAATGGCAGGCTAGAAAAACAATATTAGATTTGAAGTATTGTAATTCACTTTCCCTTCCTGTCCTTTTTCAAAGTACAATAAAGATAAAGTACCACCTGTAGAAACGATGAGCTTTTGGGTCCTCTACCAAACAGTGTTGATACCATTGATAGATATCGCTTGTTGCTGTACAAATAGTAGAGTAGAATAGATATATGTATGGTATGGTTACTGAGAATGTATTGATATTGAAAGGTCCTAGTTTCTTCGTAAAGAGTTATCGTACAAAATCGAGACTTTCCAATAGACTGTATCAATGGTGTCCGCTATAATATGTATTAATAGTCTTTGAAATGATAGTGGACAGAGAATATTGAGTAGCGTCGCACTTTCAAGTTATTCGATTGTTAAGGTTTCTGACCGTGTCAGTTTTACCATATTTTTGACTGACATATAACTCAACCAAACTCATTTGTACTCAGCATAAAAGCTTTCGTTCAGTAGACTCTCACGATGACTCACGATAATAGTAATCTCATCTGTCGTATGCATGCCATTTTATGATTCAATTATATACCGATAATTGAAATATACAATTTGTTAATCAAGAATCTAAGTCATAAATGATACTATCATTGGCTGTCATCTCGATCTTTGGACTATAGTATCGGATAAAATAGTTATTGTAGTTGGGTCTGATTGATCTTGAAATATTTCGAACTCTCTTTAAAGCGGTTTCAAAATTATTAAGGGTGTGAGTAAGAATATGGATAGGAATGGTGAGTGAAAGCCTTGTCTTCATTCTCATCGACACGACAAATAGTGTAAAATTAAATCTGATGGATGATGATGATGAAAGATAATGATAAACTCAATGAATTCTTCTTAACTTCATCAGTCGTATTCGCTTCTAATCACTAGTGACAGTGGATTTCGTGTGCTGTCATAGTTTTGTGTATGTGATCTATGAGTTGGTTATCCAATTTAGATGGTGATAGCTGAAAAGTGTACCATTTCAAGTAATGAAATTACAGTCGCGTACATGATTAAGATCCTGCAAAAGCATTATATTGACAAAAATCGATACATCTGACAACAATGAATAAGTTTATACAATGCAAAAAAAAATTATCTTCACCCCATGCTCACTCCATTGGACTCCACTGCAGACATGTGAAAGACAGAACTGATAAAGCTCATTAGAGTCACAGATTGCGGTAGAAATATCAATATGTTTATCTATCTAGTCGTCTTAGTCAATATGCTGGCCATGGATAGGGGTTTAGTATAACAAGAGTAAATCCACCATCTTTCACATTTTGATTTCGTAGAAAACATGCTTAAAGCCTGTTTGTTTTAGTTTTAAGCTCAATTCGAGTCTTACGAAAGGACACCAATAGATTGAAAGTCATTATTTACTGAAGAGAAAGGTTCAGGACAACTCATGCATATTATTACTTATAGATGTTATTGTAGCAGTGGTTCTACTAGTGGCTGCAGTAGTGATTTTCATTGTTGATGCTCTCTGTGTAGATTTCTTATTGGAAAATATATTTACACCTATTGGTAATATGGGTATAATAATTAAAACAGACAGGATGGCGATAAGAGCCAACAAACGTAAACCAATATACAACAACTTCTTTTGTTTATGGCTGCAGTCAATTCAGATTACACATGACTTTCATTCAATTTTTCTACTTACCTAGATGGCCATGCTGCAGATGAAGTACTATTCATTTTTAGGTATCGATATTTCACAAACAAACCTAAACTTAATAATCACTTATCATTTTTAACTCATATTTCAAGATAAACAACACTCACCTTATTTCGATGATTGTGAGTTGATTGCAATATTTGAAGTCCTAGTATTGCAGAAATAATGACTAAGAAAAAAATGAATGAAGTAGCTAATGTGAGAAGATCTTTTATATAGAAGGTTGAAATCATAGAAAAGAGTCTATCATAATCAAATTACTATTATCCATTTCCTAATGAAAGCATGTGAATATTTTAGAATGGCTGTTCGTACAATCTTAATATAAAGAGCTTCTGCTCCTACATTGTAAAGAGATGACCTTGGCTCACACATGAATAGTCAAAGTTGCCTGTTTCCCAGTTTATCAATCAAATTCAGAAGAGAGGAGTATGTTGATAAAGACTCATGTTGCCTCTTTTTTACCAACTGCGAAATTTTTATGGCAACTGCGCGTAACTGTGACGCACTGACCGCAGCTGAGATTAGAGAAATAGACTGTGTTCACTGCGATGCATTTGCGTTCGCATCTGCGACGCAGCGATCGCAGTACCTGCTAAACTATTCACTGTTCTTAAGTTGCTGAAAAACTAGACAATGATGAATAAATATCTTAATTTTGCGATCCGATGGTGTTTTTAAACACTTACAATAATGACTGAATGGGATATAAATGAAAACATCTTAAGAATACGAGCTCATTTCTTTCTTTTTCTATTAGCAAGACACTTCCATTTATTCTCTCAAATTATCAAGGCAAGCATCATGGAATTTTCAAAGTTAAAGCAGAGATTTTTTACCAAAAGAACAGCTTTTTTAAGAAAAAAACGATTTTTTTTATAAAGTTTGACCAAAGGTTTTCGGGGGCGAGGAATCCAAATCTGAAATCGATTTTTCAAAATTTTGAGTTCCTTTTTTTCACAAAACTTTTTTCGTAAGAAATTTTTTTTAACACAAAAAAATGCTTACGAAAAAAGTAATTTACAAAAATACTTTTGTGAAAAATTGAACTCAAAGTGTCGAAAAACTGATTTCACATTCGAATTTCTCGACCCCTAAAACCTTTCATCAAACTTCATAAACAATCGTTCTTTTCTTAAGAAGCTATTCTTTTGTGAAAAAATCTCTACTTTATCTACTTTATTAAAGTATTCATGATGCTTACCGTCAAAATTCGAGAGACTAAATGAAATGTCTTGGTGATAGACAAAGAAAGAAATGAGCTCGTATGCTTGAGATGTGTCCTTTTATATATTTTTTATTTTTTTATTTTCTAGATTTTTATTTTTTAAAATTTTTCTATTTTTTTAACTTTTTAAAAATCTTTTTGTTAGCAGTTTTTTTAAATTTTTCTAATCTTTTACTTTTTTGTGTTTTAAAAATTTTTTTTGTAATCCCTAATAAAAATATTAATAAAGTGAAATGTCATCTATGTCGTCTTTTTCAGCAACTGCATTTTTTTTATCATGACTACGCGCAACTGCGTTGCAATGTTTCGCAATTGCGGGTCACAGTGTGATCGCAGTATGACCGCAGTCGAACATATGGGGATATAATATAGCTGTTTCTTCTTTGATTTTATCGTGCAAAATGAATTTTTGATAGACAAAATTGTTTCATTTTGATTCACAGAAAGTCGATACCTTCAGGACTGTAGTGAGAGTGTGAGCAGAAGTGATGTAGGTTTTCTTTTTACCCTCATACGCTCATTCTTATGTTCTTCCGAGCCTTTATCGATAGATTCATATAGTTTAGTTAGAGTGACGGGATAAGAAAAGGAAAAAGCTCGAGTCATTAAATTGGAGTGTAAACAGAAGGAAAAACCGGAAGCAGGCCTTTGTGTTCGTGCTACTACTCTCCCTAAACTAAACGACTCTTCATGTTCACCACCCTGATGGACGAATGTTTATTCTATTTATCAGTTCAGAAATTCAAAGCAAATCAATGCAATAAAGGATAGCCATAAGTTCTTCACTAGAAAAACGACAATCAGTAATAGAATGAGAAGCAGCACCTCTAAATTCCATTTAAGTGTTCTTCAACATTTTAAAAATATTTTTCAACAGAGACACATCCTAGAATTGTATTCTGGTATGCTATCTTTATCAAGAATGAATAATGTTTTTGCGGAATACTTTGAAGAGTTTCTATACTACGATCAGTAATCAGAATTCGTTCTGTATATTAGCCTATGCCTTACAACATGATTTTTGTACCCAGAAACTCGTCAGTAAACGTTTTGATTTGAGATCTCATAACGAAACAAAATTCTTGCCTAAAAATGTGACGAATCTACTTCGACTTAAGCGTTAATGTACATGCTGGTGATTTAACAATGATTAACCGCTAGCACCAAGAACTGATATCAATAACTGTGATGAACACATTGTCGAACGAACTTTTTCATGGAAAAACTCAAAAAAATTGCATTAAAATTAAAGAAAAGAAAAACACATCTTGTGGATATTTTAGTGAAAACATTTTTCATGTAGAATTCTTGGTTTGGAAACCAACATTGAATTGTATTTCAAAAATTAAAATATGAATTCTACTGATGAATGACGCTACGGAAATTTAACAGAGTATAATGCGTGATTAGTCGCTAGCCCTTTGTTTTTTGCTTCATAGTCGAATAGAAATCAGTTTCTACTGGGAAAAAGTACGATCGTCTACATGTTCTGAAATATGCTTCCAACAATGGTATAGAGGAGAGTAGAGCACTGATGTTTGACTATGTAAGAACATAAAAAATACCACACTCTAAGTTAAAGACTAAGTATGACAATTATTGTCGAACTTTTTAAAATGCCAACTACTATTTGTTGAATAACTTCTGATCGCTTATAGTTGTCGAGGTCGGGCTTTCGCCATTAGATAGAGCAATATTGGTGTCGTGTATCTGTGTAGCATTCATTAAATTCAAAGAAGTTTTTCAAAGATATTTGCATTCGAACATTTTTCTGTTGTCTATTTCAACAATTTGTCGTAGCAGCCTATGCTCAAATTACACCAAGATGTAGTCTAAAGAGAGCCATGTTACTCATAAAATTTAGAAATTTTAGAACATTTCTCTTGAACCATACGTCGAAGATGAAAGTTAGAAAATCGAACAATTATACAGGAAATACAAGTCTTCAAGCTACATTTGAATGTAATTCGAGCATAGTTTGCTGCGAAAAGCTGTATAGATGAACAAAAAAAAGAAATGTTTAACTGCGAATATCTCTGAAAAACTTCTTTGAATTTAATGAATGTTACACAGATAGACATCTTGAACATTGCTCTATCTAATAGCGAAAAATCAACGTCCATAGCCATAAATGATCGGAAGTTACTCAAAAAATGGTGGTTGGCATTTAAAAAAAAGCAGACAATAATTTGGGAAAACCAACGATTTCATCAACATTATTATGTTTCTGCAGGCTTTTCAGTGTTCTTACTTTAGCACTTCTTTTTTTTCTTGTAATTTTCATTCATGAAAAAAAAAGATTTTGATATCTTCATTTTGTTTATGCATACTTCTCTCATTCTTCCTCAACTTTTAACGAGTCAATGCTTCCAGTAATGAGTCGTTTTCTGGCAAGCCACCTGTATTTTTCCTTATTGAGAGATTCAGCTGTCGGAATAAGCCCTATTACAGTTAAATGCGTTCATATTTTTTTTTCTGGTGTAGAATATATTTTTAAATGGTTTCTATAGTGATAATTTTTTCTTGAAAAATGAAGCCAAATATTTTTCCAAAGGCAGTTTGAACGATGCAGCAACTTCCGAAATCTTTGGTTTGCGATTAGTTTTCTAGTGACGACATGAATTTGAACCTAAGCCTATTAGTGAAGGTTTCACCCATGTTGCTGTTTTTTACCAATTGCGGAGCATTGATCGTAGTGAAAATCTATATCAAAAACTAGGGTTACTGCGACGCAGATAAATGCAACTGCATGACAGTAATAGTATCGTACGATTCACTGTAACTCACACCGATCAATTATAAGTGATTTCTCCTTATTTGTAATTGATCCCACTCGGGCGCTAAAATTTAGCCACACAGAAACTGTATAAAAAGCAGTTTCCACGAGACTTCGGGCTCACAAAGCATTCTACTACAGGAGGTAGAATGTTTCCCGAAAATTAATTTTTTTAATTTTTTCAAAGTTTTTTATTTTTCTAGCTTTTTAACTTTTTAAGTTTCTTTTTACATTTTTATTTTTTTATTCATTTATTTTTTTTTAATTTAAAACGTTTGTAGATGTTAACTTGTTTATTTTTCTATTTTCTTTAAGTAGTAAATTTTTTATAAAATATTTTTATTCTTCCCAGATATTTTGTTTTTTCTAAGTTTTTACCGTTTTGACTCTAAAAAATCTAATAATTCACAATAAAAATATTAATAAATGAAAGAATCATCTATGCCATCTCTTTTAGCAATTGTGATGCAGTTACGAGCAACTCCGATTTTTTCATCGCATTTTTACCGTAATCGAACACGCGGACATCCTATTGAATCAGATTTTTCTATTTCAATGATACTTCTGGGTATAATTTCAGAGAACTTCAAAGGTT